>CAWUFW010005292.1:600000-1082464 GCA_963921515.1 Calotriton arnoldi
AGCCGTGTTTGTCCAGCACAGGCCCCTTTCAGGCACGCCACTCGTGGGTCAGGCCTCCAGACCATCCCTGGCCATTTTCATATTGCGACTGTGTCTTTCTGCCCAGCCAGCTCTCTGCCCCCTCCCCGGACACACTGCGTCACCACACACATGATCTGTTCAGTACTGCTCCGAACCCCTGTCTTACTCCGTGTCAAGATCCTTTTTAATGTACATTCCTCGCGTATACTTTCTAAGAGAGATGGTGTAGGCGAGGTAATGGTAGATAACAATAATAAGCAGATACTAAGGAAAAAGCTTTGATAAGTGGTGAATGGAATGGGAGTCCTCTGGAAGAGTCTCCCACTCAAAGCAGTAGCCTAACGCAAAATAACAGAGATGGGGGCCAGTGGAGTTCCACCAGTATCAGGGTGATGTGGTCCAGTGATGGGGGCCAGTGGAGTTGCACCAGTATCAGGGTGATGTGGTCCAGTGATGGGAGCCAGTGGAGTTCCACCAGTATCAGGGTGATGTGGTCCAGTGATGGGAGCCAGTGGAGTTCCACCAGTATCAGGGTGATGTGGTCCAGTGATGGGAGCCAGTGGAGTTGCACCAGTATCAGGGTGATGTGGTCCAGTGATGGGAGCCAGTGGAGTTCCACCAGTATCAGGGTGATGTGGTCCAGTGATGGGAGCCAGTGGAGTTCCACCAGTATCAGGGTGATGTGGTCCAGTGATGGGAGCCAGTGGAGTTGCACCAGTATCAGGGTGATGTGGTCCAGTGATGGGAGCCAGTGGAGTTCCACCAGTATCAGGGTGATGTGGTCCAGTGATGGGAGCCAGTGGAGTTGCACCAGTATCACAATCAGGGTGATGTGGTCCAGTGATGGGAGCCAGTGGAGTTGCACCAGTATCAGCGTGATGTTGTCCAGTGATGGGAGCCAGTGGAGTTGCACCAGTATCAGGGTGATGTGGTCCAGTGATGGGAGCCAGTGGAGTTCCACCAGTATCAGGGTGATGTGGTCCAGTGATGGGAGCCAGTGGAGTTCCACCAGTATCAGGGTGATGTGGTCCAGTGCTGGGACCCAGTGGAGTTCCACCAGTATCAGGGTGATGTGGTCCAGCGATGGGAGCCAGTGGAGTTCCACCAGTATCAGTATTAGGGTGATGTGGTCCAGTGATGGGAGCCAGTGGAGTTGCACCAGTATCAGGGTGATGTGGTCCAGTGATGGGAGCCAGTGGAGTTCCACCAGTATCAGGGTGATGTGGTCCAGTGATGGGAGCCAGTGGAGTTGCACCATTATGGGAGCCAGTGGAGTTCCACCAGTATCAGGGTGATGTGGTCCAGTGATGGGAGCCAGTGGAGTTCCACCAGTATCAGTATTAGGGTGATGTGGTCCAGTGATGGGAACCCGTGGAGTTGCACCAGTATCAGGGTGATGTGGTCCAGTGATGGGAGCCAGTAGAGTTCCACCAGTATCAGGGTGATGTGGTCCAGTGATGGGAGCCAGTGGAGTTCCACCAGTATCAGGGTGATGTGGTCCAGTGATGGGACCCAGTGGAGTTCCACCAGTATCAGGGTGATGTGGTCCAGTGATGGGAGCCAGTGGAGTTCCACCAGTATCAGTATTAGGGTGATGTGGTCCAGTGATGGGAGCCAGTGGAGTTGCACCAGTATCAGGGTGATGTGGTCCAGTGATGGGAGTCAGTGGAGTTCCACCAGTATCAGGGTGATGTGGTACAGTGATGGGAGCCAGTGGAGTTGCACTAGTATCAGGGTGATGTGGTCCAGTGATGGGAGGCAGTGGAGTTGCACCAGTATCAGGGTGATGTGGTCCAGTGATGGGAGCCAGTGGAGTTCCACCAGTATCAGGGTGATGTGGTCAAGTGATGGGAGCCAGTGGAGTTCCACCAGTATCAGGGTGATGTGGTCCAGTGATGGGAGCCAGTGGAGTTGCACCAGTATCAGGGTGATGTGGTCCAGTAATGTGAGCCAGTGGAGTTGCACCAGTATCAGGGTGATGTGGTCCAGTGATGGGAGCCAATGGAGTTCCACCAGTATCAGGGTGATGTGGTCCAGTGATGGGAGCCAGTGGAGTTCCACCAGTATCAGGGTGATGTGGTCCAGTGATGGGACCCAGTGGAGTTTCACCAGTATCAGGGTGATGTGGTCCAGTGATGGGAGCCAGTGGAGTTCCACCAGTATCAGGGTGATGTGGTCCAGTAATGTGAGCCAGTGGAGTTCCACCAGTATCAGGGTGATGTGGTCCAGTGATGGGACCCAGTGGAGTTCCACCAGTATCAGTATCAGGGTGATGTGGTCCAGTGATGGGAGCCAGAGGAGTTCCACCAGTATCAGGGTGATGTGGTCACAGGACCACATGAAGTCATGTCACTTAGGAGACAAAGTTCAGGGGATCCCCTTTTTGAAGCAGACTGTGGTTGATTTTAACACTCTGGGTGATAATTGATGACTGATTTAGTTAAGCCCCTGTCTTGTCTGTCTTGATTGTTCTGTCGATGTTGAATTTTCATTACCCTCTTGTAACTTGATTTTACGCACCGTCTCCTGTATATTGTATTGTCATGGAAGTCTTTTAAAGTGGAGTTGCACCAGTATCAGGGTGATGTGGTCCAGTGATGGGACCCAGTGGAGTTCCACCAGTATCAGGGTGATGTGGTCCAGTGATGGGAGCCAGTGGAGTTCCACCAGTATCAGTATTAGGGTGATGTGGTCCAGTGATGGGAGCCAGTGGAGTTGCACCAGTATCAGGGTGATGTGGTCCAGTGATGGGAGCCAGTGGAGTTCCACCAGTATCAGGGTGATGTGGTCCAGTGATGGGACCCAGTGGAGTTCCACCAGTATCAGGGTGATGTGGTCCAGTGATGGGAGCCAGTGGAGTTCCACCAGTATCAGTATTAGGGTGATGTGGTCCAGTGATGGGAGCCAGTGGAGTTGCACCAGTATCAGGGTGATGTGGTCCAGTGATGGGAGCCAGTGGAGTTCCACCAGTATCAGGGTGATGTGGTACAGTGATGGGAGCCAGTGGAGTTGCACCAGTATCAGGGTGATGTGGTCCAGTGATGGGAGGCAGTGGAGTTGCACCAGTATCAGGGTGATGTGGTCCAGTGATGGGAGCCAGTGGAGTTCCACCAGTATCAGGGTGATGTGGTCAAGTGATGGGAGCCAGTGGAGTTCCACCAGTATCAGTATCAGGGTGATGTGGTCCAGTGATGGGAGCCAGTGGAGTTGCACCAGTATCAGGGTGATGTGGTCCAGTAATGTGAGCCAGTGGAGTTGCACCAGTATCAGGGTGATGTGGTCCAGTGATGGGAGCCAATGGAGTTCCACCAGTATCAGGGTGATGTGGTCCAGTGATGGGAGCCAGTGGAGTTCCACCAGTATCAGGGTGATGTGGTCCAGTGATGGGACCCAGTGGAGTTTCACCAGTATCAGGGTGATGCGGTCCAGTGATGGGAGCCAGTGGAGTTCCACCAGTATCAGGGTGATGTGGTCCAGTAATGTGAGCCAGTGGAGTTCCACCAGTATCAGGGTGATGTGGTCCAGTGATGGGACCCAGTGGAGTTCCACCAGTATCAGTATCAGGGTGATGTGGTCCAGTGATGGGAGCCAGAGGAGTTCCACCAGTATCAGGGTGATGTGGTCACAGGACCACATGAAGTCATGTCACTTAGGAGACAAAGTTCAGGGGATCCCTTTTTGAAGCAGACTGTGGTTAATTTTAACACTCTGGGTAATAATTGATGACTGATTTAGTTAAGCCCCTGTCTTGTCTGTCTTGATTGTTCTGTCGATGTTGAATTTTCATTACCCTCTTGTAACTTGATTTTACGCACCGTCTCCTGTATATTGTATTGTCATGGAAGTCTTTTAAAGTGGAGTTGCACCAGTATCAGGGTGATGTGGTCCAGTGATGGGACCCAGTGGAGTTCCACCAGTATCAGGGTGATGTGGTCCAGTGATGGGAGCCAGTGGAGTTCCACCAGTATCAGTATTAGGGTGATGTGGTCCAGTGATGGGAGCCAGTGGAGTTGCACCAGTATCAGGGTGATGTGGTCCAGTGATGGGAGCCAGTGGAGTTGCACCAGTATGGGAGCCAGTGGAGTTCCAACAGTATCAGGGTGATGTGGTCCAGTGATGGGAGCCAGTGGAGTTCCACCAGTATCAGTATTAGGGTGATGTGGTCCAGTGATGGGAACCAGTGGAGTTGCACCAGTATCAGGGTGATGTGGTCCAGTGATGGGAGCCAGTAGAGTTCCACCAGTATCAGGGTGATGTGGTCCAGTGATGGGAGCCAGTGGAGTTCCACCAGTATCAGGGTGATGTGGTCCAGTGATGGGACCCAGTGGAGTTCCACCAGTATCAGGGTGATGTGGTCCAGTGATGGGAGCCAGTGGAGTTCCACCAGTATCAGTATCAGGGTGATGTGGTCCAGTTATGGGAGCCAGTGGAGTTGCACCAGTATCAGGGTGATGTGGTACAGTAATGTGAGCCAGTGGAGTTGCACCAGTATCAGGGTGATGTGGTCCAGTGATGGGAGCCAGTGGAGTTGCACCAGTATCAGGGTGATGTGGTCCAGTGATGGGAGCCAGTGGAGTTCCACCAGTATCAGGGTGATGTGGTCCAGTGATGGGAGCCAGTGGAGTTCCACCAGTATCAGTATTAGGGTGATGTGGTCCAGTGATGGGAACCAGTGGAGTTGCACCAGTATCTGGGGGATGTGGTCCAGTGATGGGAGCCAGTGGAGTTCCACCAGTATCAGGGTGATGTGGTCCAGTGATGGGAGCCAATGGAGTTCCACCAGTATCAGGGTGATGTGGTCCAGTGATGGGAGCCAGTGGAGTTCCACCAGTATCAGGGTGATGTGGTCCAGTAATGTGAGCCAGTGGAGTTCCACCAGTATCAGGGTGATGTGGTCCAGTAATGTGAGCCAGTGGAGTTCCACCAGTATCAGGGTGATGTGGTCCAGTGATGGGACCCAGTGGAGTTCCACCAGTATCAGGGTGATGTGGTCCATTGATGGGAGCCAGTGGAGTTGCACCAGTATCAGGGTGATGTGGTCCATTGATGGGAGCCAGTGGAGTTCCACCAGTATCAGGGTGATGTGGTCCAGTAATGTGAGCCAGTGGAGTTCCACCAGTATTAGGGTGATGCTGTCCAGTGATGGGAGCCAGTGGAGTTGCACCAGTATCAGGGTGATGTGATCCAGTGATGGGAGCCAGTGGAGTTCCACCAGTATCAGGGTGATGTGGTCCAGTGATGGGACCCAGTGGAGTTCCACCAGTATCAGGGTGATGTGGTCCAGTGATGGGACCCAGTGGAGTTTCACCAGTATCAGGGTGATGTGGTCCAGTGATGGGAGCCAGTGGAGTTCCACCAGTATCAGGGTGATGTGGTCCAGTAATGTGAGCCAGTGGAGTTCCACCAGTATCAGGGTGATGTGGTCCAGTGATGGGACCCAGTGGAGTTCCACCAGTATCAGTATCAGGGTGATGTGGTCCAGTGATGGGAGCCAGAGGAGTTCCACCAGTATCAGGGTGATGTGGTACAGTGATGGGAGCCAGTGGAGTTGCACCAGTATCAGGGTGATGTGGTCCAGTGATGGGACCCAGTGGAGTTTCACCAGTATCAGGGTGATGTGGTCCAGTGATGGGAGCCAGTGGAGTTCCACCAGTATCAGTATTAGGGTGATGTGGTCCAGTGATGGGAACCAGTGGAGTTGCACCAGTATCAGGGTGATGTGGTCCAGTGATGGGAGCCAGTAGAGTTCCACCAGTATCAGGGTGATGTGGTCCAGTAATGTGAGCCAGTGGAGTTCCACCAGTATCAGGGTGATGTGGTCCAGTGATGGGAGCCAGTGGAGTTGCACCAGTATCAGGGTGATGTGGTCCAGTAATGTGAGCCAGTGGAGTTGCACCAGTATCAGGGTGATGTGGTCCAGTGATGGGAGCCAGTGGAGTTCCACCAGTATCAGGGTGATGTGGTCCAGTGATGGGAGCCAGTGGAGTTCCACCAGTATCAGGGTGATGTGGTCCAGTGATGGGAGCTAGTGGAGTTCCACCAGTATCAGTATCAGGGTGATGTGGTCCAGTGATGGGAGCCAGAGGAGTTCCACCAGTATCAGGGTGATGTGGTCACAGGACCACATGAAGTCATGTCACTTAGGAGACAAAGTTCAGGGGATCCCCTTTTTGAAGCAGACTGTGGTTGATTTTAACACTCTGGGTAATAATTGATGACTGATTTAGTTAAGCCCCTGTCTTGTCTGTCTTGATTGTTCTGTCGATGTTGAATTTTCATTACCCTCTTGTAACTTGATTTTACGCACCGTCTCCTGTATATTGTATTGTCATGGAAGTCTTTTAAAGTGTTTTAAATGTACATGTAATTGTTTTAATTAATATGCTTGATAAAATGAACTTGAAACGGGTTGGAGCCCTCAACAGCCTTTGTGAATGGGCGTAGAACAGGTTGTGTTTACTATATGTCAGAGATGATGCCACACTGTGTCAGGTTTGGGGCTACGCTACCATCAGCAAAGCTTCCCAGCAGCCTCAACCAAGGCCAAAGCCCACTTTCACAGCTCATACCACATCCTGCTGCCCCTGTGCTACTTTTTACATGTGGACTGTGGGAGCGGCGGCAGCTCACGTTGTGTCGTGTACAGCTCTGTCCTAGCAACACTTTGGTGGGACAAATGGAGCGTTGGGGTTCACATGCGGCCCTATATCACCGGGAAGCCAGCCCTAATAATACCCGAATATTTGCTATATTAGGTTAATGGGCATGGTGGCTCTGCTTGGAGCCGATGCCTGGCCGGGGTTCCTCATCCGATGAATAGATGACCCCATTTAGTACAACAGTCATCTGTCGGTTTATACAGCTTTAGATAAAAGCTGAAATGCAGCTCTGAGCAGGTGCCGGCAGCATCCACTGACTGTTGAAGAAGGATTCGGCACTAGCACTAGGAGGCTTCTAAGCCCACGGGCATCAGAGAACAAGAGATGCGGATTAGGGCACACCCAGGAGCGGGATTTCAACACTCCCTCGGTCGCCAACATTCTGTCACCAAGGGTTTTTTTTTAATGTTACCGCCAATTAACATAATATTTTTTTAAAAATGACATCCCTGATCTAAGGCCAGTTGATGACATCATAGGCAGTTACACCACGTTGCCTTTGAACCGGATGAAAGGAAATGGAGAGTCAGTGACCCCTAATCCCAAGCCTGCGTAGTCTTGACTCGACCACCTCCCGCTTCTTCCACCACCCTACGCTTCCTGTTTCTTTCATCTAACTCTTGAGTGTTCTTCTTAACCCCTTTTTAGGTCTCGCCTGGCGTTAGCAGCGCGCATGCGCTGCTCTCGCCATGCGAGGGCCTTTTGGAATCAATACAGTTTTGGAAGGGACTTTAAGCCCCGCCCTTGTTTTCAATTGGCACGCGTCATCGTTTATGTTAACCGCTGGCGCGTGATTGAAAATCGGGCTTTTCGGTTACCGCCTTGTCCACTTTTAGGACGGCCCATCTGGACAGGCCGACGCCATCTTTGTTTCCTTTAATGAGCGCGCGCGCTCTCGCTTCTGATAACGCAGCTTTTATTGCGACCTCAATAAGGCGGCGTTGGCACAGTGCCCTCATCCATGTCACTCAGGCGTTCCCCCAATGACCAAGCCTCGCTTTCTCAATGGTCTCAAACAGCGATACGCTTCCTGTTTGTTTTTGTTTTTTACTGAGCCCGGGGGGCCTTCCTCGCACGCTGCGAATTCACTTGCGCGGTCCGCTTCGGCCGCGCTTTAAGGCGGCGTTGGCACGGTGCCCTCATCCATGTCACTCAGGCTTTCCCCCAATGACCAAGCCTCGCTTTTTTAATAGTCTAAAACGGCGATGCGCTTCCGTCTTCCAAGGTCCAGGACCTCAAGGCACTGTGTGTTAACTTCCTGTTACTAACACCAAGTCGTACCTCATGAACCTGCCTTGAGGTTTCTGTCGTGCTTCACTCTAGTTAGTTCTCACTTTATTGTCTGTACTGTTTCCAAACTTCCTTTGTTTGGGGCACTTTCTACAGCTCTCTCCGCCCCCTGCTCGCCTTCGTCGACGCTGCCGAGCTGTGTAATATAAGCGCTCCGAAAGCAAGCTCTGACTAAAGATAGCTGCACCTCCTGGTGAATGGTGCTACAGTTTTTGTGTTGACAGCATCACGAGTGCCTTGAAGTGGCCGTGTGGTGTCACGTTGGAAATATGCAAAGCGTGTTAACACACACACAATCCGTGTTGAGTAGCAACACCACCTTTTAAAGGATTTGTCACAAAGACAGTCTTCCAAGCACATCCGGCCCATTGAGTAAGTGCAGCAGTTCTCTGTCTTCTTTCTAATATTTGTAAACTTATATGGGCCCAAAGGCGAGACCTATTGGCTATGCCAATGCTTGTTCAACTTACAAGCGATCCTTTAAACACCATTTACTTATTAGGCGAGCCTGTGTCCTGACCCATAAGCTCGGCACTGTGCCTTACATTCAGTGCCGGTCCATTTGCCGGGAGACCTATCACCTCGGGATGCAACCCTTCACTTTCACTCCGGGCAAGCATCTGCTTCCAGCCCGACCGGGTAGCCTTTTTACTTCCGGTATCCACACACTACCCTTGGGGAAGCGTCTGCTTCCAACCCATCCGGATGACCTTTTCACTTCCGGTGTCCACACACTCCCCGGGTAAGCATCCGCTTCCGACCCGACCGGGTGACCTTTCACTTCCGGTGTCCACACATCTCCTTCCGGGTCAGGGTTTGCCTCCACCCCGACCAGGTGACTATTCACTTCCGGTGTGTCTAAACTTTTGTTACGTGGGCAAGCATATGTGCTTCCAGTCCGCCAGACCTTGGTTGAATGTTCCCCCACCCATCTCTGCGAAGGTGACCCGGTAACCAGTACCCCACTTCTTCCATGCCACAGGCTCTGCCCTTAATTGTCTACTTAATTGTTCGCTTCCGGTTCTTATGAACAAAGGCCATTGGGGAGCTTGCCAGTACCCCCTGGTTCCTGACTGTCCCGTTTGTGGTCTGTTCCCCATTTCTCAACCTGTCCTCAACCTCGAATACCAAAGGACCTCCTGCAAGTCACCTATGCCTCTGCGACAAATGTTCCCTGTTATCCCCCCCCCTTCTACTTCCTGTTCCTAAGCGGGTGGGTGGGTGGGTCTTCTCTTGTAGAAATTCCCAGGAGAAAGAGGGCTCTGTGCCAGGCGCCTGTGGTTAAATACCCCCCTACCTCCCTGCCGAATTCCTGAGCTTAAATTTATGACTGAGCTGAACCAGTGCTGTTATCTGCTGGTCCAGTTCCTTCCCTGCCTTCATTCTCTTGTCTCCACCCAGTCGTGTTCGGGTTCTGCTCCTTGGGGGTGGCCTCCACTAAGGCCCCCGGTCCAGCCACTGTCCCCCTCCCCTTGGGGAGTGGGGGGCCAAACCAAGGGGCATAGCAGAGGCACCCCCCACCTAGTCGCCCCACCCAGAACCCAATAAATTCAGACCACACCAAATTCACGTTTTATGGAAGAATTGAGGCCGCAGTTTATTAGGCATTTTTCAACTTACAAGCGATCCTTTAAACACCATTTACTTATTAGGCGAGCCTGTGTCCTTACCCATAAGCTCGGCACTGTGACTTACATTCAGTGCCGGTCCATTTGCCGGGAGACCTATCACCTCGGGACGCAACCCTTCACTTTCACTCCGGGCAAGCATCTGCTTCCATTCCGACCGGGTAACCTTTTTACTTCCGGTATCCACACACTACCCTTGGGTCAGCGTCTGCTTCCAACCCAACCGGATGACCTTTTCACTTCCGGTATCCACACACTCCCCGGGTAAGCATCCGCTTCCGACCCGGCCGGGTGACCTTTCACTTCCGGTGTCCACACATCTCCTTCCGGGTCAGGGTTTGCCTCCACCCCGACCAGGTGACTATTCACTTCCGGTGTGTCTACACTTTTGTTACGTGGGCAAGCATATGTGCTTCCAGCCCGCCAGACCTTGGTTGAATGTTCCCCCACCCATCTCTGCGAAGGTGACCCGGTAACCGGTACCCCACTTCTTCCATGCCACAGGCTCTGCCCTTAATTGTCTACTTAATTGTTCGCTTCCGGTTCTTATGAACAAAGGCCATTGAGGTGCTTGCCAGTACCCCCTGGTTCCTGACTGTCCCGTTTGTGGTCTGTTCCCCATTTCGCATCCTGTTTTATATTTGTTGGATCGCTTTGTAAGTACCGCCATGCCTCGCTGGGAGCTTTCGCTGCCAGTGAGGCCCCCCCCCGCCATACCTGCGGCCCAATTCCTGAAAACTACCAACAGCCCCTTGCATTCAATGCCGCTCGCATATTCCGAAGCAGGACATCTGTCCCAGTATCGGATAGGTACACCCCATCTGTACTGTAATAGTGTGGCTGCCGCAAGTTAATCAGGCTGTGCCTAATGCTGCCTAAACCTGCCCCCCACAGAAATTTGGTCATGAGGCTGTTTAGCCTCCTCCTTGACAACTCTATGCCTGTTTGAGAGCGAGCACCAGCCCATGCCCTTCTGGGAATGATTTCAGACCATACAACCTCTGTGGCATCCATGCTCCTGGCTAAATTGGTGAGATCTTTCTTTAGCATGTGAAGTAGCTTACCCCTCCCTATCACTGGAAGGTCATTTCCCCCTAGATGAATTACTAAAACATCCAGGTCCTTTGAGTAGGTGCGGAACGCTTGAATGATGCTCCCCAATTCTCTCCAGTGTAACCCTGGCTTTCCAAACCATTGCACCTTTGTACGTTGAAACGGGAATGCCGCATTCCACCCAATGTTGCGAGCTCTGTTTGCAGCCCTGGACACGTAAGAATGCCCGATGACCCACACGGTTTTACATTCTGTGGAGTAGAACAGAAGCACAGAAAGGTTGAGTAATGAGTCTTCAATAAGCCCTTTATTACAAGTATAAATTTGTTGTACATAAGTGTGGTAACGTTCCCAAAAACCCACTCCCCCTAAACCGCCTCTTAATCCTTCATCTGTTGGGTGTTTGGGCAAATGTAAACCTGAAACCTATCTGATTCCCATCTTCCTATTCGTTTTATTGTGTTTGCCGACATACCCTCCTGAAAGGCTGTGGTGGCTGCCCCAATGCGAAAGGAATGTGTCGTATAGTGATGCGCTTGGAGCCCTGCCATTTGGACAGTTGCCGCTAACACCCTTTTAAACTGATAAAGTGTTACAGGGGTCCCATCTTTATGGGTGAGAAAGTATGCGTCGCCGTTGGCCCTTTCCCGTTCCTTCATGTACCCTGCCAGAAGCTTAACTGGGCAATATGGGCTGTGCCCCTCCATCTTATTCAGTGTAATGCACTGACCCCTTCCCACTTGATCAGTCTTGGAGCGTCTCACCCATAAGGATACGTTGTGTGTGCCTAGGCATATGTCCTTAACCAACAGGGCCCTGCTGCTTCTATCTCCTTTGGCTTTGGCTACTAGTTCGCTAATGCAAAAGGCACCAAAAAAGGCCAGTGAGAAAGTTAAACGAAATAGTGTACTTTCCGAGTCAGAGTGGCACACTAAAGGGAGGTGGTCCATCATAATTTTTAGTGTTTTAAAATCAATCGGAGACCTGGTACCCTGCTTTTTGCTTTCTCCTCTGGCCCAACCTTTTAAGGCTTCCTTAAGAATAAATCCTTTAGTGGGATTGTCCAAACCCTTAAGCTTTGAGTGGTATGCTATTGCTGATAAGTGCTCCATAACCCATGACCTAGATTTACTGGCTCCCCTGGCCCACACCACAAACAGTTTGATCTGCAAAACCAGTTTCTGAAAATTGTTTGGAAAATTGAACCCGTCAGCTGTAAAGTTCATAAAGGTCTCCACACAATGCCGATACCGTTGCCTTGTTCCAACAGCCAGAGCCTTCTCCGCCATGCCTTGTAGTTGAATTTCTAATGCATTAGTTTCCAGTATTCCTCTTTGAAGGGCATCATTTCCTGTTGCGCCTGTGGCCATTCCGCCCGGAACCTTTCCCACTGCAAGCGAGAAAGAGCATCAGCTGCGTTGTTTTGAACCCCTTGCACATGCTTTGCTCTTATCTCGATATTGTACCGGAGACACGTGCTCACCAGATGCCTTAACAAGCCCAATACAATGGGGCTGCCATGTTGTCTGACCGGATGACTAATTTCTTGTTAGCTAAGGTATCTGACCAGAGTAACAAGGACACTAGCATGGGAAAGAGCTCTAATGCGGTGATATTCCCTGAGAGGCCACATCTGTACCAAGCAGGTGGCCACTGTTTTGCACACCAGGCGGAACCCAATATCGCCCCAAAGCCCCCCCATCTGGAAGCATCTGTGTACAGTTGCAACTGGTTATTTGCTGTCCATGGGGTTGGCCACATTCTAATTCCATTGAAACCCCGCAGAAAAGACAGCCACATCCGCAAGTCTTGTTTAAGCCCCCCCCCTTCAACCTTACAAAATGATGTTTCTGAGTAATGCCTGCTGTAGCCACTGCCAACCTTCTTGAAAAAGCTCTCCCCACCTGAATGACCCTGGATGCAAAATTTAGCTTACCGATTAACTCTTGAATATCCCTTAATGTTGCTTTCTGCCTTGCCAATATCTTTTCAATAACTGCTGCAAAGTCCTGTACCTTCTCAACTGGGAGACGTAACACCCCTTCCAATGAATCCAACTCAATTCCCAAAAATGTTAGCTTAGTTGTGGGGCCTTCTGTTTTTTCTGCAGCCAATGGCACTCCTAATCCATGCGACGTGACCTTGAAGGCTGCCAATGCTTGGGCACACTCGGATGAGTTTGCCTTGCCTACAAACAAGAAGTCATCTAGATAATGGAGCTTGCCACCTACCGCCTGTACCTTGTTTGTTGCCCACTCTAACAAGCATTTGCAATGCAATTGGTCTCGCATTTGCGAGAGTTTGAGCTATTGGCATTGTAAATGACAATGCCTTTGATTTATATGTTTTGAAAACCTGCAAGCAGTGCGTAAACATGCACTTTGTACTTTGCAGGTTTTCCTAACACATAAATAAAAGCCATTGACATTTATAATGCCAATAGTTCAAACTCTCGCAAATGCGAGACCTATTGCATTGCAAATGCTTGTTCATTTTACAGCCTGGGGTCTGATGGCTGTTATTGCTAAACATGGTTCACTGTCAAGGTAAAATTGGACCGAATTAAGAACGGTGTAGAGCCCAGGGTGGTGCGTTCATATGTGCTGACCCTGCAAAGCTCTCGTGTCGTAAAATGCACTGAATGCACGCGGTCTGAGCACAGGGGAAAGATTAACAGCTCCCGGGATTGTAATACAACGAGTATATTAAAAACAATCGCTGAGGTCATGGTAAACAGAAGAGCCAGAAGGCTGGGGAGTCTCTGGTGAACCTGGAACAACGACATGCACAACAAAATACCCAGTGGAGAACATGGAACAAAGAATACAGAGAGAAAGCAAGTACTGCTGAACACGGAGAAAAAGAGGAAAGCGGCGCTAAACATCAAGCAAGGTTAGGTGAGACAAAAGAGTTGTGGAACATGGCTGGAGGACAGGAGAGGCAAAAGAATAGCAACTGAATACAGAGAAGAAGCTAAGTTACAAATGAAGAACTTCTGAACACGGAGCAAGGGCGCGAGAGACAAAAGAACAAGGAGCAAAGAACTTAAGTGACGACAAAATAACTGCATACATATAGCGAGGAGAGAGAAAAGAAGTCTTGCCGAACATGGAGTGAGGACAGGAGAGACAAGCATTGGCCGCGCGGCCGTAAAAGTAACGCGGCCGTGAAAGCGAAAATGATCGCGATCCCGGGGACGCGCTCTGTGGTGGGGGAGGGGCGGAGCACTGAGCGCCGCAAAAGTGAAAGTGATCGCGAGTGTGCCCGCGAGCGATGCGGCCGCACGGCGAAAGTGAAAGTGATCGCGAGGGTGCCCGCGAGCGATGCGCTTGAGCGATGCCCTTAATGAGGAAAAGATAGGAATGCCAGATGGCGGCTGCGTGCGTGCACGCGATCGTGAACGCAAGCTGGAGGCCAGCAAAAGCCTGTGGGTAGCACTTTGAAAACCCACATACTAAATGTCTCGCAGACAGCGCATGCGCTGGCTCAGGCGAGACCTTAAAAGGAACTAAATGCCTCAAAATAAGCACACGAAATTGAACATCCCATGGGCAAGCACCTGTCATAGTACAGCTTTCCCTTGAACTGGATCCCCAGCAGATGAAAGCTGTCGGGGTGCACTGGCAACAGTCTGAAAGCTGATTCAACATCTGCTTTCGCCATGAGGGCTCCTGTCCCCGCCTCCCTGACTAATTTGATGGCTTCATCAAATGTAGCATAGGAGACCGAACACATATCCTGGCTTAGCCAGTCATTTACTGAGTTGCCTTTGGGATAAGAGAGGTGGTGGATCATCCGATATTTACCTGCTTCTTCCTGTTAATGTGTTAGTGCAAGAGTTTCTTCTCTCCCACTCCTGGTTCTTGTCCCCCCTCCCCTCCGGCCCCCCTGGACCTCTCCTTCCCAGCGTGTGGCTGTCTTGTCTGTCCAGGGTTATCGAAGCGTGCTCTACTGCCTGCGCTTTAACTATTAAGTGAAGTAAAGCAGCACGCAAGAGGGCACAGGAGGGAGAGGTCTGCAAACGGTAGACATGGGAATTACCCACATTCACGCACCTCCTTCGCATGCACGCTGGGCCGATCTAAGTGACCGCCCAATGGGTCATAGCCAGCACCACCCTGTCCTCCTTATCGGAAAAATTCCTTCTCTTGGATGGCCCCCGCCCCCTCCCCCTTTGACCCTGTAACTAGACCCGTCGCTGCCTCCTCCTTACCTGCCTAAAGTAGTGCCCCCTACCACCACCGCTCCCCCTGGCGCGCTTTCCTCCTAACCCTAATCACGGCACCTTCAGTTCACACGTGCATCGGCCCAGCAACAAAAAACAAGAAATCAACAGCACTCCGTTCCTCACGTGGGAAATGCACACCACACATACCCCGTCCAATCCATCGCACAATTGCAGCAGCGTGTTACCCCTCCACAAATGCTCCTCAGCATTTTGCCAACAGCTACATGAATGCAATTGCAACACCCTCAGCATACTCCCCCACATGGCATTCCAATGATCACCCCCCACCGGAACTGCAATCCGCCTGCCCCCCTCCCTGTGTGCCGCGCCGCTCCCTCACCTCAGCGGCAACACAACACTGAGTGCCGGGCTCAGGAAACCGAGAAGTGTCTCCCGGCAATGCTCATCCGCACACCCGAAACAACGCGGGCGTGGCAGCAGCGGAGCCCCGTCATGGAGCACATCAGGACCACCAAGGCAATGATCACCGGCAGCCGGTGAAGGGGGGCTGTCCGAGCCTGCAGCTCTAGGGCGGGTGAGGGACCACGCTGCCAGTCTGAGATGGGTACAGCAGAAGCAACCCTCATCCGGACGAAGGAGGAGCAAGAATCGTGTCTGCAAGAGTCTGAGAGAGGTCCGGTGGACCCTGAGGTGCGACGGCGCCCCGTCTGTCCTACGGGCGGTTGGAAACCTGTACAACCGGGGGTCGCTTGAACGCTCCGCCCCTCGTAGGGGGGGGGCGTGAGTAATGGGGTGGACCGACAGTTCACCGGAGGGTGGAGGGGCTATCCCCTCACCATAACCACTAAGCACCATTTGGCTAAGGCCACGATACAAGTTGGCCCATCAGGTGGTAGGCCGCGAGGGGCGGCTTGCCTTTGGATCGCCTGTAAGATAACCCACCATGTTGGCATAGTTGGTATGCTAATAAACCTGCAGCAATTTTCACGAAAAGGTGTTGTGTCTATTTATTTATTCGGTTTGATGCTGCATGAGGGGTGGTGAGTGTTGCCGATATTGGCACTCATCGCATGGTAAGCACCACATCTCCCGTCCTGGAACACCCCCCAGGATGCGCCCCTTCCCACACAGATCTCCCGCAATCCTGACCGCCCTCGGAGCCCCGCATTATACCCACGAATTGCAACCTTCAAACCACCACCAAGCCAGCCCCAGAACCAACACCCGAGCCCTACTATCCTCACACATCATCCACCGTCCCCCCCGCATATTGCTCCACTCCCGCTGCCATATGAACCTTTAGCTGGGGGCAATGCAATCCCCCATGTGCGCTGCTGCTGTGCCCGCAAGGTGGCACCCAGGCCAAACATTGGTGTAGCCTCACCCCACCGTCCACTGTAATTGTACATCACTCCTCACCCCCAAAACTCCGCAACACACCCCTGCGCGCCAGTCAATACTGCCGGCCAGCCGTAAACCACCTGCAGGCCCAGGCTGCAGCACGCATCTCAACGCCCCTCTCCTGTTCAACAACACCCCCCTCCTCGCCCCCCTATGTTCTCCTCGTCTTCACCACCCGACCCCTGCCCGCAGGACAGCGCCACTCACAGTGGCTGCAACATCACTCACCACCCAACCTACAATACGAAATTGTCATATATAGCAATCCAAAACCTTGGCAGCTCTGTCTGTATCTGAAACTGTATTGTACTTGTGTTTTATATGTTTGTAACCTTCAATTACTCCGTGTATTGTCGGAATAGCGCCAACCCCGTACCGCACAGACTAGATGAGAGGGGCCACCTAATGTATTATAGCCAGCCCCACCCTGTTCCCCTTATCTGAAAAAATTCCTTCATTTGGACGGGTCCCCCCCCCCCCCCCATGAGCCCTGTAACCAGACCCGTGTTTGCCTGTTCCTTAGATGCCTGAATTTGTGCCCCCCACCCCTACCGCTCCCCCTGGCGCGCTTTGTCTCCGTCTAACCTAATCCGCATCCTATAACGGCCCCCCCGCCACCATCAGTGCACCAGCGAAGCACTGGAAGAACTTGCCGAGCTCCCTCCCAGAGCCTGCACCCATCTACAAGATGTCCCCAAAATCTACGAAACTCCGATGCCTCACTCCTCCCGGACGGAAACAACCAGACCTCAAGCGTGCTCAAACCGCACTGAGATCCATGCAAGGATCAGTGCTGCGGGCCCTCTGGGGGCCCGGGTAGAGGGGTGCACTCACTCTCCTCACCCATCTCGAGGCCCAGCCTTTACTGCGCTGCATATCCCCCCCGCTGGCAGTGGCCCAGACATCGCCCGACCCCCCTCCTATGTCTCCCGAGCGCCCGCAGGAATTGTAACTATTCCATGGAACTGGGTGCTGCCCTTCGTGTTACGCACTCCGATGTTTTTTTTTGTTGTTTTTTTAACAAGCTGTTTGTCATTTCGCTCATTCACGCCCCTGTTTTGTAGCGCTATGCCGACTACGGTACACGAGGAGTGCCCAAAGGTGTCCAACTCTGTGGTACCGCGCAAAGGAAAGGGCAAGGGGAGCTACTCCGGCTTCGACTACGAAGTGCTCAGCAGGTCAACCCTGAATGGGCCCTCTCGCTTGGGATGGAGACTTATTTAGTCTAGTTTTCCAAAACAGTCTGCTTCTATTAACGAAGCACCGATCCCTCTGAAACACATAAAAGAAACCCCATTGACGCCAAACGTTTTGGGCCCTGGTCGTCCTTGAGCACGTAGAGTAATGGTGAGAGCAAGAAGAGCTCCGGAGCTCTCGAGGACCCTCTGCACCCCCACCCTCGATCAGAGACCCCTGCAGCTCTCACCCTCGATCAGAGACCCCTGCAGCTCTCACCCTCGATCAGAGACCCCTGCAGCTCTCACCCTCGATCAGAGACCCCTGCTGCTCTCACCCTCGATCAGAGAGGCCTGCAGCTCTCACCCTCGATCAGAGACCCCTGCAGCTCTCACCCTCGATCAGAAACCCCTGCAGCTCTCACCCTCGATCAGAGACCCCTGCAGCACCCACCCTCGATCAGAGACCCCTGCACCCCCACCCTCGATCAGAGACCCCTGCAGCTCTCACCCTCGATCAGAAACCCCTGCAGCTCTCACCCTCGATCAGAGACCCCTGCAGCACCCACCCTCGATCAGAGACCCCTGCACCCCCACCCTCGATCAGAGACCCCTGCAGCTCTCACCCTCGATCAGAGACCCCTGCAGCTCTCACCCTCGATCAGAGACCCCTGCTGCTCTCACCCTCGATCAGAGACCCCTGCACCCCCACCCTCGATCAGAGACCCCTGCAGCTCTCATCCTCGATCAGAGACCCCTGCAGCTCTCACCCTCGATCAGAGACCCCTGCAGCTCTCACCCTCGATCAGAGACCCCTGCACCCCCACCCTTGATCAGAGACCCCTGCAGCTCTCATCCTCGATCAGAGACCCCTGCAGCTCTCACCCTCGATCAGAGACCCCTGCAGCTCTCACCCTCAATCAGAGACCCCTGCAGCTCTCACCCTCGATCGGAGACCCCTGCACCATCACCCATGATCAGAGAACCCTGCAGCTCTCACCATCGATCAGAGACCCCTGCAGCTCTCACCCTCGATCAGAGACCCCTGCAGCTCTCATCCTCGATCAGAGACCCCTGCAGCTCTCACCCTCAATCAGAGACCCCTGCAGCTCTCACCCTCAATCAGAGACCCCTGCAGCTCTCACCCTCGATCGGAGACCCCTGCACCACCACCCATGATCAGAGAACCCTGCAGCTCTCTCCCTCGATCAGAGACCCCTGCAGCTCTCACCCTCGATCAGAGACCCCTGCAGCTCTCACCCTCGATCAGAGACCCCTGCACCCCCACCCTCGATCAGAGACCCCTGCAGCTCTCACCCTCAATCAGAGACCACTGCAGCTCTCACCCTCGATCAGAGACCCCTGCAGCTCTCACCCTCGATCAGAGACCCCTGCAGCTCTCACCCTCGATCAGAGACCCCTGCAGCTCTCACCCTCGAACAGAGACCCCTGCAGCTCTCACCCTCGATCAGAGACCCCTGCACCCCCACCCTCGATCAGAGACCCCTGCAGCTCTCACCCTCGATCAGAGACCCCTGCAGCTCTCACCCTCAATCAGAGACCCCTGCACCCCCAACCTCGATCAGAGACCCCTGCAGCTCTCACCCTCGATCAGAGACCCCTGCAGCTCTCACCCTCGATCAGAGACCCCTGCATCCCCACCCTCGATCAGAGACCCCTGCAGCTCTCACCCTCGATCAGAGACCCCTGCAGCTCTCACCCTCGATCAGAGACCCCTGCAGCTCTCACCCTCGATCAGAGACCCTTGCAGCTCTCACCCTCGATCAGAGACCCCTGCACCCCCACCCTCGATCAGAGACCCCTGCAGCTCCCACCCTTGATCAGAGACCCCTGCAGCTCTCACCCTCGATCAGAGACCCCTGCACCCCCACCCTCGATCAGAGACCCCTGCAGCTCTCACCCTCGATCAGAGACCCCTGCAGCTCTCACCCTCGATCAGAGACCCCTACACCCCCACCCTCGATCAGAGACCCCTGCGGCTCTCACCCTCGATCAGAGTCCCCTGCAGCTCTCACCCTCGATCAGAGACCCCTGCACCCCCACCCTCGATCAGAGACCCCTGCAGCTCTCACCCTCGATCAGAGACCCCTGCAGCTCTCACCCTCGATCAGAGGCCCCTGCAAATCTCACCCTCGATCAGAGACCCCTGCAGCTCTCACCCTCGATCAGAGACCCCTGCACCCCCACCCTCGATCAGAGACCCCTGCAGCTCTCACCCTCGATCAGAGACCTCTGCAGCTCTCACCCTCGATCAGAGACCCCTGCAGCTCTCACCCTCGATCAGAGACCCCTGCAGCTCTCACCCTCGATCAGAGACTCCTGCAGCTCTCACCCTCGATCAGAGACCCCTGCACCCCCACCCTCGATCAGAGACCCCTGCAGCTCTCACCCTCGATCAGAGACCCCTGCAGCTCTCACCCTCAATCAGAGACCCTGCAGCTCTCACCCTCGATCAGAGACCCCTGCACCCCCACCCTCGATCAGAGACCCCTGCAGCTCTCACCCTCGATCAGAGACCCCTGCAGCTCTCACCCTCGATCAGAGACCCCTGCAGCTCTCACCCTCGATCAGAGACCCCTGCACCCCCACCCTCGATCAGAGACCCCTGCAGCTCTCACCCTCGATCAGAGACCCCTGCAGCTCTCACCCTCGATCAGAGACCCCTGCACCCCCACCCTCGATCAGAGACCCCTGCAGCTCTCACCCTCGATCAGGGACCCCTGCAGCTCTCACCCTCGATCAGAGAGCCCTGCAGCTCTCACCCTCGATCAGAGACCCCTGCAGCTCTCACCCTCGATCATACACCCCTGCAGCTCTCACCCTCGATCAGAGACCCCTGCAGCTCTCACCCTCGATCAGAGACCCCTGCACCCCCTCCCTCGATCAGAGACCCCTGCAGCTCTCACCCTCGATCAGAGACCCCTGCAGCCCCACCCTCGATCAGAGACCCCTGCAGCTCTCACCCTCGATCAGAGACCCCTGCAGCCCCACCCTCGATCAGAGACCCCTGCAGCTCTCACCCTCGATCAGAGACCCCTGCAGCTCTCACCCTCGATCAGAGACCCTGCAGCTCTCACCCTCGATCAGAGACCCTTGCACCCCACCTCGATCAGAGACCCCTGCAGCTCTCACCCTCGATCAGAGACCCCTGCAGCTCTCACCCTCGATCAGAGACCCCTGCAGCTCTCACCCTCAATCAGAGACCCCTGCAGCTCTCACCATAATTCAACGGCAGCGGGCTTGCAGAAGAAATAGAACTGCCTCCTACAAGGGAACTACTGGCGCACATCTGCCCATCTCCACAGCAGTGTTCAGAATGGAAGCACTGCACTGATTGGTTCAGAAACCTGTGAATGAAACAATAAAGCAACAGTCACCGTAAAACCCTACACTGATTCCTTCCAACAATCTAGTATTTTTCGAGAGCATGTAAAAAAAGACACACCTTTGAAAACACGCACCGGCAATGAAATAGGTCTTGATGGTAAACATAAAGCGCGGGCATCGTTCGGTGCGCTCGGAGGTGAGGGGGGTGAAACAGCCATAGGAAAGACGGCTAAAAACCGAGCAGCAAAATGAAATAAACCATAAATCACCCACCTCGGCTTTGGAGAACGGAACTGGTGTTGTGCACACACACTGAAAGGGCATTAATGAACTGAGCTCGCCGATACTTTTGCATTCTGAGCTTGCACGCTATGAAAGCCATGCACCAGCGAGTGATCAGCACACTGAGCACTTAGGTGTTCGGTTTGCCTTGGGCTGCACGAGAGTGTGGGTGAACATCATCTGTCACCCGTTTTCTCTTTTTAGGTCTCGCCTAGCGTTGCTGCGCACATGCGCAGCTCGCTCGGCGAGATTTATTGCAGATGAGTACTTTCTGTAAAGGGCTTGAAGCCCCGCCCCTTATTCCCATTGGCTTGCGTCACCGTTTATGTTAAACGGTGCACTGCCATTGGAAATAAGATTTCCAGGGTGCCTCCTTTTCCCTTTTTTGGCCGGCCCACCCGGACTGGCTCTCCTGCTTTGCAGCTGTCGTGACGACTTTTCTTATCTGCTTGTTTATTTTAATAAGCAGATAAGAAAAGTATTCACAACAGCCGTGAAGCACACGAGCCAATGTGCATCACACACGCACACACACTTTACTTACCAATTTTGTGGTTTAAGTTGCACAACAGCTTCCTCTAGAAACAACGTTGTTTCCTACCTTTTCCCAATCGCTTGAGACTTAACCAATCACCCTTTTTAAGAGCAGCTAGTTAATCATTTTGGGATTCTAGTTTGCTACACTGACTAGCCTGTGTACCGAGAAAGACCACAAACCCTCTGTCACCCGTTTTCGAGGTTTCCAGTGTCTGTGTGAATAAAACAATCATTGACTGCCTAGAAAGGATGTTAAACGTGAGTTTCCTAACATAGTGCTCCGAGGCCCCGCCGAAGAATGTGTGCTACACCAGTGACTGTAACAGCGCAAAGTGCACCATTTTGAGGGTGGAGTACGGGGCTGCGTTGCTTGTGTTTTTTTTAAATCTTATACATTTTCAGCCTAGAAGCCTGTTTGCAAGGGGCGACGGGTCCCCTGGTTGACACACAGCCGCATTATATCCCCCTCATTCTGAGCTGTATTTAGAAAGCCCAAGGGGCAAAAGGCAGGCGCCTTGAATTCCATGGCCAGTACAATATTCCGGCCGCGCTACGTTTATTTATTTAATTAATTTGGCGCACGGGTGTTCTCCGCCATTCAATGCCAATTTCACGCTTGTTCTGATTATTTCGTCCCTGTACGGCTTTTGTTTATTCTTTGCTCTTCTGCGTTTTGGCAGTGCCTGGAGGCCAAGCACAATGCAACTGTGTGTATATTCTCCGACTTACGACTCCACCCCTCTTGTCACAAGACTGCTGGTGCCAGGCTTCTTCCTTCACACCCTGCTCTCCCTCAACATCTCGCACTCCAATGGGTGCAGTCCGGAGACCGGCGCCATCAAGCTTACTTTCGCTTTCTCTTCCTTCTTAACCAACCTCCTGTTGTGTTTTTCACATCTCATGAAGAAGCAGGAGCTAGGCAACCTGGAGAGAAATGCGTGTATCAGGTAAATACTTCTTGAACTATATCCATTTCATATCTATTTTTACACAAATTACCCGTCAAGTCTCGGCTGTCTGTTTCAGTTGCTTCCCTATTTTTAATGTTTGCCACAAATTTAAGTCGGCGTCGCTGTCTATTAAACAAATCCACCAAATAAAGTGCATGTTTATTTGTAAGTCGGTTGTTGTGCATGTGCAACACATACGTCACAAACTCAACAGGTCAGTGCTGTAGACAGCGTAGAGACTCCTGTACTCCAAGCGCAGCTTAAAGCTCATTTAATTCATTTGAGAGGCTCTTCAGGTCCGGTTTTGTTTTAATTCTTTCCATTATAATTCTTGTAGTCCCGAAGTTAAATATGGTTGGTCGTGACTACAACTCCCGGCAAGTAAAGAAACACCTTGCGTGGATGAATTAATCGCAAAAGGAGTCTCAAAGGGCTCTGAAAGGACGGGGCTGGACACAAATTGCCAGAAGGGTGACCACCTCCCTAATGGTGCTTACAGGTGCTTCTCCAGTGCTGTTTTTTGTGTAATAGCCTACTGCATTATGGGTGTTGGTGTCTTGTTTTGCTTCCTTTGAACTAATTAGTGTAACGCGCCTGGCTGGAATCAATAATGTATTTGTAGATAAAAAGTTCAGGACTGAAGACACTGTCCACAATAACCAGGAGTGAGGTGGTCACCTGAATTAACAGTGGTGGAAGATATACTGACTGTTCAATTTAGGGGACTCCCCAGGAGCCATATTGTGTGTATATACCTGGTACTAATAGGAGGCTAAACTATATGTACAACAAACACCAGCCAAGGGACCCTCTTTGGCGTTGACACCCTCAAAGTCCCTATCTACGCCACTAGCAAATAGCATTTTGGGACTTGTAAATTCGCTTTTAATATTGTTGGTGCTTGAGTGGGGTAAATACCGGGTGGTGGGGGGGCTAGAAAGTAATAAAGCAATATTCATTTATAGTGTAGCTTAGGAGATGCTGGAATGGCCTAAGAGGGTGAAACAGTAAATGTCTCGTGCTCCCCTGTGTTTTAGAGCTGAAGCTGTACTTCAATGATGGCACCCAACAAGGTGACACTGGTCTGGGTGTGCTTGAGTTCCTATTCGGAGGACTCACAGTTTAGCAGTTGGGGCTGAACTCTTAGCTGGTCCCATAAAAAGCCTGTCCTCTAATCCCACGGTTGGCTGGGCGCCTTTCCGGCTGGGATCAAGGTACATGCCGCAGCGTGGCTCAGCACCCACTGCGGAAACATGTACAACTATCATGCAATAGGTCTCGCATTTGCAACATTTTAAGCTATTGGCATTGTAAATGACAATGCCTTTTATTTATATGTTTTCAAAACCAACACATTGATAAAAGGTTTGTCATTTACAATGCCAGTAGCTCAAAGTCTCGCAAATGCGAGACCTATTGCATTGCAAATGCTTGTTTCTAACTACTCTGCTGGACTCGAGCAGCCTGCACTAGGGAAGAGAAATGGCACAACTGAAGTAATTCTGTCAGGACCGGAGGCTCCGATTATGCTTCTCATTTCTTTACTGCTTATTCACAGCAGCCAATACAACGAAAAGTTAAAAACACTACATTACCCATGAACACCTCAATGTCACATGACCAACCATAGAATATAACCCTATATAAGCTCTGACCAAGGTAACAGTGTCCTCTTTCTTTGCTGCTCCGCAGCCAGATAAGTGCTTTTTCCCTTATACTGTGTTACTTGATGTTGTGACAAGCTTCGGCTTATGTATTCGTGCTGTAATCATATTTAACTTGTTTGGCTAAAATTATTTCAGACGTTACTGGAATTATTGTAGTTACAATATATATTGCCAGTCACATTTACTAAATTTACTGCAATTTCGTTGATTACAAAATTTGGCGTTAGCGTGTCTTTTTATTGCCGAATTCAACCGCCGAATCGAGCTCATTTGTCTTGGGAGCGCTCTGCCTCCCCGACCGGGCGCCTCACGCCCGTGTTGCTGATCGGTGGGGAGGGAGAAAGGGAGCGAGGACGCACGTCGGTCTGACGCGCTGTCCTCTTTCTTCTGCCACGAGCGGCCTCCATCGCGCATGCACGGCGGCCATTTTGCCTGCTCTCATTGCGGTTTTAAGGCTTAAAGGAGCGCTGGAGCAGCGTTTTCTTGCTCTACTTCCCACTTTGCTTGTGAACAAGCTCCCGGTGACGCCGAGCAAGTAAAGGCTTGTGAGGCTGTACAATCCTGCATAGGCTCTGCCTAGAGTAGTACTGGCAAGCCCTCCCTCCACCTCATAATTTGTCATAGATTGTTATTGGCTTGCTTGGGGTTTCTCCACTCCCCCTGGACTCTTATATATGCTTTCTGTGTGGGTTTAACCCCTCGTGTTGGAGACATACAATCCTCCTGTGGGATATATACCTGCACTGCAGGGTGCCATCATGTCAGAATACTTTTATGAGGAGGAATACTTTGACGACGAACCCTCTGGGTCCATGGAACAAGACCTCGTGGAGGCACTTGATGCAGGGGTACAACACTCGGTAAATAAAGCCCTGGTGAGAGCCATAGAGCCTCTGAAGCGCCACTTGTGCAGATATGCCCAACAACAGGGCTGGCTCCCCAGTTCTGGCAGTTGTCCCAAGTCGGTGGGAAAGGGGTCAGAAACCCCCACGCTGCAGATTTTGCAAAGCTAGCCAAGGCTATGGCAAGTGACCATGACTAAATCGCCCCAACTAAAGAGGCAGCTGTCACTGAACCGCATCAGGATGACGACGAGGACACCTCCTCGGACCTTACGTCCGACCAGGAAGAGGCCCCTAGACCCTCCAAAAGATCAAAGAAGGAGCGTCACGTAGACACCCCTACCCAACCCAAGCTCCCAACATTTGAGCCAGCAGAGTTCGTACATTCCAACTCCACTGCGTGGCTTCCACCTCAGAAGGTGACTGACTACGTCCAATCCCACCTTCGGCAAGCATTTGACAAGGGCGTAAGGGCACGCCTAAGATCAGAATGCCCAAGACCAGACCTGCCAGGTAAAGTGGCGGAGACTCCAGAGGTAGATCCCCCCATGCTTACATATCTGAAAAAATACTCCAAAGACCCTAAAAAGGACATAGACAGGGCATGGAGATCATGTCAAGACAAACTGTTAGACATGACAGGCCCCTTGACAAAGATTCTGGAGTTGTACTTTAGAGCCAAGGAGTCCGCTTCAGCAATCGACCCAGAAGAGCTAATTGGATGGGCGCAAAGGGCGGTGTGCCAATTAGGAAATGCGAACTGTGCAATGTCCAGCGAGAGAAGACGCTCAATCCTGCTAAAGCTGGACCCCAAGTTAGCAGAACTTTCTTCCTCTAAATCAGGGCCCCTAGCTCAGGGCCTCCTATTCGGCCAGCCCTTCCTCAAAGAGCTTACAGAATTCGTTGCCACCTTCAGTGGGTTGGACAAAGCACAGGGCTCACTCAAACGTGCTTTCCGGCCGGTTTTCGGCAGGGCAGGACAATACCGAGGGCAGTCGTTCGGCCGGGGTTACAACCAAGTCGGCCCACATGGTCAATGCCACCAACAACGAGGGGGTTACCAGGACCCCAACTACAATAACAACTCCTCCTTCTACCCAACCCGGCGTGCCAAAAATAGATTCCGGAAGGGCAGATGCAGAGGAAACCAGGGTGGACAACAGGATGCCGGAAATTCAGGTGAGACTGATCCTATGTTCGGAAATAATGTTGGGGGAAGGATCCAGTTTTTCTACACACATGGCACACAATCTCGCAAGATGCATGGATCCTAGAGACAGTGCAGGGTTACAAGCTAGAACTGTACAACTCTCCCAGTCAGGGTTCTCCTCCCCCTCAAATGTATTTTTCCCAACAAGAGCAGGACTTTATCTCCGAAGAAATACGTTCTCTTCTCAGGAAAGGGGCCATAGTGACCACAGACCCTCACTCCGAGGTTTTGCCAGCAGTATCTTCCTAGTCGAGAAGAAGGGGGGTGGATCCAGGCTAGTTTTAAATCTAAAGAAGTTCAATGGATCGGTAGTATATCGACACTTCAAGATGGAGGGTATCCATCTTCTTTGCGACCTTCTTCAGGAAGGGGATTGGATGGTCCGTCTGGACCTGAAAGACGCCTATCTGTCCGTTCCCATTCACGCACCACATCGATGCTTTCTGCAGTTCCACTGGCAAGGAGTTTGTTACGAGTACAAAGTCTTTCCCTTTCGGTCTTTCGTCAGCACCATGGTGCTTCACGAAACTCCTTTGTCTAGTGGTGGAGTCATTGAGAGCACGGGCTGTTCGACAAATCGTTAACTTAGACAACATCATTATCATGGATCGCTGCCCTCAACAAGTGGTGACCCATATCGAATGGTCAATCAACCTATTGCAGAGTCTGGGATTTATTGTGAATCCACAGAAATAGACACTCTCTCCGGCACAATCGATCGACTTTCTGGGATTCCAGATCAATTCCCGGAGCTGCCAGCTCCTTCTCCCAACTCAGAAAGTCAGATCAATCAAGAGAGAGTTGAGGTTGATTCTGAACAGGCAGATTGTATCATTGAGATCAGTAGCCTGAGTGGTCAGGCTGCTGGCCTCTTCGATTCAAGAGATCTTCCCGGGCCCCCTTCACTACCGGACACTCCAAAGGCTAAAGATTCAGCATCTCCGGAAAGGCCTCGGTTATGCAGAACAGATCCCTCTTTCAGAGAAGGCGAGGTTGGTGTTGTGGTGGCTAGACCACATGGAGGCTTGGAACAGCAGAGCCATCTTCGGGTCCACTGCAGAAGTAGTGATGGAGTCCGATGCCAGCCGTTGGGGTTGCGGATCCCGTTGCGGCCAGATTTCCACTGGGGGTCGCTGGTCACAGGAGGAACTCTCTTTACATATCAATTGGTGGCTCTTTTGCGATCCGCAGTCTTTCACCTCGGAAGACGGACTGTTGTATTTCGCTTCGCATGGACAACGTGTCAGCGGTACGCTATGTGAACAAACTGGGGAGGACGAGGTCCCGGATGCTAGCAGAGATTGCCAAGGATTTTTGGGACTTCTGTCTTCAGCACAGAATCTCTGTTGTAGTGGAATATTTCCCAGGTTGCAACAACGAGGTGGCCGATTGGCATTCCCGATATCTTCAGGACTTCAGCGACTGGAGGCTCCACCCCCGGGTTGTCCACCTGTGGGGCCCCTGTCGGTTGGATCTGTTTGCGTCACGTCTCAACAGTCAACTCCCAGCCTTTTACAGCTGGCGTCCGGATCCAGAGGCGATTGTCACGAATGCGTTTCTTCAGAACTGGCCAGCGTCTCTGTGCTACGCTTTTTCTCCGTTTATGATGATCCCCAGAGTTCTAGCACAGACCCGACATCAGCAATTAGAGTTAATACTCTGGAGGGCGCAAGCAAGGTTCCCAGTCCTTCTGGAGATGTCATGTGCTGCGCCGATCCTCCTTCCACATCAGTGGAACCTGTTGCTGGACCCTCAGAAAGCTCCACATCCATTGATAGAATCAGGGCAACTCCCTCTGGTAGCCAGGCGGGTTTCAGGGACAGATGGAAGATCCCAGGCCTTTCAAGAGATGCTGACAGATTTATTAGCAAAGCCTGGTCAGCTAATACCCACAAGCGATACTCATCAGCTTGGAAACAATGGTGTGGCTGGTGCTCTCAACGGGAAGTTGATCCCACTAAAGCACATATCTCTTTGGTTGTGAATTTTTTGACCTCCATCGCTTCTTCTGGTCTGGCTTATAGGACTGTAAACAACTTCCAGTCAGCCATCTCAGCAGGGCATGATCCAGTGGATGGCAAACCGGTAGGAGAGCATCCCATGGTGTGCAAACTGCTCAGGGGTATCCGGATGGTCAAACCCCCTTGTCCTAAGTATTCGATATTATGGGATGTGTCTATCGTCCTGAGATTCTTGGAGGCCTGGCCTCCCAATTGGTATTTATCAAGAAAGCAACTATCTGCCAAATTGACCAATGGTGCTATGTCTGGTTTCATGCACCTAGCGGGACGTAGAATTTCCCCAGAAGGAGTAACATTTGCTATCACAAAATTGACTAAATGCAATACCTCTTCGGTATCATACCCAGCTTTACCAGATAACCCTAAGTTGTGTGTTGTGCAAGTTTAAAAGAGTGTGAGGTAAGTACTGCTGAATTTCGTTCAGACATGAAAGGCCAATTATTGATTGCGTTGCAAAAACCTTTTCGGCCAGTGACCCCAGCCACCCTGTCGAGATGAAGGGTGCGTTGGCTCATGGTCGAAGCAGGCATTGATGTGTCAAAATTTGGAGCCCACTCAGCTCGAGGGGCTATGGCATGCAAGTCTTTCTCTTTAGGAGTCAGCCTCACAGACATTATGAATGCAGCTGACTGGTCAACAGAGACCACTTTTAAATCGTTCTATTGTTGATGTGGCATCTGTGGTGGTGGCTAAGCTTTGAACAAGCATAATCAGAGCCTCCGGTCCTGACATAAAATTAAAAATTTGCAAACATTCGTGACAAGAATTTTCAATTCTATTAAGGACACGGAGGCGAGGATTATCCCACCCAAACTATATGTACTTGTATTGTACTATTTGCATTGTATCTTCATACTGCATAAGTTGTTCCTATGTTTTCCCCTCTCTTTCTGATTGTGATGATTTCGATATCAGATATGGAGATCGGAATTATGGTTTATCCTTTATATTTCAGGCGCTGATAGCAAGAAGAGCGTGATGGAGGACATCGCTGTAATACTTTCGATCTACAGTCGGTGGCGAGCAAATGTCGCTTTATTCAAGGAGGATACTGCATCTCGTTGGTTCAAGACCCAGGTTCAGAAGTTGAGCCCCGTTGGGCTACAAGTTGTCTCTTCACGAGGAGGTTTCTCTATCGCAAAAGCTGGATCTACGGGATCAAGTTCTTAGTTTACTGACTTAACTGTTGGATGATCATTCAAAGAAAGAGGACACTGTTACCTTGGTCAGAGCTTATATAGGGTTATACTCTATGGTTGGTCATGTGACATTGAGATGTTCATGGGTAATGTAGTGTTTTTAACTTTTCGTTTTATTGGCTGCTGTGAATAAACAGTAAAGAAATGAGAAGCATAATCCTCGCCTCCGTGTCCTTAATGGAATTGAAAATTCTTGTCACGAATATTTGCAAATTTTTAATTCGACACAAGCCATGCCAGCCACATGTACTCTTGCACTTCCCAGGTCAGAGGTCAGGGGTGGCGTCTTGCCGAGTACAGCTTAATTAATAAATAATAAATGTAAATACAATAAGTAGGTGCCGTGCTGAAACAAAGCGCGGCACCTGTGTACATTAAATGATTGCGCGTGGCGCCATGGTAATTAAAACAAGCCTAAAGAAAACATCAGCATGAAAGACCGCTTTTGTTTCTGTTGCTGCAGAGAGGGCGAGGGGAGAGAATGTGGCCTTATGGCCAACGCTGCCGACTTTGGAGCGGGGGAACCGGGTTCGAGCCTCGTCGTCCGCTCAACATCGGAGATTCTGGGAAAATCACTTAATCCCCCACTGCGTACCTAAAAATGAATGTGTCCTTGTGTAACGTCACCGGTGCTCTTGTAAAGCACTCCTATAACTTCCAATCGAATTCCCGTTAAATAAAACTGCAAAAAAAATATAAAACGCCTGATATGCAAAACCAGATGGGAAGAGGGAAAGAGGCCATCACACGCTGTACTGTGTGATGGCCAACAAAAATGCTCTCTGAGTGAAATCGCCGGAAAGATAGCTAAACACACAAAGGAGGGACTTCAACAGAAATGCACCAATAAGAAACCAACATTTCTGATTGCTGCAGCTAACAGCCAATAGCAATGGGTGGGTTTGCCAAAGCTACACAGAGATCGCTGATGCTCGACCTAAAAATAGAACAATAGCCACACATTCTCTTACCTGCTCCATTGGAACTCTGTTTCACAGCCCGATCTGATAAGCAGCTGCAGGGGTCTGGAAAGGTGAATCAGGATAAACAAACTCCTTTTCTCAAGCGCTGAATAGAGAATGAAATATCCACGCAGAAGGACAGTAGGCAGAGGTTACCAGGTGACAAAGAAAGGATTTGTCCCCTTCGCCATGCCCCTTTGTACCTGCACGAGTGGCCGGGCACACAGTCCACCTTTCTAAAAGGAGATGCGTGATTGGGGGTGCCTGTAAGAAAGAGCCCAGGCCCAATCATGCAACTCCTAGAAAAAGAAGAAAAAGAACGTTCAGATGAACGTTTTAAATTGCATTGGCCATTTTCTGTTGGCCTTCTTGACGTCACTAAGAGGGCCAAAGTTCATGTTTGGGTGGGCCAGGTTTATGTTTGGGTGGGCCTGGCCCACCCACTAGAACCGGGCCTGTGTGTTATACACAGGGTTTCTCCTGGGTGTTACAGTTTCACAAATGCAGAGGGACACTAAACTATCTGGACAGAGTCCTCTTCGGAGCCACTCGACAGATGCTTCTCGTTGTGAAGGAATAGGGTGGTGGGACGGAGAGGGGGTTTCTCAGTTCTTGTTGTTGGTTGGCCATGTTTAGGTATTTCTTTTTTCCCCAAAGCATCATGAGTTCAATTACGAATACTCTCAACACACCACACACACCATGCTGTTTAACTCACATCGTATAGATGGAACATGACAGACATAGGGTTTCGCTTCCTACATACTTTCATATTGTGTCCTGGAATGGTAATGTGTAGGGGTTGTCCCTCTGACTTACTCTTTAACACAGTGTTCCGGCCAAATTCCCAAAATCACTGAGTGGTCGAATTTTTCTCCTGCGAGGCTCCAGAAAATGCAAGCTGGCGAGAGCAAGTGAGATACGGCATCCCATTACGCGATTTTCTAACTCAGGCAGTTGTGCTCAGAGGACTGCCTCTCAAGTAGATTTGCTAACACCCAAGAAGATTTTCTACTTGAACGGCAGCAAGATCAACTTGAATGGCCTTGTGCTCTTGCGCAATGCATGGTGAAGTTCATGCTTTTTTCAGCGATGCTCGCTCCCCAGGTGCTAAATTGCGCACGATCAGTATATGCATATTTTCCACCCATTGGCAGAATTTCTCAGAGTGTTTATGTAACTCCACAGGATTCCGCGGAGTGAAACTGCGAGTTCAACCCACACCTAGCAATGTGTTATTGGATAAGCTTAAACCTGGCGCTGTCCTTAAGGCAACTAAGCAATACAAAGCAGGTATTCCCTTCTGGAGACACACCTTATGGGTTCTAATCGTCTCTTTCTGAATCGCTATGCTATGGTTATAGCAGGTCCTACAACTCAGGTTTTATTCGAGGTTTTGGGGCTGTTGCCATTCTCAAAATAGACTATCGTTCACACACACAAAGATATGGAGGACTACTCAAGGCCAGGGGAGATATAACCATTGCTGGAATGTTGGGGTGACTGCCGTTGTCTCAATGTCAATGTGCATCCTCCATTGTCCTCTTTTATTTAGAGACTTGGCTGCTTGTTCTCACAGCTCCTGTAGGGCCAACTCGTGGTCAGTGGATATTTTAATGGGGTTACTAATCTTCAATGGACAGACCCTGCTTTACTGAAATTGCCCCATGTGGCTCTGCCCTCTTGGTGCATTTCATGAGCGAGATAAGTCTCTTTGCTACTTGGTGTAGATTTCACCTCAGTGAGATGGGCTATACTTTTTACTCAGACCCTCATGGTACATGGTCCTGGCTGGGTTATTACATGACTCTTGAGTCCAACATAGGATATGTTCTTGATGAACAGATCCCAGCTTGGGTCCTCTCCAACGATGAGAGGATCACCACAATTTGGGAGAGGAAGATGTCAACTGTCCACCTGGTTGTTAACTCACCAGCATTTAAAGAATATCTCCTCACCAAAACGAATGAATACTTCTCACAAAACAATGACTCTGTGGTGTCTCGGGTCACCCTATGACAGGCCTTTAAGCCACATATGTGGATCAGGTATTTTAGCTACCTGGCGGGCAGCAATAAGCGAGTGTCGGAGATTAATGATCCATAAACCACACTTTTGAGGCTGGAGTTGCAATGCCCAATGGCCTCTGACCCACTGCTTCAACATAATAGTGCTCACCTCATGATAAGGAACCGCCAACTATTGACAGGGACGGCATGGTCTGCATGGCTGTCCACACAGGGTCGAGTTTATCAATGGGGCAACACGGCCTCCAAACTGCTCCGCTGTCTCTGCAGACATAAGTAACTGCAATTATACACAATTGCAGATGGGATGGTGAGCATTGGCTGAGTTTGCTTCATATTATTCCACCCTATGCACTGGAAGTGACCCTCCCAACCCTCTGGCATAGACCAGCTTTGTTAAAGACTTACCAACCCCCTTGCTTTCACATGGTAAAAAGACACGCTTGGAGGCTGCGATCTTTGTGGATGAGGTGGAAGCTTTATCTCAGCTCCAGGGAGGCAAGTCGCTAAGCCCAAACCGCCTTCCGTTAGAAGGTCTTGCTTATTTTTGGGCTCATTATTCTGCAAGGGAAACAGATTAAATTACTCCATCACCTTGGTGAGGGACTGCACGCCAGATTTCTACCAGCAAGCTGGTGGTCATTTATAAAGCAAAGACAGGAACCGCCTCCATGGCGCTTCCTGTCAATGCATTTTTCTGTTTCATATAGAGCTCCGCCAGTGGGACAGAACCCTGTACCAAACAGTCTTCTCTTATATTTTCAAAAAGAAAACCCTTAATTGGGGTTTTCCATTTGAAAATAAAAAATGCAATACTACCTTTGCCATGGGATTCCTCTCCTAGGGCGAGAGCAGTATTTAGCAGTTTTCACTGCCCCTACTGCAAGGGTTTTCCTGGCGGTGACAGACAGTGAAAACTGCCCTGTCATTCCACCCATCTGAATTAGGTGGGTGGAATGACACATCAGCCTCCGACAGCCCTGCAGAGAAGTTTGGCCATGGCTGAGACAGAGTAGCATATAAATCTGGCGGGTGGGCAACTGTGCTGATGAGGAGGGGCCACCGTCGCCATTGCGCGGAAGTTCCCTGACTGCCAACATATAAATCGGCCCCAGAGTTCCTTAGGCTTACTTTATCGCACTCTAGTTCTGCACACAACTCATGTTCGTTGAGACACTTGATGCAGGGGTAGGTGCTTCCACACGATCTTTGACTCGCAGATATAGTTATGACCCCTAAACTTGGGGCATCCCTGGATTCCTGTGGGACATAACATCCTATCTCCCTTATTATAATGGAGGTGAAGGTATTCGCCAAGATATTGGCGACTCGCCTCGCAGCGGTGATCGACTCCTTTTTTCACAAACACCAATGTGGATTAATGCCAGGGAGGCCTACTCGGTACATCATCAGAAGACTCCACAAGGCTATGGTCTTGATCGATACAATACAGGGAACTTCCACGCTAATTATAGTTAGGTAGAATTTGAAAAGTTCTTTGACTGGCAGCCTGGGATAATCTGTTCATGATCCTACAAAATGGCAATATTGGTACAAGTTTTGTTCGCTATATTTGTTTCTTTTATGCTGATTTCTGGGCTAGGATTTGCTTTAGCTCAAAACCTTTCATGGACTTTGCCATCAAGAGGGAGACACAGCAGTGCTGCCCACTCTTACCCTTGTTCTATGCGTTAGCTATTGAACCGCTGATTGGGTGTCTTCATGTTGATGTGTTGATGAGGGGCTTTGAGTAGACAAGACAAATCTCAGATAGAGCCTCACTCTACACAGATGACCTCTTGATACATCTATGGGACCCACAAGAGTTCTTCAAATATTGCGTATTTCAGTGGATTTTCTGGTCTAACTGTTAACGTGGCCAAATCGGAGATGTTCCCGATCGGAGCGGATCCGGAATACCTCCACTGGGCCTCGTCACTGACACTATCCCTTATTGGCTTTAAATACCTGGGGGTCTATAGAACTTCTAACAAACCAACAGCATGGGAGCGCAATATTTTAAACCAAGTCTCTCGTATACTGAGTGATATAACATTCTGGTGACCCCGCCCCCACTCCCATATTGGAAGAGCTGAACCACGGCGCTCAGACCAATCATAGCAGAGGCACCCCCCACTTAGTCGCCCCACCCGGATCCCAATAAATTCAGGCCACACCAATTTCATGTTTATGGAAGAATTGAGGCCGCAGTTTATTAGGCATTTTCCAACTTACAAGCGATCCTTTAAACACCATTTACTTATTAGGCAAGCCTGTGTCCTTGACCCATAAGCTCAGCACTGTGCCCTACATTCAGTGCCGGTCCATTTGACCTATAACCTCGGGACTCAACCTTTCACTTTCACTCCGGGCAAGCGTCTGCTTCCAGCCCGACCGGGTAACCTTTTTACTTCCGGTAGCCACACACTCCCCTTCGGTAAGCGTCTGCTTCCAACCCAACCGGGTGACCTTTTCACTTCCGGTGTCCACACACTCCCCGGGTAAGCATCTGCTTCCGACCCGGCCGGGTGACCTTTCACTTCCGGTGTCCACACATCTCCTTCCGGGTAAGCGTTTGCTTCCAACCCGACCGGGTGACTTTTCACTTCCGGTGTTACCAAACATTTGTTACGTGGGCAAGGATATGTGCTTCCAGCCCACCAGACCCTGGGTGAACGTTCCCCCACCCATCTCTGCGAAGGTGACCCGGTACCCAACTCTTTCCATGCCACAGGCTCTGCCCTTAATTGTCTACTTAATTGTTTGCTTCCGGTTCTCCTGAACAAGGCCATTGAGGAGCTTGCCAGTACCCCCTGGGTCCTGACTGTCCCCTTTGTGGCCTGTTCCCATTTCGCAACCGGTTTTATTTTTGTCGGATCGCTTTGTAAGTACCGCCATGCCTCGCTGGGAACTTTCGCTGCCAGCGAGGCCCCCACCGCCATACCTGCGGCCCAATTCTTCAAAACTACCAACAGCCCCTTGCATTCAATGCTGCTCGTATATTCCGTAGCAGGACATCTGTCCCAGTATTGGATAGGTACACCCCATCTGTACAGTAATATTGTGGCTGCCGCAAGTTAATCAGGCTATGCCTAATGCTGCCTAAACCTGCCCCGCACAGAAATTTGCCCATGAGGCTGTTTAGCCTCCTCTTTGACAACTCTATGCCCGTTTGGGAGTGAGCACCAGCCCATGCCCTTCTGGGAATGATCTCAGACCATATAACTTCTGTGGCATCCATGCTTCTGGCTAAGTTGGTGAGATCTTTCTTTAGCATGTGTAGTAGATTACCCCTCCCTATCACTGGAAGGTCATTTCCCCCTAGATGAATTACCAAAACATCCGGGTCCTTTGAGTGGGTGCGGCACGCTTGAATGACACTGTCCAATTCTCTCCACTGTAACCCTGTCTGTCCAAACCATTTCACACTTGTATGTTGAAACAGGAATGCCGCAATCCACCCATTGTTGCCAGCTCTGTTTGCAGCCCTGAACACGTAAGAGTGCCCGACGACCCACACGGTTTTACACTCTGTGGAGTAGAACAGAAGCACAGAAAGGTAAATAATGAGTCGTTAAAACCCTTTATTCAAGTATAAACTTGGTATACATAGGTGTGGCACTGTCCCCTAAAAACTCGCCCCCCAAACCTGCCTGTTAATCATATATCTGTTGAGTGTTTGGGCAAATGTAAACCCGAAACCTATCTGATTCCCATCTTCCTATTCGTTTTATTGTGTTTGCCGACATCCCTTCCTGGAAGGCTGTGGTGGCTGCCCCAATGTGAAAGGAATGTGTAGTATCGTGATGCCCTTGGAGCCCTGCCATTTGGACCGTTGCCGCTAACACCCTCTTGAACTGATAAAGTGTTACAGGCGTCCCATCTTTATGGGTGAGAAGGTATGCGTCGCCGTTGACCCCTTCCCGCTACTTCATGTACCCTGCCTGAAGCTTAACTGGGCAATATGGGCTGTGCCCCTCCATCTTATTCAGTGTAATGCACTGTCCCCTTCCCCCTTGATCTGTCTTAGAGCGTCTCACCCGTAAGGATACCTTGTGTGTGCCTAAGCATATGTCCTTAACCAACAGGGCCCTGCTGCTTCTATCTCCTTTGGCTTTGGCTACTAGTTCGCTAATGCGAAAAACCCCAAAAAAGGCAAGTGAGAAAGTTAAACTAAATAGTGTACTTTCAAAGTCCGAGTGGCAAACTAACGGGAGGTGGTCAATGAGAATTTTTAGTGTTTTAAAATCAATCGGAGACCTGGTATCCTGCTTTTTGCTTTCTCCTCTGGCCCAACCTTTTAAGGCTTCCTTAAGAATAAATCCTTTAGCGGGATCGTCCAAACCCTTTAGCTTCGAATGGTATGCTATCGCTGATAGGTGCTCTAGAACCCATGACCTAGATTTACCGGCTCCCTTGGCCCACACCACAAACTGTTTGACCTGCATCATCAGTTTCTGAAAACTGTTTGGAAAATTAAACACGTCAGCTGTAAAGTTCAGAAAAGTCTCCACACAACGCCGGTACCGTTGCCTTGTCCCAACAGCCAGAGCATTCTCCGCCATGCCTTGTAGTTGAATTTCTAATGCATTAGTTTCCAGTATTCCTCGTTGAAGGGCATCATTTCCTGTTGCGCCTGTGGCAATTCCGCCCGGAACCTTTCCCACTGCAAGCGAGAAAGAGCATCAGCTGCGTTGTTCTGAACCCCCTTGCACATGCTTTGCTCTTATCTCGATATTGTACTGGAGAGACGTGCTCACCAGATGCCTTAACAAGCCCAATACAACTGGACATGATGCCGCCTGCATATTAATTGCGTGGACAGCTGCCATGTTGTCTGACCGGATGACTAATTTCTTGTTAGCTAAGGTATCTGACCAGAGTAACAAGGACACTAGCATGGGAAAGAGCTCTAATGCGGTGATATTCCCTGTCAGGCCACCTTTCTGCCGAGCAGGTGGCCACTGTTTGGCACACAAGGCCGAACCCAATATTGCCCCAAAGCCCCCCCGCCTGGAAGCATCTGTGTACAGTTGTAACCGCTCATTTGCTGTCCATGGTGCTGGCCATATTCTAACTCCATTGAAACCCTGCAGAAAAGACAGCCACATCCGCAAGTCTTGTTTTAGCCCCCCCCCCCCCTTCAATCTTACAAAATGATGTTTCTGAGTAATGCCTGCTGTAGCCACTGCCAACCTTCTTGAAAAAACTCCCCCACCTGAATGACCCTGGATGCAAAATTGAGCTTACCGATTAACTCTTGAATATCCCTTAATGTTGCTTTCTGTTTTCCCAATACCTTTTCAATAGCTGCTGCAAAGTCGTGTACCTTGTCAACTGGGAGACGTGACACCCCTTCCAATGAATCCAACTCAATTCCCAAAAATGTTAGCTTAGTTGCGGGGCCTTCTGTTTTCTCTGCAGCCAATGGCACTCCTAATCCTTGCGACGTGACCTTGAAGGCTGCCAATGCTTGGGCACACTCGGATGAGTTTGTCTTGCCTACAAACAAGAAGTCATCTAGATAATGGAGCTTGCCACCTACCGCCTGTACCTTGTTTGTTGCCCACTCTAAAAAAGAACTAAATGCCTCAAAATAAGCACATGAAATTGAACATCCCTTGGGCATGCACCTGTCATAGTACAGCTTTCCTTTGAACTGGAACCCCAGCAAATGAAAGCTGTCGGGATGCACTGGCAACAGCCTGAAAGCTGATTCAACATCCGCTTTCGCCATGAGGGCTCCTGTCCCCGCCTCCCTGACTAATTCGATGGCTTCATCAAATGTAGCGTAAGAGACCGAACACATATCATGGCTTAGCCAGTCATTTACTGAGAGGTGGTGGATCATCCGATATTTACCTGCTTCCTTTTTAGGGACAGTACCAAGTGGAGAGATGATAACATTGTTTAGGGGGGGGGGGGTGTCAAATGGGCTATTCTTCCTAGCTGCAGCTCTTTTTGTATCTTTTCCACAACTGTTTCTGGAAGTTCCTCCGCTGAGCGAAGGTTCCTAGATGACCTGCCCGCTAAAGGGCCACTGTAAGGTATCTTGAACCCCTCTTTGAAACCCCCAAAAAGTAGTTCCATGTCCTCTTCCTTTGGGTAATTATTCAAAAGTGTTGCTAGTATATCAAAGTTTATTGGGGATGGGCCTTTTGTTACTGGGCTCCAAATATGGCTGACCCATGAAAGTGGCGCCCGGTGTGGGTCTAGCGTGGGCTCTGCATGAAAAAACGGGATGGTCTCCACAGCACTGTGAGCACCCATGTCGGAATTTGCATTGCATCCCCCAGGTGCAGTTGCCTGCATTGAACAGGCGACAGGTATTATTCCTTGGTCTACGCTGCAGCATCTGCTTAAATCCATCTGCCCCTTTTGTTGCTCGAAATGACTGCAGCTGCTCCTGGAGCGGCTGCTGGTGACTCTTCATGATCTGCCCTTGGCCTGGAACGGGGCCCTGCGTAGTTGGTATTGCCACTATGCCACCCTGACATTGCTCCCCTTGCTGCCCTGATGGAACCTGCACCGAGCCAGCTGGGAACCCCCCGTTGGCAAGGGCTGATGATCCCTGCCGCTGCCGAACTGCGAACTTGGTAGTCCATTGCTGCCCTGTTGTAATTGCCCACCAGCCTGCATGGCGGAAATTGGGAAAACAGTGCCTGACTGTTGGCTAGGCCCCACCTGTCTCAACTGGGGTCCTACCGTCCCCAATTGTTGTTGTAGTGTTTGTCCTCCACTTGACTGCTGCTGCATGAGACCTAGCCACGTATGTTGCTGTCCCACACCCCCTAACGAGGATTGCTGACCAGGACTAATTCCTGATCCTTGGTGCTGAGAACCCCCCACCATTCCACTAGCTGTACAAGTGATCCCGTGTTGAGTTGGCACCTGTCCCCCCTGCTGTTGTGGGAAGCTTGAGAATAGCTAATGACCCAATCCGGATTGAGCGTTTGGCAAAGAATGTGCCTGCGTGTTGGTTGCCTGCCAACCCTGCCCCCATAGTGGTGTGTTCCACTGCTGTATACCAACTCCAGCCCCGGCTAACCCTAAACCGTAACCTGCCTTGGACCCCATCTGCTCCATCCATTCATTCGCCTCTCTTTGATCCCAAGACATCGATGGTGACTCTTCCATGCGTTGGCGAAAGTCTAAATCATATTGCAGCCAACCCATGCCTCCATAGCGCCTGAACCTGTCCAGGATAGCTTGGTTGTACCTACTCAATTGCGGAGCTTGCTCCGGAAATTTCTCTAAAATTATGGCTGCCAGTAAAGCAAATGCATCCAACCAGTTGGTAATATTCTCGTCTGGCCTGATCCTCTTCCTTTCTTTGCTCTCTTTGCTGTGCCCGGATCCCCGTAACGTGTCTGCCCCTCTGCGCACATGTTCCAGTAGAGTGAAAATATCTATGAATTCCCTCTTCCAAATTCTCTCTTTAACCTCCAGCGGGATATGCCATGCTTGCGAGCGTGTCCCGCTATGCCCCCCCGCCCATGACTGACTGGCTTGTGTGGTGTTTGTATTGCTAGCTTGAGATGCCGTTGTCAAGGGAGCCTTCTCCGGTGCAATGGTGTCACTTTCAACCTGCCGCTCGGCTACTTTCTTCCCTGTCCCTTCGTGTACCCTATGATCCTTAGCACCCCCCTCCCATACTTCGATTGGGGACCCATCCTGTGCTCCGCCTACTGTGATCCCTTTTTTGCCCCCTACTGCTTCAACCTTGCTTTTCCCAATTTGCCTGTGCCAATGATTGAAAAGTTTAAGCATCACCTCAGAAAACTCACCCAAGGGACTGATGTCAGGTGTTAGTGACCCCTCCTTGTTTGACTGGTCTTTGTCCTCTCCCATTCCCCTACTTGGCAGGGACGCCTGCAACACCGCTGTTGCTGCCTCCGAGTCCTCCCCCATTATTGCCCTTCTTATGTCTTCCAGTGGCATCCTTGCCTTTTTAGCTCCTCCCCCTCGCCTTCCTTTCCATACCCCGCTTCTCCCCACGTGTCGATGCGTAAGTATGGCCATTGGTTGTAAAAAGTTCCCCTTGCAACTCTTCCATGTCCTTGCATTGTCCACCACCTTCGGGGGCGGGTGCTTGCATTTGACCCATTGAGAGCTCCCACCCCTCCCAATTCTTTGCTTTTGCTGTTGCCGCAAAGCTGCTGTGCATCCTGGCCGCCGAGGTACTCAACTCCTGGGGCACCCCCGCTAGGACCAGCCTCCTCATTCGCTGCAATATTCAGCATAACGCTGTGAGGTAGCCCCTCGTCTCCCATCATCCGGCCGGAAGTGTTCTGGAGCACTCCCCTTTTTGTGGCTGACCTAAAATTGAAAATGGCGTTAGCCTTGCAGAACTGTGGCTGTGGTATGTGGCAATTTGGGGTCATGCTGATGGGGTACGTTTATGTGTGTGATAGCTATTAAACCCAAACTGATGCCAATGTGCCCGGCCGCAGTGGTCCATACGCTTGCTACGGTACCCCCCCCCCAGCACTGTCCTGGCGATGTTCCAAACTTACCTTCTGTTCCAGTCCCCTGACCCCTTATGCTTGTTCCTGCTTTGTTGCCCAGTCCGTGACCTCCGCCACTACTGACACCACTTTTTGCTCAGTTTACACAGCCCCTTCTCCGTTAGAACGTACTGCTTCCTTGCTTATAATCTAAAATAGAAACAACATGTTAGCCTTCTCATTCGCGCTGTAGAAACTGAAATAAAGAATAAGAAATAATACCACAGATACGATTCTCTGTCAGTACTGTTGCTGACCACGTGTCCCAAGTGGGCAGCTTATGGGACTTTCCACCGTAATGCAATATGTTATGTTGGTATTTGTTCATAACCTGTGCACTAGAAACATTTTGCAATATAATATGCTGAAGTGTGCAATATGCTGACATATCTGTAGCTAAGCATTTCTATTTCGGTTCTTTGTTGTGCAAGCCTTGCGTTACAGTAGCAGCTTTGCTTAAGGACAAAATGGCAACGTACAACCATTTTGTGCAGTGACTTCTGTGTTAACTTAGCAGGGCCTAAGGAACGAATTTCAAGCATTTGGTATCACCAAATAAAAGCAGGTTTCTACATTGCCCCATCTGATACCAAATCACACCTGGGAGTCCTCAGTACCATCTCTGTCCCTTCGTCATCGTGTGTGTGGTGTCTTTTGGCACTACTCTTTGGCATGCAGTGGGTACAGCTTGCAGTAAAGGCTGCACAGCATGCTGGGCAAACGTTGATCATGATACACAGTGTGATCAATACCGTTATTATTATAATAACCAACTCCAATATCCATGATCCCCAGTCTTGTAGCCATAGTATAAATGTTTCCCATACCTCCCCGGTATGTATGTCGTGTGCTTCGTCCCGAACCTTGTCTATTTCGTCTATGGCCTTGTGTATATTCTGACTGTTGTCAGGTATATACGAACAGCACTGCTGATGGATGACGTGGCAGACTCCGCCCTCTTTGGCCAGGATGATGTCTAACGCAACCCTATTCTGTATCACAACTGCCCTCATGGCGGTGAGTTCTTCAGTGACGTTACCTAAGGCTGCTGCTGTTGACTCTGCGAGATCCTCAATCATCCCTGCTAACTGGTGGACCCTAGCAGAGGTGTATACCACACCTGCACCAGGGATCATAACTCCGAGTCCTGTCATTATATTCTCTGTCCACTCTGGTGTCCTTCTAAATCGTTTTGGCCCTTGTTCTTTATCTGCACCAGGTCGGTGAAGTGGGTCATTCGGGGCAAATAGAAGTATGCCCATTGGCCACAGTCAAAGAACAGTCCCTTGTAACCCACTAGTCCAGGTGAGGACCCGCGGCCACTTGTCCTAACTCATGACAGTTTTGTGATGTGTGTACAGTTACTGGCTCCAACAAATATTGGTGCTGTTGCTGAAGTTTCTCCCACATCTGTAACAATGCAGGATGGTGCTGTTTGTTTTTGTATCTTGAACCTTGGTGTCTTTAATTCTCCTTCCTTCTCTGTGTCCAAGTTGTCCCAATCTGCCCTGCCCTTCCACCCCTCATTCCTTGGTGCTCTGTCAAATGTGTCTAGTATCTCTGTATCTCTCTTTGTATGTTGCATGTCCAGGCATGGCACTCTCTTTGATTTTGATGGTCTTGTCCCCTGCCCTGTTGTAACCTTTCTGCGTTTAGGAGGTGCGACTACTACGGACATGTTGTGCTGAGTGAAGAGTATATCGCGCATGAGGATGCAGCTTACGTATTTGGGGACAGGTAGGACGGTGTAACTCATGCTGTTCTGTGTGTCTGTAGGTAGGTGTGTGCAAACATAACATTCAGGTATATTCATAATACGTACATACATCTTTACCATTTCAACGTATCTATTTCCGTTATATTCATCCCACAACACCCGTTCCCCTCCTTCTGTAATGTCAACCTCCCCCAAAATGTCTTGTTCTGGAACATTTATTATCCTGTCATCAAATGTTGCATTGGTATCGTTCCCGTCCCCAACTTGGCCATTTAGGAACGGTATCTCCAGGTCCTTTGCATATATTATTATCAGTGCAGTCACTATTATTCCTGGTACTGGTGACAGTATTGCCAGCAGCACTGCTGGCCATTTCCGTCCTTCTTCCCTTGGCCGTGGCATTGTGCTTATCAGTGTGTTCTTTCGCGTCCCGTTGTCCTTACTGAGGCCAATTGTTTGAGTCAAGGTCTCTTACTACCTCGTCTCCTATTGCTCGGAGGACGGCAAGGTAGATCCCTGTTTTTAGTCCTTCGGTGTCCGGGCCCGCATACACACCTGTGGGGGATCAATCAATCAATCAATCAATCAATCATGTCACTTATAAAGCGCACTACATACCCGCGAGGGTCTCAAGGCGCTGGGGGAAGAGGGGGGTGGTGCTGCTACTGATCGAAGAGCCAGGTCTTGAGGAGTCTTCTGAAGGCCAGTAGGTCTTGGGTCTGTCGGAGGTTGGTGGGGAGGGTGTTCCAGGTCTTGGCGGCGAGGTGGGAGAAGGATCTGCCGCCGGCGGTCGTTTTCCGGATGCGGGGGACTGTGGCGAGGGCGAGGCTGGTCGAGCGGAGCTGGTGGGTGGGGGTGTAGAAGCTGAGTCGTCTGTTGAGGTAGGCTGGTCCGGAGTTGTGGAGTGCTTTGTGTGCGTGGGTGAGGAGCTTGAAGGTTATCCTCTTGTTGACAGGGAGCCAGTGCAGGTCTCTCAGGTGGGGTGTGATGTGGCTGCGTCGGGATGAGAAATCGGGAACTGGAGTGGGCTGCCCAGGCAGGGAAAAGCAATTTTACTTTGCAGTGGATTCCTTGGCCAAGAGCTAGATAATATTTCAGGTTCTTCTTCGCATGGAGCCAAGAAGGTGATATGTACATAAATTCTATCTGGCGTTTTGTTTACTGTATGGCCAAATATTCTATCCATCCGTCCGGTAGCTGTTCCGTTTATAGTTGGATATCTCTGATGATGCTTATTCCACTGTTCTCAAGTGCATGTACCACAAACTGTAAAATGTCAAGGCGTGTTTCTTCTGTGTCTAGTGCTGATGGCTGATCTCCGAAATTCGGAAATGAACTAATGTACAGTATCAGAAGTCTCAGTTTACTCAGCAGCGGGGGGTTTGGCACAGATAATCTTTGAACACCTGTTATCTCTATTCCTGTGGACCATACTCGTAACACTGATCTTATTGTTAGCCGCAGCCGTGTTCCTTCTACTTGTATCGTTATTGACCTGAAATTTCCCGTTTGTGTGTAATCTCCCGTTGGTGTTACTGACATTTGGTGTCCTTTTGACACTGTTCACTTGGAGCTGTACCTGAAGCTATTGTCTTATGGTATCTAACTAGCAGGTTCTGTACCGCTAAGTGTCTTTTGGTACAGACGCCAGCAACGCTAACTAGCGAGTTCTGTACCCCTATCGTTCCAATGGTACAGTAACTAGCAACACTACCTAGCAGGGTCTGTACCGCTATTGGTATTGATACAGACTCCAGCAACTCATGGAAGCGAACCGTTGGTGCCTATGTTGCGTACTGTCAGAGGTTACTAGCACATGACAGTTGGCACTTCTGAAGAAAACTGTTGTCTTTGGAAGGATGATACCTGGGGCCTGGCCTGCTGTGCGCAGCAGGGAACTGCCTCTGGTATGTTGTGTCTTCTGTTGGAGGCCTGGCCTGCAGCGAGCAGGGAACTGCCTCTCCGTCAGTTCTGTTCTGTTCTTTGCTGTCTGTTGGAGCGAAGGTTGTACCTGCGGGGTGCCTCGGATGCCACTGGAGGTGATAGCGGAGCTTGCCCTCCGCCGTCTGGCCCTGCTGCTTTCTTGGTGTGGGAGCTGTGTATCCAAGATGTCAGCCCTTCGCACTTGACGGCTGTTGCAGTCGTTAGGAGGACCTCATGCGGTCCCTTCCACCTTGGCTGGAGGCAGTGTCTTCGGGTGTGGGCTTTTACCCAAATCCAGTCACCAGGCTGCAGGTCATGTGGCGGTGGTGTGGCTGCCTCTGGAAGAGCCTGCAGAACCTGGCGATGTAGATAACGTAATGTCTCTGTTAGTTTCTTACAATAGCATAACAACAGATCATCTTGTATTGATAGCGGAGCAGTGGACATATGGCCTGCAATGTTCATGGGGCGGCCAAATAAAATTTCGTGGGGGCTTAAACGTGTTACCCTATCTGGCGTGCTTCTCATTGCCAACAGGGCCAGTGATAGTGCGTCTACACATGAAAGTTCAGTTGACGCACAAATTTTGCCTATTTTGTTTTTGAGTACCCCATTCTTCCTCTCCACAGCACCCGCTGCAGGCGGGTGATACGCACAGTGAAATTTTTGTGTGACTCCAAGCCCTTTACATAGTCCCCCTATGACATGGGAAATGAACACAGGTCCATTGTCGGAGGATAGAAGGGATGGGATCCCAAATCGTGGGATCAGGTCTTTTAGAAGGCATTTGGCCACTGTGGATGCATCACAGTTCTTTGTTGGATAGGCTTCTGTCCACTTACTGAACATGCATACTATTACCAAAACATATTTGTACTTCTGGGTGGGGGGCATGTCTATGAAATCCATTTGGAGACTCTCAAAGGGTCCGTGGGGCGGTGGGAAATGGCCAGGTGCAGTTGGTGTGCCCTTTCCAGTATTATATTGTGCGCAAACAGTGCATTGCTTACAAAGTCTTTCTGCTGTTTGGCGGAACTTGCAGTTGTACCAACATTGGGAAAACAGTCTGATCATGCCGTCCCGGCCCACGTGGGAGGTCCTGTCCATAACCCCTCCTTTGTTTGCACACACCCTCCTTTCACCCACTCCTCCTTCTCAGTTATCTCTACCCTTTCCTGAATGTGTATAGGGTCGAAATGTAATGAATCGTTGCCAGCCCCTGTGTCTTTGTTGGTACTTATTATTTGCACCATTGTTAGCTGGCAGCCTGTCAGCGCTATTCTCTTTGCTTCCCCATCAATGAATGCGTTGCCTTTTGAAACATAGTCTTTGGAGGGAGTGTGTGCTTCACATTTTATGATAGCTATTTGCGAAGGTAATAACAAGGCTTGAAGGAGGTCACTGATCAGTTGCGCGTGTTGTATTTGTTGGCCAGCTGATGTGAGGAATCCCCTCATGGACCACAGCTGGCCAAAGTCATGAACCACTCCGAAGGCATACTGGCTGTCTGTGTATACGTTTGCTCTTTTTCCTTTAGCCAATGTGCATGCCCTCATCAGTGCCACGAGTTCGGCCGCCTGTGCGCTTTTGGCGGCCATCAGCCTTCCTCCTTCCAGTAGTGTGTTGGCGGTACCTACTGCATAGGAGGCCTGCAGTGTCCCTTGGTCATACCTCAGGCATGACCCATCTACAAACAAATCCCCTTGGGCATCTGGCAGTGGTGTGTCTTTTAGATCCGGGCGCACCTTCGTATGCCTGTCTATAGCCAGTGCACAATCATGAAATGCATCATCAGAGGTCAGATCATCCAGGTCATACTCTGTTGGCAGAAGGCATGCTGGATTAAGGGTGGTGCATCTCTTTATTACAATGTGTGGTGCTAATAGCGTCAGCTCATACCTAGTGAGACGTGCATTTGTTAGATGCTGGGTCTTGGTTGACGCGAGGAGCGTGTCCACTGCATGGGGAACGTGCAGAACCATGGTGTGTGCCAACACTATATGTTCGGATTGTTCTACTGCAAGAGCTGCTGCCGCCACCGCTCAAAGGCAAGGCGGGAGCACGGATGCCACTGGGTCTAGTGTGGCGGAATAGTACGCCACTGGCCGTTAAAATGAACCATGTTTCTGACTCAGTACACCCAATGAGCACCCTCCCTTTTCATGGCAGAACAGGTGGAAGTCTTTACTGTAATTTGGGAGACCTAGTGCTGGTGCTTCGCTAGGTTCACTTTTGAGCTTGTGAAACGCCTGGTCACAGTCCTGCGACCAAGGTACCACTTCTGGGACCTCTTTGTGTGTTAGTGCTTGTAGTGGTTTGGCGATCAGGGAGAAGTTTGGGATCCAGTGCCGACAGTATCCCGCCACCCCCAGGAACGCCCTGACCTCTTTTTGTGTGCGTGGTCGGGGAAAGTGGGTGATGGTGGATATTCTATCAGGTAGTAATTTCCTGGACCCTTCGGAGAGTTCGTGGCCTAGATACTTAACAGCAGTGAGGCAGAACTGTAACTTCTTGGGGGAAACCTTGTAACCTTTCAGTGCCTGATGGCACAGAACTGCAATGGTGTCCTCTGTACATTCATCCTTAGATGGTGAGGCCAACAGTAAATCATCTATGTAATAGATAAGTGTGGAGCCTTCCTTTAGCACTAGGGAGTCTAGATCTGTCTTTAGTGCATTCGTGAAGATGGAAGGGGAATCAGTAAAGCCTTGTAGAAGCCTACACCATGTTAGTCTTGTACCTTTATAACTAAAACTAAAAAGATACTGGCTGTCTGGGTGCAAGGGGATGGTGAAGAAGGCGGAGCTCAGATCCAGCACTGTGAAATGTGTGGCTGTGGCTGGAATATTGGACAATATTGTTGCTGGGTTTTGAACCACTGGGAAGGACGGTACCACTATTTTGTTCAATTCTCTCAGATCTTGGGTAAAACGATATACATGGGCACCGTCCGGGCCCTTAGATGCTTTCTTTACAGGGAGTATTGGTATGTTGCACTGGCTAGAGCGTATCTCCCTTATTATTCCCTGCTTCAGAAGGTCTTGTATTACTGGTGCTATGCCCTCCTCCCCCTCCTTGGAAATCTTGTACTGTGGTACCCTTGGGAGGCGGGCTCCTGGCTTCAATTTGATCTATACCGGGGGATAATTGAGCACCAGTCCTACATCATTAGCACTGGTAGCCCAGACTTGAGGTGGTACACAGTTGCGCAGCTCTGAGGGTATGGTGTGGTTGGTGCAGGTCATGAAAGCTTGTAACATCAGACCATTTGACCTGCTTTCTAGAAAGACACCTGTCGGTGAGCAGTGTATGATGCATTGTAATTTACAGAGCAAGTCCCTACCCAGGAGGTTCACTGGGCAGAATCTGCTGAAGATAAACTGATGGCTGACAGTTATGGTACCTACCACTAATTGTAGTGGCTGCGTGAGATATTCATCTATTGGTTGTCCTGTCATTCCAACTGCCGTTACCTGTACTCCCGAAAGTGGTGCCTCAGGCATTAAACGCGCCTTCAGCATTGATCTTTGAGCTCCTGTGTCAATCAAAAATAGTACTATTTTGCCCAAGACTGTTCCCTCTACATATGGGCCGGATTGATCCACCGCTATTGCTGGAGCTATTATTAGGCAGTCTTCCACTTTCAGGCATCCCTAGAATAATTCTTGTGGTGGTGGTGGGAAATCGTTGTCTCGCTGTGCCCACCCATCCCTCTCTGTCCAGTCCTGATGTGCTGGAGGCATGTCGTTTGACCGGTACCCTTGCTGTTCAGTATTTCTATATTCTGCATGCTGGGTGCTATGCTGGTATTGGCGCTGGCCCTGTCCCCTATTCTGTGGTCGCCCATTTTCCTCATTTTTCTTTTTTAATACTGGGCAGTCAGCCTTCCAGTGGTTGGGGTCTTTGCAGTAGAAGCAAGCGGTACCTGGTGGAGGTAGGAAAGCTGACCTGCCATTCTGTGGTCTTCCTGTACCCTTCCCCCTACCCCGGCCCCTCCCTCTTCCTTGCTGACTTGTGTAGAACCTTTCTTGTGCTACCATCAGTCTTACTTTTTCTTTCTTTATTTTCTCTGCTTCCATTGTCTGCACATTGGACTGATAATCAGAGCAGTATCTTGCTGCTGCCAGCACCTTTTCTATGGGTTCTTGTTGCCAGCAAACAAATGATGTTTGTAGATGTGCTTTAATGGGTGGCCTCAGTCCCTGGACAAAAATGGTGACAAAGGCTGGCATGGCCTCTCCCATTGGATTTTTTAGCCCGCTGTTCTGCTGATACACTTGCAGAAGGCGGTTGAAATAGGAGTTCACACTCTCCTCTTTTTCTTGTTTGGTATGTGTAATCTTATTCCAGTCAACCTTATCCTCTGGCATTTTCTCTTTTAGAAATGTCACTACTTCTCTATATTTCTCATCCACTTCATTCCCTGGCACTCCTCCCTTCCCTCTTTTTGGCTCGCCTTTTGGCCACTTAACTTTAATTTTACAATCTTCCCACAGATCCTTTGGCACTATTATATTGAATAAAGTATCAAAATCCCTCCATAACAGTCCTCCCAAAACAGCCATTCTTTCTAGCTCAGCGTACCACTTCCTTGGTTCTTCTCTGAGCTTTGGGAAGTCTTTGGTGAAGCACATGATGTCTTGTCTGGACCAGGGGACATGGACATATGCTAATTCGTTATCTTTACTACCTGGTGGAGGTGGTATTTCTCGAAGGGGCATTATTAGTGCTGGTGGGGCAGCAGCCGTTGATAGTGCTGGTGTCGTCCCCGTGTGGGGGGTGAGGGTCTGGACTACTTCCAACACTGCAAATGTATTCACCAGCTTCTTCCATTGTTGTAATTTATCTATTGCATATTGTAGTGTGTTTTGTAATTTTGCCTCATCCCACATCAGTAAATCTAAGTCTTTGAAGCTGAATTTTGTCATATCCCAGCCATACTGTGCCGGCAATGGTGGGTCGACTTCAGTGTCGGGGTGTGTCTTCTTCATTTGCTGGACGTATGCGTTGTGTGCGCAGGGGCCCTTATCCATCAGTTGTGCTCTAGCCAATGTCAATACTTTTTCTAAGTATTGTCTGTCCTGGTGTTCAGTGAAAGTGTCTACGGATAACGTTCCTTCCACCATCTGTTGTAACAGTGTGTTGCATTTACCTACATCTGATTTCAGCATCTTCTTTGGTAGTGTGGGCGAGGCGTGTGTGGATGATGGAGCACTATTCTGTTTACTTATACTGTCTCGCCTAGGCAGCTGAGTCCCTTGTAACACTTGCTCAATGGTGGTGATGTCATGGGCTGTGTGGAGTGCATATTTGCATGCCTCCCAAATTAATTCCTGCCACTGAGTAATCGTTAGCCCGTCGTCTGCTGTTGTGTCATCGAATAGCTGCTTCCATTCACTATCTATTAGTCGTGGGACTGTCGTCTTTTTGTGTGCACATTCTGCCAACAGCTGCTCCTTTTTATCACTATATTTGGACGCAGCCCTGACAGCTTCCGTCCTCATTAGTTGTAAGATTACAGTGTCTTGGACGGTGTCCACATCTATCTTGGCTGCGTCCCCATTGAGAACTCTGCGTATTAAAGCTATAGCGTCCATCTGCTGTGCTTGAGTTAGCTCAGGGGGTTTCTCTGCGGGAGCGGAGGGTGAGACTGTTGTGGATCTTATTCGCCCCATTAGAAGGTCCTCTAGTACTGAGTCCTCTTCTCCCCCTCCCTCCTTACTGTCTTGTTTTTCTTTTTCAACAAGAATACAGGGGTACACTCCAACCACATCCATTACTGTCTTCCTCCTATTCTCCTCTATTTTCTGTTTTGCTATCTCATTTAACATTCTGTTCTTAACATCTATTAACTCCCTATGCACCTTTGATTTCACGTCATTAGTTGCACGCATGTCACGCAAGACCAAGTCCCATTGATAAAAAGATTCCCACTCTGTGGGCCTTATCTTTTTCCCTTTCAATTTCAACATTTGTCTAAGATATGACAACCTGTTTAGGTCGTAAGTCCCATGACACGGGAATTGTAAGTCTGGTCTTTTAGCCGTCAGATCATGCCATTTGTGTATAAATAGTATGGAACTGAGTCCTTGGCGTATAGCCACAGTGTAAGCTGGGGAATCTTTAGGGGGGGCTGGCTGACTGCTATTTAAATCATTTTTACTTGTGCAGTTCCCCATGATGAGAGAGAGTGTGCGTGTTGAAGTGCAAGCACTAACCTTCCTTGCCTTGCTATTAGACCTCAAATATACCAGACAGATAGGGGGTGGGGAACGGGGTGTGGCGCTGTACTATAGAGACACAATACAGAGGGTGGACGAACGTTATCATGTGCTGTTCAGCCACGCTTCAGCTGTTTGCAATAGCAGAAAAAGCCACTCGTCATGCAATCAGACAGTTCAATTGATACAGTTCACCAAAGCTTTCACAAGTAGGAACAAGAGAGTGTTCTGGGTGCTTATTACTGGCGTCCCATGAACAGAATGAAGGATGACAGGAAAGTATTTAGAAGAAATATTAGTGGTTCTGTCTCAATGCAATCTCCCAGTATCCCGTAAGTGGGTGGGAGGGGCGGCTAGACAGAATTGAAGACCGTATGGCTGGTGCCAAGAGGTCCAGTCATTCAAATAAACAGTGCAGAAAAGGTGAACTCTAGATGCAATTCAGACAATACACAGAAAACATAAAGGCAGCACTTTTGTACCCTGCGCAGCAGCGCTGTTGATGAGAAGTGATGTGAGTAGGTGGTGAGTTTGCTAATCCCAGAATATTAATAGTGGACACAGGAAAAGTATTATTGGTATTCCAGAGGACATAAGGAATAAAATGCAGGAGGACATAAGGAGGAAAACGCAGGTGGGTGGTAATATACAGTATAGGGCAAAAAGAAATGAGTCTAGCCAGTCCATTATGGGGGGGTGGGGATATTAAGAGACATTAGGTATGGTGGTAGATAGTGATGGAGGGTGGCTAAGTTGGTTGTCAAGTAATAGCAGCATCAATTATGTCAGTCACGTAGCGTCAAAATACCCAAACAAAAGAATAACCTGACAAGTACTTAAAACACCCTACAAGCCTAACAGTATCTAACCACAACGTATGAGAGGAACATTACAATGATACAATAAAAAAATGCAGAGAAACCCACTATTATAGATAATAGAACAACTGACACTCCCTCCTCTTTGTGGCTAGGAGCAACCCTAGACACAACAGGAGACCTCCTTGGGTGTCCCGCCGGAGGCTGCCAGCGGCGCAGTTGTGAGTCGGGGCGACCCAGCGGTGCATGCATGAAAGGTGAGATAGGGGGGCAGGGTCTGTGGGGAGGGGAGTTAGCTGGTCCGGAATCTGAGGTCATGAAAACAGCGAGTTTGTGCTAGTGAAAGAAAAACCTGTTGAAACTTCAAAGAGCAGCCGAGCCGGCCACAAAACATACGATATCGTATCCGCACATGAACTGTGTGCAGCCACAGGGGCGCCTTCACCGCAACCACCTGCACCTGGGGAGCGAAACTGCCACAACTCTAAAACGAGGGGCTACCTGCTACAACCCAACCTGGAGCACAGAAAGAACACCAAAACATAGAACTCACCAGTGGATGGTTATTCTGGCAAAGCGTACCGACCTCAGCTGGCGTCAATGTCAGCAGCCGCAAAGGTCCACCACCCCCATAGGCCGGGGGTTCTCCGCAGGCTCAGACAGGGGGAGCAGAAGTTCGCCCTCCAAGGTAGACCGCCAGCCAAGAGCTGTTGTGCACCAGGGAGTCACTGCGTGCAGGGAAGGTGCGGACGGACGCCGCCCCAGGCCAGTCGGGGTGGGTATGTGGACCAGAGGCTAAAATGGAGAGTAAAAATGTACATCAGAGAAAGTGTGGCAGAGATCGGTAGCAAAGTCAGAGGTCCATAACCACAAAAACGGCGCAGGAAACAAGGCCCGGTCAGCACCTGGAAATGTGTGCCAACCCTAAACAGACGTACAGTCCTCAACAGAGTGGTGACAGGTAAAGAAATATATAATCAGAGCCAAAATAAGGGCACAGACAAAAGTAAGAAGAACGATCGTTATTACAGCCATTGCAGCTGGAAATGCGCAAGAGATGTAGACATCGCCTGGACACAAGCCCAGTGTATCTTGCACCAGAAAAGCAAAGAAGGGAACATACAATTGTGCTGAAAGACGGGAAAACAGGAGCCAGGGATATGACAAGAACAACTTATGGACAGAAAACTCCCAGCAGCCACCACGGAACAGAGGGAGAGAGAAGATAGGAAAAAGCTATCAAACCTCAGGCCTCCGAAGTCCGAGAGAAGCCGAGCGCAACCGTCAGCGTAAGGTGAAACAGGTCATCGATCCTGGGACCGCATTCTCCACCAAATGTAGAAACTGAAATAAAGAATAAGAAATAATACCACAAATACAATTCTCTGTCAGCACAAATGATGGCACAATTTATTGGAGACCAACAAACAATGCAAATACGTGCAGCACGGAGACAGACAGCAAAGATACTGAATGCCCAAAGATGTGACGTGTCTGACAGCTTTTATAGGCCAAAACATAAAGGATGCAGCATCATAGTATACGTAACACAAATTAAACATAGTCTAATTGGCCAGTTAGCGAAGGCCTAAGCAGCGCCATACCAATTAAGGTCCGAAGAGTACTGTTGCTGACCCCGTGTCCCAAGTGGGCAGCTTATGGGACTTTCCACCGTAATGCAATATGTTATGTTGGTATTTGTTCATAACATGTGCACTAGAAACATTTCGCAATACAATATGCTGAAGTGTGCAATATGCTGACATATCTGTAGCTAAGCATTTCTATTTCGGTTCTTTGTTGTGCAAGCCTTGCGTTACAGTAGCAGCTTTGCTTAAGGACAAAATGGCAACGTACAACCATTTTGTGCAGTGACTTCTGTGTTAACTTAGCAGGGCCTAAGGAACGAATTTCAAGCATTTGGTATCACCAAATAAAAGCAGGTTTCTACAGCGCCACCTGTACCCAGAGTTTGGTCGCACCAGCCCCTCTGAACCGTACATGCAGGCGACCGACTTTGTCCACCCCCTGGCACCCACATAATGTTGTGCCCCAGCTGTGTCTATCGTTCGTAGTATGACTACCCACTATAATATACCTCTCCTTCACTCTGGACTTACTCCGAAGGCCAGGTGGGCAGTGCTTCTCTGTAAGTGCCCCTCAAAACACTCTCTACTCCATACTGACTGTTTATCAAATCACCTGCATGGCTGCCTTATTACTTGACCTGCCTGCATTAACGCTATTGTAGCCCTACCAGCTCCATCCTCAGTAAAAAGACTGGTCCTGTCACCTTCCAGCCATTCTATGTTCCATACTGACAGTGTATCCATGCCAACTCTCCCCCTTCCCCCCCGACCCATCTGGCATTGATGGAGGCGTGCTGGGGAAGGGGGAAGGAGGTGGTAGGAGCTCCCTTTCTCCCAGTCGCCCCCCCCCCCCAAACCCCCGGCGACGTGCCTTGCCCACCAACCCCAAGGCCAGAGGGGCCAGAAATGGACCCCCCTTCCCTCCCCCCCCCATAATTCTGTGTCCTACTATAGTCAGTGAACCGGGACTTGGCGCAGGCCCCTAGCACCATACTAACTATTAAGACTGCTCTGCTGCCATCCCTTAATAACTGCCCTAATAAGTTTGCGGCCTTGGGGCAACGCTGCTAGGTGCCTGCACCACAGCGTAATCCTTTCGCTGATGTACTGTGCTCCCCGAGGGAGGCTGCGTATGCGAGCTGAACCATCACTTCTCCTCTCACTGCACGCATGCCGTTACTGTTTGACATCCATGCAGTGCCGCTATCCCTGGCATGCCCCCCCCGTCTGCCAATTACTTCTGCTATTATAGGAAAGGTGCCAACCCATTCTGTCTGGGAGCCACACCCTGTAATGCCTGTGGTCGCAACTCCCCCTGCCCCCTGCCCCCCGCCAGATGTGATGGAACACTAAATGGATCCCTGGCATGCCCCACCCTTTCCTCCTCATCTTAAATTCCCCCTCCTGGGCCGGCTCGCTGCCTCTTCCTTATGCTGCCGAACTGAGGGGCCCCCTGCCCCCCCCCTCGCTGGTACCACTCGTGCACCTCTTTTCTCCCCCATAACCCGACTCCGGTATCAAGGCACTTTTACCTGAGCACCTATTGAGTACCACCAGGACAACATCCTTTTTGTGGTACTAAGATGAGATTAGGCAGAGTGGGGATGCAGGGTCTATAAGAAGGGGTGAAAACACAACAAAGCCTCATTAACAAGTAAATGGTCTTTAAAGACATGTGAAATACTGGGCGTGCGCGCCTGCCTCATACTCCCCGTGCGTCCGAACCCCCGCCCGCCTCGGGGGCCCCGCCCCCCTCTCCCGAAGGTGACAGTCTGCTCTGCCCCCACCTGTGCAAATTAACTTCGGCCTCCTTCACATCTTTCACTGAATAAACGCCCTTCGTACCGCCAGACAGCGCCTCCCGCCCCCCGTGGCAGGCCCGCCAAGCGCTACCGTAGTCCCCGCCGTCATTCGCAAGGACCCAGCACTTCCTGCAACTGGCCTCGGAACGACGAGAACAACAGCTGGGACTTCTGGTACCCCACGTGGCCAAAAATGGAATGTTGGATGTACACACAAAAGCAAGGGAGATGCAGATGAGCCAGCCCTCAACACAAATCATCCTGTGAGTTGAATTTCAAACAACAAACAGTCTGATGTATTCACCTACGTTTGAAACGCAGCTCTCAACCACTCAAGTCCTCCTCCTCGAGACTCAACACCCTCCGTCCCTCGGGGCAGGCTAGTCCTCTACCACCGAACCAATGAACGTAAGCACCGGAACCCGGACCCTCCAGAACGTATGTTGCCGATCCAGGGCACCACACTCCAAATTCTCATGGCACAACAGTTTCCACAGCCCGCATGTACAGAACTCCACTGTCTGGACCATGCATTGTCCGAAACCTGGCGCCGCCACAAGCTGCAACCATATCTCTAAGTTCCAACAAAGTCTCCACACATAGTCTCCCATTCACCCCAAATGCTCATGCCATGATGGCCGCGAAGCAGACACAGCGGCAGTCCTACACATTCCATCATGACAAGGCTGGGACACGCTTCCCACACAAGACTTAAACTAAGACTACGTCCCTCAAAAACACTCCCTCAACACAGCACCCATTGCCTCCATGTTGTGTCATCATCAAGAACGTGCTGCACATCAAAGAAGGAAAACAATCCAACGGCAATTCCTCTGGACATATCCGAGGTCACCAACACTGTTGCCAATGCTGTGGCCGAGTCTATCTCCCAAAACGTTCTTTTCCTGTGCTATCTTGTTGCAACACTAAAGGACTCCGGCCACTACGGAATGGCACCAACCCCTTCCCTCTGGGCGGCCCTCGCCGTAGTGCTGCTGGAGCAACCCCTTCGCCCCCACCCCTGCACAGACCAAATTCGAGGGATCGCCCAATCGCTCATAGCCAGCCCCACCCAGTTCTCCTTATCTGAAAGATTCCCTCTCCTGAACGGCCTCGTCCCCCGGCTTCCCCCCCAACCCTGCACTCGACCCGTCGCTGCCTCTTCCCCAGCTGGCCCACTTCGTGCCCCCTGCCCCCACCGCTCGGCGCTCCCCCTGGCGCGTTTTCGTCTCCCTCTAACCCTAATGAGTGTGCATGCGACTGTCCCAGGACTACCCGTTGCTTCACGCCACTGCCTGGTCCGCAAGGTGACACCTGGGCGTCGGGTGCAGCCGCACCGTACCACCCAGCGGAACTGCATGTCACTCTCTGACCAACTGTCCCAGCTTACCCCGCTACGCCTCATGCCCTGCCAGCCTTAAAGGAGACCATCTGCTCTGCACCACCTGAGCAACAACCCTCGCCCCCCCCGCATTCCCAACCGCACCCGCTCACCCCCCACACCCATATGCTGTTCCTTATTCCTTTCCTGCAACACGGGACCGCAGCAACCGCCCCGTGTATCCCCACTGCCTCGCGCCACAAGCGCCCCCACCCCTTCCCGAAGGTGCCCGTCCGCTCCCCAACCACCCGCGCAAACCACCTCCCGCCTCCCCTGCGTTCCACCTGCACCGCGCTCCTTCATCCCTCCCTGGCCAAGCTCTCCTTAGCGACCCCATAGGCACCATGGTTATATGGAACCTTGCCCCAACGTCCCACCCGCCCAACGTATCACTGTTCCCGCCATGACGCGACGACCCCCCCCAAACCATCCGATGGCACTGCATCCTCGTTACCCTCCTTCCCGCATCCCACCATGTTCTGCCACGGGCACCTCGGTGCCACAGCCGCAGCAAAACACCGGCTGGGAAACCAAGCATTATGCCCAGCACCAATTCATCACGGCGGCACATCATCCACTTGGAAACGCTGCGCTGCAAGCCGAAAGCGTTTCATCCGCGCCCCCCACATCAACACGCCACCACAATTGCAGGCACATGGGGGCACTGCTCTGCTCGATGAATGGCCAACCCTCCCGTAGGTCGGCCCCAGCCAGCCGAGCATCAATTGGGCTGACCCAGCCATTATCCCTGCCGATTGCTGCTCGCTGTAACTTTGGTGGTAGAGCCTTAATGTACCCATGACAGACTTGATAGTGGAATTGTGGAGCCTCCCCTAACTGCTGGTCTCCTTGTAATAGTACCCCCCCAGGACGGTGCAGTCTATCTCCAGGTACCAGGCATCATCCCCCCAATCCACCTTCCCCCTGCTGTGAACCAAACAAGGGGGAGGGGGTCTGTCTGTGCCCACATGTGCGCCCCCCAGTGCTTCCCTCACATTGCTGGACTGGTGCCTCTATCCCCCCCCATGTGCAAAGGAATCTCGCCCGTGTAAAGAATGGCGCCAACCCATGGTCTCCGGTTGCTGCGCCCTATAGTGCCTGGTGCTGCAACTCCCCTGTCCCCCCTCCCCCCTTTCCAGATGCGGGGGACCACCCAATGGATCCTGACTCCATTCTTCTTATTTTGCAAAACCTCCTCCATGGCAACCTGGTTCCCTGCCTTAGCTTTGTAATTAGACCCTAACGGCCCTGTCTTAAGCTGGCGAAATGAGGGCCCCCTATGCTCCTTCCCCCCCGCTACCCCCACTCCCTCGCTCTGTCTCCCTCCAACCCGCCCCCGACACTGAAGTGTCTTATGCTGCCCATGCTGGGTCACCCCCGGACCAACACCTTCCCTGCGGCACTCTGGGAGACACATCACCGCTCAGGCTCACAGGATGTTGAGCCACGCCGAGATTCAAACTCCACTCCCCTGCTCCAAAGCAGGCAGGTCCGAGGCCCGCCCACGCCCCCCAGCGCCCCTTTCTACTCTGCCATCCACTGTTTTTGCCCTGCACAACAACCCTGTGCTCCTGCGCCCACCCCACAACATAAACAACTTCCCAAAATGGGCCTCCTGCATCCCCTCTCGCCACTCCCCACTCCGTGCATAACCCCCAGGCCAAAAACCCCCGTCCATGGTCGCCTGAGGACATTGACCCATTTGCCCAGGATCACCGCATGTCAAGCCGAACTCCAGTCGGCCGCCCTGCCCATAAGGCCACATCGCTCCCCCCTTTGGTCTCCGCCACTGCCCACTGTGGTCCATTGTGCCCCACCGACCACTCGCAAACCTAACCCGAGCCTCCCGCATCCCGAGAGGCCCCCACCTCCCCCGCGAGCGCCACCCCTATCCCCAAGCCTCCCCCCCCGCACTGGGCAACGACCATGCCCCCCCCATATCCACATTGGTGCCCCCGTGCCATCCACGGGCACTTCACCGCTCTGCACCACCATCCTCATCCTCTGCCCCACCGTATATCCCGCGCGTCGCTGCATGTTGCATGGGCTGCACCCATCCCTCGCCAACGAATGGCACCCGAATCCCTGCTGTGCCACTCACACCACTCTGCTCATTTGCAGCCACCCTCAACCCAGCCCGCCCCCAGAACAACACCTATCCAATTCCCTGAATTGACTCCAAACAAGGCGTGGGACACGTTGTTGCCTCGCTTAATGAAGCCCTCATTTCCACTTATACTTCCGCCAGTGTCTGCAGTGCTATAAAATCCTCTCGATTCTGTACAAGTACCTACGCATTGTGGTATACTTTATTACTTTCATTGTACATTAAACACAGTTAGCGTGTCAGCAATTCCGTGCGCCCTGGCGTCATCGCGTTACTTCTTCTGGTTATGTTCGCTACAGTCTGTATGTATTGACGTTCCTTGCCTTCACTTTTTTTTTTTTTTGCATACGTTCGTGGTGACACCCTACATTTCCCCCTATCACAACATTAGCATTCTCACAAACTTAAATAAACTAGGTTGCTGTCTGCGTGTCCTTAATACTGACGGCCCAGCCATAAACAACCTGCAGGCTGCAGCACGCATCTCACCTATCCTTCTGTTTAACGGTACTTCATCCCTCCCAAGGCCCACTGCTCCCCGGACCCCCCCTTCCCCCCCCAACGCCCTCACCTCACACTCTGTAGCAGCAGCACCTCTTCTCTTGTAAAATTCCCCGGAGAAAGAGGGCCCTGTGCCAGGTGCCTGCACTTAAATAACCCCCACCTCTCTGCCGAATTCCTAAGCTTAAATTTATGACTGAGCTGACCCAGCTCTGTGATCTGCTGGTCCAGCCCTCCCCTGCCTCCATTCTCTTGTCTCCACCCCGTCCTGTCCGGGGTCTGCTCCTTGGGGGTGGCCTCCACTAAGGCCCCCGGTCCAGCCACTATCCCCCTCCCCTTGGGGAGAGGGGGGCCGACCCAAGGGGCACAACGCTGCATTACAGTGTTGTGATTGGCTTAGGAGAGAGAGTGGTGAGACACTGTGAGACGTGGCAAGAAGGTACGTTTTCTTTCTTCTTTACCCCTCTCCCCCTTCCCTCCGACTTCCCATCCCCGATCTGTGCCAGCTGCCACTAATCAGGGGTTAGACTCAGGGGCATCGTCAAACCCCTGCTTTGGCAGCTACTGCAGGGGGGTTGGGGGGTTATTGATGGGCCTCTGCAGATCTGCAGATAAAATCTCATAAATAACACTAGAAAGAAATACAGCGACAATAGAAGAGCAAGCGGGAGCGAGCACAAACAAAACTTGTGTGAATAGGAAAGAAAGCTAAGGAATGACACTGAATAGAAGGATGGATGCGTGAGTGGATGAAAGATTGGCTGGATGAAAGAGTGGGTAGATGGATAAGTGGGTAGATGGATGAGTGGGTGAAAGGATGAGTGAATGGGTAGGTGGGTGGACAGGTGAAAGGATGACATTGTAAAAAGGTGGATGTATGGATGAATGGATGATGGAATGATGGAAGGATGAATGGATGAGTGACTGGATAGTGGATGGACAGGTGAAAGGATGGCAGACTAAAAGGATGGATGGGTGTAGAGGCAGGTGAAAGGACAGTAGGGTAAAGGGAGGGATGGATGGATGAGTGGGTGAAAGGATGCGTGAGTGGATGGCAGAGTGGATGGATGGACGAGTGAATGGATGGATGGCAGGATGGATGGACAGCGGAGTGGGTGGATGGATGGTGAGAATGGAAGAATGGCAGAGTGGATGAATGGATGGGGATGAGGATGGATGAATGGATGGATGGAAGAGTAAATGGGTGGATGAAATGAGGAAAGATGAAATGGTCATTGACAAAATCAATGGATGACAGAATGCACAGGTGAAATAGTGGATATCAGTGGGTGGATGGAAGGGTGAACGGATGGATGGGAGAGACAAGGGAGATTTTCAAGGGAGTGGTGAGCTCACTTGCCTTGCTTGGTTCCGTCAAAGTTTTCAATTCCAAGTGGGGGATATTTTAATTTTCTGGCTACTCCCTTGGTTAGACTAACTAGCAGCTATGATAATGATGCAGCAGTAAATTTGAGAGTAAATCAGCATGAGGTGCCAGATGAAGCTGCTGAATATTTACCACCCTGAGTTCCTGCCAACATTCTCTGAGCAACAAGAAGTAGCATTTTGTAGGTTTCAAATATAAAAATCTGTATATTACTGCCAGGTCAAAGGTGATATGATGTAATTTCCTGAGATATATTTATCATAAAGGAGAGTGATCCAGTTGAGGACATTGGGGGCTAGGTTCAATTCATACTCTGTCATCAAAATGTTACCCTCAAGACCATCAATCTAATGATATCTAGCTTGAAAAAACCAACAAATTGTTTCTCCAAAGGTCAGTGACTTGACTTATTCTGATTTGAAAAATACTTCAGTGGTGTACACAAAAATTAGATCATGTCAATAGAATTAATCATAACATTGATCTTAAAATAAATAAGTGGGAATGTACAAGGTGTCATGTTTCCTATTCCATTCATTTGTTTTAATCACTTATAAACAGAACAAACAATGTACATGTAATGTTTTACACACCTTCAAAAAGGGTTACACTTATGACCACATTGATTTGGAACAAGACATGTACAAACCGAAAAACAATACATCACATTAATCATTAAACATACAAAAGGAATTGATCATAAAACATAAACAGGCAAATCTAAGTGTCTAGTGTCCCGCACTATCATATATCTGGGTCAAGTCTCAATTTACACCCTCTTGTTTGCAGTCCAAACCGGTACTGATTGGCCCTATTTTGAAAGGTGTTCAGAGTGTAGCTTGTTATACACATGAGATCGTGAATTTCATCACTGGTAATACCCACATTTATGCGCAAATTTATACATTGAATGATATCTCTTGGCCACACTCTTAGATACGCACACGCGTTTCAATCTTCACGGTGGGCAGGTGGTGTGTTTAAAAGAAGGTCTTCTTCAGGGCTGTGAACTTTGTGGACATTGTGTAAAATATTAAATCAAGTAATTAGTATCTGTGAAGTGCCCTTGTGTTCCCTATAGCGTTGATATATGACGTATATCAACCGACTTTGTGTAGCGACGTACCGTAGAGGCAGCTGATTTCTGCTATTTTTCCAGGAGATCTGAAAGCTTCCTTTGTTGATAGGTCACTCCGTATTTTGTTTCAGCGTGTGGCCCTACATTAAAAGGAACGGATAACAGAGGTGTGTCCTGTTACCAAAAAGCATTTGCTATACTGTTTTCATTAAGAGGATTTAGAAATGGGAGGAAGTGTGAGCGTACCTTAAGCCAGGGTGGTTTTTGGTACATCCGAAGGTTTTTGGGGATTTTTTAGAAGGGGTCCTAGAGGCAGGGCCGGCTCTAGGGTGGTGCGATCAGTGCCACCGCACTGGTCGCTGACTTGGGGTAGGGGCGTCATATTTGCAAGTATATTAACATTTTAAAAGCACCTGCTGCCACGTTCCTGGCCTCCAGCAATTTTCAGGCAACAATTAAAATGTCAAGATAAATCCGGTGATTAATCGTCTTACTGGAAAGAGACCGGAGGTTTTGAGGTTCTTTAATTTTGACCCCATCTTACAGTCACCGCCATTTTTGTGTTGCCTTTACACAGGCTGCTCGATGAGCGAAGTGTCTCTGCCCTTTTGGACTGCAACGTGTCAAAAACCCCTCCGTCCTTGTCCTTAAACCAATCTCAGACACCAGCCGGCCTAACTAATCCTTGTCTGGACTACCTAATCCCCGTATCAACTATCTGTTAGCCTTTAGTATTCTCCTCTCGCCATATCTTATCTTCTGGCCTTCGCTATTCTCTCCCTGTGTTTTCCTACTTTGTAACCTTCCTCTTGAAGCATACAGATATGTCCTGCCATTGCAAACACCGAACTATGGGTACCAGTATTGATTAACTTTGGGGGCTGGATAACACACAACATGTAAGCAGAGAGCATTCTGGTGACACAATATCTTGTTTTCAAACTCTCCTGATTGGCTAAAAATTTGTGCGATGGGTGTATGTTTGTACAGATGTATTTCGACGATAAATGCTTGTGAGCCACGGAGTCAAGTGGCAGTCTCCTGAGAACCTACTTGATGTACTTCTTGGACAACTGTGCTTAGCTGCAGCTAATAAACTTGGTTTTCTACGCCAACAGGGTATTCCGTGTCTCTGTGCAACAAGGCAGGTGAACCCGAAGATTTCAGGCGTGCCCTGCGCCGCCAGGCCCAAAGGCCCGGTTCTTCAATTGGCGCCCGAGCGTGGGGCGGCTTCAGAGGTAGCGGTTGAGCCCAAGGATCGTGAGGAGCCCCGCAGGAAAATTCCAGAGGAGGCGCCCCCACACCAGCGACCCCTGTATGTCGAAGAGTGGGCCGATGGTCTTTTGAAGTGTGGCTTCTCCTTTCCCACGGCTGCTGGTGCCTGCTGCCCTGACTGCTGCCCTGCCTTGGTCCCTCTTTTGGTGATGACTGGTATTGCGAGACGTTAGATGGACCTCTGTTGGCGTGAAGAAGACATTTGTTAAGTACTGGTGGGTAGCTCCCACTCCTTTTTGTTTGTTTTTGGGTTCTTAGATTCGAAAATTGCAATTGTCGAAGCCAACGGGTGAGTACGTTTGTGCTGTTTTGATTAGCCCCTTGTTGTTTGTAGGAAGCCAGTGAAAGTAACGATGCCTGGTTTCAGTAAGTTTAAAAAATGGTGTTGTTTTTGTTGCGATATGGACTCCCGACTGGAGGACTCTTGTCCAATTCCTCCGGCTGGAACTCCTACTTATGAGCTTTACTCTAAACATGGTATAGGCCCCATCACCTTTAATGAAATATGGGTCCGCTATACGAAGAAAGATGGTGTTTTACAGTGGCCACATAATGGTAGTTTTGAGCCTGATATTTTAGACAATTTAGAAGCTACTTTGTTTAAAAGAAAAGCCCGGCCGGCTATGTTTGACTCTTTTCGCCTTTGGCGCAAGGAAGCCAAACAGAAAGAAATTAAACAGGCAAAAAGAGATAGGAAAGAAAAAGATATCACTGTCATACAGGCTGCCCAACAGTTTAAAAATAATGAAATAGATCATGCGATAGAGATCTTAGATAGGCAACATCACATGGCGATTGACAAATGTTACCCAGTGCTGCCAACTTCTTCCCCAAATCGCGATGCTGATCCTGAGAAGGTTCCTTTAATGTCTCACTTATTACGATCGCCCCCGCCCTATGTACAAGGCGCTAATGCACCCCCGCTTTTGTTACCCGTCCAACAACCTGTTATTCTCCCACTAGCTCCAGCACCTCCAACACAGCCCTTTGTGGCACTGCCACTCCCGCCATTTCCTTTGCCTTCAGCTCCCTTGTTTCCAGCTCCTCTGCCTCCGACTTCTTTGCCTCAGTCTTCTTTGCCTTCGACCTCCGCTCTACCTGTTGCCTCTTCTCCTGCTCTGTCTCATACATTATCTCCTGTTTTTCTGTCAACTTCCCCTTCTATCCGTCAGCGGATGGTTGAGACTGTTTCTGGTCTCTTTTCTCCTCTCTTTGGGTCAGTAAGTCTGACTCCTGTTCTTCCCCGTAGGCAGACCCGTAGTTTACTTCCTGACTCCCAAGAACGAGATACGTTCATGGGTCTTGCTCGCAGGTGGATCCTGAGTGATCTCGAATATACTGTTCGAGATATCATGGATACTTTTGAACAGTGGGATGCCCCTGTACAAAGATTCGTTTTCAATGCCATGTGTGAAATCCTAGGTCAGGAATGGGAGGCCACGGGATTGGGTTTAGCTCCCAAGGGTTTGCTGGATATTAGGACTGATTTTGATAAAGGAATTATTGTGGGTCCTGAGGTTGAGAATGCTATACGGACACTTATTACTTTTAGATCAATGTTCTTTTCCCGGTCTTTGTCTGAACCTGATCCTTCTGTTAGGCGCAAACTGAAACACTATCCTATGCGAGAGGTTCCCCCAGTATGGAGAGAAGAGGTTGCAGCCCAGGGTAATAATCCGCTTATACCGGCTCACTTCCAACGTATATGGGTACATGTACCTTGGAAGAGATCTGAGGTGCTGGCCCTTAAACAGTCTTTACCTGACCCCCGTAAAAACCCTGCTGGTTACTACAAGGAATTATCTCAGACTGTTGACGCTTGTATTATGAATTTGGCTGACATAGATATGTTAATGGGAAATGTTGTCCCACAACCATTGTGGGCTAGGATTCGGAAAGAGGACCACGCCCAAGAATTAGGAGGTGATTGGAATGCTATACTGACTGCTGATGGGCTCCAAGTGGGTGGTGCTAAACCCGATAATTTAATTGCAGAACTTCCTGGTAGAATAATTACCTTAATGAAAACTATGATGCCCGCTCTGCGAGTTAATTGGGATAAGTTAGCTGCCTGTAAGCAGAAGAAGGATGAGAGTGTCTCTGACTTCTTCACTCGTTTTGAAGGAACGTTTCTTGATCACAGTGGTCAGGATATGAGCACAGAGGGGGGACAGCGATTGTTCGTAGATAAATTTGCATTTAATTTGCTTCCCGAGCTCTCTAATAAATTAAAGGATTCCGAAAGTTCATGGGCTGTTTCTTCTTCAGCCCAGATATTGGCTACTGCCCAATATTACGAAAATAGGGATAAGGAGGAGAAGGACAAATTGGATAAAAAGACTAAAGATTTAAAGACGAAGGCTCTTTTACAACAGGCTTATCCTCCTCGTCCTGCTCAGCGCCAGTTTCAGCCGACTCCCCAGTTTCAGACGGTGTTTCAGAAACCTGAGCCTTTTGTTCCACGGCCTCCACTGAGTCCTAATCAATGTGCCTATTGTAAGGAAGAAGGTCACTTCAAGAATAATTGCCCGATATTATTGCATTGTGCTGGTGGTACGCCTGGGCCGCGAGGCCGAGGTGGCTTCCAGTCAACACCTAGGGGAGGGGCGAAGTACCATGTCCCAGGATCAACGTTCCTTTCCGCCGCAAAATTCCATGAATTATTTTGATCAGCAAAATACTCAGTCTGCCCATTATTATAATGACGATTATTATATGGAAGATGAGAATCAGGGTTTCTCTAGCTAGGACAGCCGTGGACAAAGTGAGGGAGTCATTTCAGTTCCAGTGGACCAAAATGGGCCTTATGTTGATGTCGTTGCGCTTGGTGTATCAGAACCATTTCTCTTGGATACTGGTGCAACAAAGAGTTCTATCATCCACTCTAAACTCCCTGGGGCACCTTTGTCTGGCTTAACAAATGTTTCTGTAGGATTTTCTGGCGCCCGTTTCGTAACCCAGTTTCTTGTCTTTTACCTATCTCCATTGGCCCTTATGATTTGGAGGCTCCTCTTATTTTGACAACTGGTTGTGGTGAGAATTTGTTGGGGTTGGACTTGTTAAAGAGATTGTATGCGACACTGCATTGTTCTCCTTCTGGTGTACATCTTACTTTAGGCAAGAGATTAATTTCCCGACATATTTGTCTAGAGACCAACTCCCTTCTGAATTACGTTCCCTGCCTACTACTCTTTGGGCTACAGGCCCCAATGATGTTGGTCTCTTGCAGATTCCACCCTATGTTGTCACCCTCAAGTCCAATGTTAGGTTACCTCGCATTCCTCAGTATAGAATTTCGAGTGATGGTGAGAGAGCGCTGATGGCTATCATTTATGATTTGGTTGAGAAAGGTGTGGTTGAAGAGACTAGAGGAAATGTGTGCAATAGTCCTGTTCTGCCTGTCCTTAAACGTACTGACTCTTCCCAGCCACCGGTTTATCGTTTTGTAATCGATCTCCGGGAGGTCAACAAGATCGTTGTACCCCAGTTTCCTGTCGTCCCAGATATCACTGCTTTATTGACAATGATACCTGCCTCAGCTGCCTGGTTTTCGGTCATTGACCTTAAGAATGCTTTCTTTAGCATTCCCATTGCTGAGGAAAGTAGGGATATTTTTGGCTTCTCTTTGGGAGGCCGAAGCTTCTGGTTCAAGCGCGCACCTCAAGGCTATTGTGAAAGTCCCTCCATTTATAGTCAGGCTTTGAAAACTCAGCTCGATGCTTTCACTTTGCCTCCAGGTGCCACCCTTATTCAGTACGTAGATGATCTGCTAGTTGCTGCTGATTCTGAGGAAATTTGTAAACGAGTTACTGTTTCACTGTTGCATCACTTGTCTGACCTTCATCATAAGGTTTCACCCTCTAAATTACAATATTGTCGCCAAGAGGTTACCTACTTAGGTCATCTCTTGTCGAAGGAGGGACGAGCGGTTGACCCCAGAAAGAATCCAATCAATTGCACAAATGTCTGTACCATGCACACAGAGAGAGGTGCGTGCCTTTTTAGGTATTACCTCTTACTGCAGACAATGGATTCCGAATTTTTCTTTGTTAGCAAAACCTTTGTTAGCACTTACCCTTAAAGATACCCCCCAACCTCTTCCTTGGACAGAGGAATGCCAGAAAAGTTTTACTGATTTGCGTACTTCCTTGTGTTCTGCTCCTGTGTTGGGTACTCCGGATTACAGCAAACCTTTCACACTTTATGTGCACGAGAGAGAAGGTTGCGCGTTGTCAGTTTTGACACAACAATTTGGTGACAAACAACGCCCGTGTGCTTATTTTTCGGCTATGTTAGACTCTGTAGCTAAAGCATTACCTAGTTGTCTGAAAGCTACAGCAGCAGCAGCAGTTTCTATTCGCCAATCTGCTGGATTGGTGCTAGACAATACGCTTATTGTCATGGTGCCACATGCAGTGGATACACTTTTAAACAGGACAAAAACCCAGCATCTTACGAGCGCCCGTTTATCGGGGTATGAGCTGACGCTCTTGGCTAGTCACGTGCACATCAAGCGATGTAATACCCTAAATCCAGCTACATTGTTACCAATCCCAGTAGAGAAAGACATTCAAGAGCAACATGATTGTTTTCTCCGTACAGAGGAGGAGACAAAAGGTAGGATTGATTTAAAAGATACGCCGCTCCTGGACCCGGATGGGATCCTATGGGTGGATGGTTCGTGTTTTAAGCTCCCCAATGGTGAAACGACTGCAGCCTATGCTGTTACCACTTTGCATACGATTGTGGAGACAGCACGCATTAGGCAGAATTCAGCCCAAGCAGCTGAATTGATAGCTCTGACTAGAGCTTGTGTATTGGCCGAAGGGAAGAGAGTGAATGTGTTCACCGACAGCCAATATGCATTTGGGGTGGCCCACAGTTTTGGCCGCCTTTGGAGGGAAAGAGGATTCTTTACCTCACATGGTACTAAAATACAGCATGGTCAGTTAGTGAATGACCTTTTGGAATCACTTGCTTTACCCACTCAGATAGCAATTGTGAAGTGTAGTGCGCATAAAAGGGTCACTGATGATGTGGGTGAAGGAAACGCTTTTGCGGATCAGATAGCGAAAGAGACAGCGAGAGATGTGACGAGTCATATGTATGTTGCTGGACCTGCTAGATGGGTCAGTCAAGGAGGAATGTGTGAGGACACAATAGAAAGTGTGAAAATGATTCAGGAAGAGGCTACGGAGAAAGAATTGAGTAAGTGGAGAGATAGTACGGGAATGTTGGATGCGACAGGATGTTGGATAGAATTGTCAGAACACCAACGTTGGCTGTTACCAGACGCCTATGTACTTCCAGTAGTGACTATGGCGCATGGTCCAGCCCACATCAGTGCAAAAGGAATATGCAAGCTTTTGGCTCCGGTATGGCAGAATGCAGGGATTCCTAAATGTGCAGACAATCTTGTTAAACATTGCATTGTTTGTTTGATGCACAACCCAGGAAGAGGGACACCAACCCCAGCAGGCCATTTTGCCCCCCCTACGTATCCTTTTGAGGTAGTGCAGATAGACTACATTCATATGGAGAGATGCAGAAACCTAAAGTATGTCCTTGTGGTGGTATGTGCCTTTTCCAGATGGATAGAGGCCTACCCCCTAAAGGATAATACTGCCTTGTCTACAGCTAAGGTCCTTCTGAAAGAATACTTCCCGAGGTTTGGTTTACCTCGAATTGTCTGGAGTGACAATGGAAGTGAATTCGTGGGTCAAATCATGCAGAAAGTATGTGCAGGTCTTGGGATTAAGCAAAAATTCCACGCGGCAAACCACCCTCAGTCAGCGGGTTTGGTAGAGTGCTATAATGGCACTCTCAAGCTTAAACTTGCAAAGATACAAGCCAGCACAGGTCTTGCCTGGCCCGACGCCTTACCTCTAGCCCTCTTGTCAACTCGAACAACTGTTCATTCTCGTGTGGGACTTAGCCCATATGAGATTGTGTTCGGACGCCCGGCTAATGTCTGGGGTGTCCCTAGACCCAAGAAGTACTCTGACATAGAATACCCAATGTTAATTGACTATTTGCATGACCTCACCACTAAATTGCGTGTTCTCCATCAGCAGGTACAAGACACCTTGCCACAGGCTTCCTCGGATCCTGGGCACACCCTCCAACCTGGCGACTGGGTGTGCCTTAAGAATTTTCAGAGGAAGAGGAATTTGGAGCCTCGCTGGCGGGAGCCAAGACAGGTCTTGCTGACAACACGTACAGCCGTAAAAGTCGTTGGGAAGAAGAACTGGATCCATGGTGTGCACTGCAAAAGGGTACCCTTGCCTTTGCCTTTTGATCAGTGGGTCCGCGAAGGTATAGGTGATTGTGAAGGAGAGAGAGTTCCCCGGTTTGTACCTTTTGGCGATGCACACCTAGAATGGACTCGGACTGAGAAAGAGGACGATGATGTTTTGCAAGAAGCTGTACCATCGCATCTCAGAATAGATACAACTGATCCAGAGACACTTTTTCAAGACCAGACTGTGCCAAACAAGGATAGATACAATCTGAGGCCTAGAGTGGCCAAAGACATTTGAAATTTATTTTTATTTTTCTCCCCTTCGTTCCTAAACTGCATTTTTTTTATTTCTTAGATTGCATTTTTGAATTTTTGAATTGTATATATTTTCTTCCTTATGTGATACTGGACTCATCCCATTTTTGCAGGGTCGTGGTAGGAGACTTGGTTTGTGACCTGAGTAGTGGCACTAGGTCTGCAGGACTTGCAGTGTCATAGGACGGCCAATAACCACAACTGAGCGAGATAGGAAGATTGCCACGAGCAACACTTTAGGGGATGACTTCCGGTGAATCAGAAATTGATAAAAAAACAAAATGAAGGAAAAATATTGTAAATTACTATTTAATAGATGTGGCGTAGTATTATGTGTTTTAACTCTGTTATGTGTTTTATTAGCTTGTGTGGGTTGGGTTATTCACACTTTGCAGCCAGCATCTGTACCTATATCTACCTCTCAGCCCATACCTTTTCGCACTACTATTTCCCCACACCAATTCTATACGCTACCAGGGCATGAACAAATTAGGAGAATGGAATATCTCAACAATTCATTCATCCAGCTATTACACCAGCATCAATTAGTAATCAACACCACCGATTGTTGGGTTTGTGGACTTTTACCCCATAATACAGATAAAGGAATGCCATATTTAGTTCTACCCTTCTCCCTAAAAGGATCTGCTTGGGCTTACACCTCTATGTTTGCCAATGCCTATGAGAACCAACATCGACATCCTGTTGGTCCGTATAGGGATGGAATTGACGTTAGTCATAATTCACTAATAAAGGGAATAGTGGCTATGTCAAAACATTATAAAACATTTAGTGAATTCCCCACCGACGAGCGACAAGCATACATTGACTGGAATGTGACACATTATGTCACTAGCCTTACAGACAGAGCCAAAAGGAAAGGATCCCCACCTATATATACTGTACCCCACCAAGGTCACCTATGTCTCCAAGCCAATGGTCAAAATCCTAAGGCTCAATTGGGAAAGAGCACTTGTAATATTACATATATCTATACATCCCGAACGTCTCCACCATTGGTAGCATCTCAAGGAACATATTTCGTCTGCCATGACAGAGCCTATACATGGTTACCAGCCGATTTCTCAGGGACTTGTTATATGGCTTTTCTCCTCCCTCCAACATATTCAGCTCCTTCGGGACATCACAAGACAAGGTACGGCAGAGGGGTTATTGCTTTGGAGGACACAGCAGGACAGGACGGAGGTGACTTCCTTAAAGGATTCCTCCCATTTTGGGGCCCTATGGCCAATAGTAGAAATATCAGACATCTCATTCGGGTAGTTGAGGCAACAATAAATGAAACTGTCGGAGCACTGAGTAATATTACTGCTGAGCTTCAGGCGGATCGCCTTATGACATTACAGAACAGAATGGTGTTAGACATCATTCTCGCAGATCGTGGTGGAGTCTGTACATTGATTGGATCGAGTTGTTGCATTTATATACCTGATAACGCCCCTACAGTATACCAGGCCATCTCTAAATTGCACCACATTGCTGAGTCCATCCACCAGGACGAAGGAAATTGGACTCTGATGGGATGGTTTTGGGAACTACTGTCCACATGGGGATGGAAGGTATTGACCTTTGTTGGAGTAGTTTTGGCCATCATCTTCTCGTGTTGCCTTTGTTTACAATGTGGCCCCGCAATATGTGGTCTTTGTGCTATTATGTGTGTCCCAAGACCCATGCCACAGAAAACGGAGAATATGAAGATGAAGATGATGTTGCAGCAACAACTTGACGACTTTATGACCATCGACATTGATTCAGATTAGCGTGAGTCTTTGTGTATTGCCTGCGTAATGGCAAAAGGAGGGTCTGAGGTTCTTTAATTTTGACCCCATCTTACAGTCACCGCCATTTTTGTGTTGCCTTTACACAGGCTGCTCGATGAGCGAAGTGTCTCTGCCCTTTTGGACTGCAACGTGTCAAAAACCCCCTCCGTCCTTGTCCTTAAACCAATCTCAGACACCAGCCGGCCTAACTAATCCTTGTCTGGACTACCTAATCCCCGTATCAACTATCTGTTAGCCTTTAGTATTCTCCTCTCGCCATATCTTATCTTCTGGCCTTCGCTATTCTCTCCCTGTGTTTTCCTACTTTGTAACCTTCCTCTTGAAGCATACAGATATGTCCTGCCATTGCAAACACCGAACTATGGGTACCAGTATTGATTAACTTTGGGGGCTGGATAACACACAACATGTAAGCAGAGAGCATTCTGGTGACACAATATCTTGTTTTCAAACTCTCCTGATTGGCTAAAAATTTGTGCGATGGGTGTATGTTTGTACAGATTTATTTCGACGATAAAAGCTTGTGAGCCACGGAGTCAAGTGGCAGTCTCCTGAGAACCTACTTGATGTACTTCTTGGACAACTGTGCTTAGCTGCAGCTAATAAACTTGGTTTTCTACGCCAACAGAGTATTCCGTGTCTCTGTGCAACAAGGCAGGTGAACCCGAAGATTTCAGGCGTGCCCTGCGCCGCCAGGCCCAAAGGCCCGGTTCTTCAGTTTGTCTAGTGGAAGTTTAGACTCATTCGAAGGTAGCGCAGAGGGTTAAAATGCCTGCTGCTAAGAACGTGTACCAGGCAGATAAAGTGCAGATAATGTAAATAAGTCAGTGGGTCACTGCTTCTGTAAGAGAGTTCCTTTCGTTACTTGCTGTTTATATGTCAAAACCCTAATAGAGAACATTGAACTATTAACTCATCAAAGAGCTGCTGCAAACTGCTAGGTATATGTTTTTTTGCACTTTCATTATCCTAATCTTCCCAGAAGGGTTCATTTGGGTGGAAAACAGTTCTTATTATTAAAGAGAACCCCCCTAACAATGGGGTGGAGTTTTAAATTCTGAATTTGTGCTTTTCCAGAATAAAGACACTTAAACTATGTTACCTACCAATATCAATGACATGTCGCTCCTACACTACACCTTGTAGTCCTGTCTGATGTAACATTTCCTGAATCTGAGAGAGAGTGGTTATGGAGACTTGAGGGGCACTGTTAAAGGGTGCTAGTGAGGGAATCCGAGGCAGAGGTGGTCATTGGGGAGGAGGACGCCAACAAACATTGTCGCACAGGGTGCCACCAGTGTTAAAGCCGGCCCTGCCTGGTGGGAATCAAGGAACACAATGTTATCTATCTCTTATTATGACGTCAGGTAGGGAAAGGTGTCGTTAGTATAATACAGGTGTTGCTAATCTTATATGCTTTCCAATTATATTTAGGGGAGTGCAATCACATGCAACAAGGCATTCCTTTGCGCAGGTGTTTTGTGGCGGGAAGGAAACTTTTTTCCGTGTCTTTTCCATTAGTGTTGGAGCGAGTGTGACTAAATAGTGCCCATTTCAATTAGGAATTGGCGGGGGACAGAAAGTACCCTGACCTATGAGTTGTAGGGGAGAGGATGTAGCCTTACGGCTAGAGCAGTCAACCTCGAAGCTGGAGAACCGGGTTCGAGTCTCGGCAACGACGTTTACATCTTGTGATTCTGGGCAAATCACTTAATCTCCCCGTGCTCATGTAAAGCGCTCTGATACCCGATATCTTCGGGTCTAGTTTGTGCTATATAAAACTCTAAAAAAAAAAAAAAAGCTGTAAAGTGCCCGTGATGTTATAAAACAAGGAAAACCTCGTCTCTGTTCCGCCTCACCCGGAACAGAGACGAGTCGGTGCCTGCACTCCTCCATTATACATTTACGCTTAAGATCCTCTAGACCGGCTGACCCGCCCGTCTACAGGCTGCAGGCACTCCTTTCGGGATCTCCACCACCCTGGAGGTTCCATACTCAATTCACAGAGGTTTTCCTTGTTTTATAAGATCCGTGGAGACGTTGACCCACCAACCCACGGATACTCATTTACTTACTCCTGGGATCACCGCAAGCCGGAGCATCCCCAACATTATTTTGGTTTCTCATCATCACTTCCTGTAACCAGACCAGCCGGGTTGGAATTATCACCGGCGGAGCGATTCTTCAACGACTTCCACGTTCTTTTACAGCCCTGAAGAAGTCACAGGATACTTCCCATTGTGACGAAACACGTGTTGGCTGGTTGTCCTTTGTCCTTTTGCTATTGAGATTAAATCTATAAACATTTACCATTCGAGTGGACTTTAATAACGACTCTACAAATGCTCAAAACATCAACAAACATTGTTTTCATTGTACAAACGTGTGCCCAGGACTTGGCATTTCAGTAACTTGCGTGGGTTGACACCCACATATATATACGGGGGTTATAGGGTAATTCCTCCGACCTGGTAGCACCGTGCAACACACACACCACAATTACCATACGCACATACAGCAAGGCGCCACACTTCCTGGCACATCCAAAACCCTACTTCCAAATCACCTTTTGCCTTTCAGCACCTTCCTCTGCCCCCTCCCCTAGATCTTGTTCTCCCTCTCCCCTGCCTCTGTGCATTTCCATGTTTTCCTTTCATCTCTCTCCAACTCACTCTCACCCACTCACTCTCCCATTAGGGGTGGGCGTAAAATTCCACTCTGCAGGCGGAGTTCGCAGAGTTTTGGCCACTCCATACTCCGTGCGGAGTTCCGAAAAACTCAGGGAAGTGATGCGGAGTGGAGTTTTCTTTCTTGAGCTGCTCACCAATGGTAAGTTGGGGAGCGATTGCGAGTAAAAACACGCGCTAGAGCTCTTCCTGGTGAGATTCCTCATCGCAGGCGGTCGCGGCAGGTCACGACCGCTCGTCTTGAGAAATCTGCCATTCACGTTGAGGAAGCTACCGCTCGAGTAGAATGTCTACTCAAGCAGCAGAAAGCAGCAGCGCTCTCTGGCACGATGTGTAGTGCAGTTCGTGCTGATTTTACAGTGCGGGACAAACTCCCGGCACTAAAAATCAATGCGAGCAGCGCCACTTAACAGACTCTGCGACTGGCGGAACACCGCGGAGCGCAGCGGAGTTTTTCTGGCACTTCGTGGAGATTCCCAGGCTTACTCTCCATCAGTCCCTGTTTGTCTCTCTCAATCACTGATTCCTCCCTCCCACACTTCTCCCCAGTTGTCTTCTTCTCTCAGAGCTTTCAAGCTGCCCAAGGACCAGGGTCAAGACTGATTTGCATATAGCTGTGTCTGAACTGGGGTGGCAAAGTGAGCTAAAGAACGATGATGGATTCAACCCAGATCTGTGACTGGGGGTGAGTGTTTGAAAAGTTTCAGCACTCCGTCCATCATCTCTTTGTGTTTGCTCCAAGGACCAGTGTAAGCAGGCTGTCCATTCCTGCTTTTCTTTCCTGAAACTTGTAGCTTCCTATTTACCAATACCACAATGCAAACAAGGCCCACATTGTTATGTATGTATGTATGTATGTATTTATGCATGTATGTATGTATTTATGCATGTATGTATGTATATATGTGGTATTTCTACAGTGCAAACCTAGCCAAAAGCAGCAGAGCCCTGTTTAGTGTCAAGACCCCACCATAAAGTCATCGAGTGATAGGTGAGGTAGCCGGTTTGTGGACAATTAATGCATTGTGATGTAGTCTGCATCTTTCACCTGTCTTAGAAACTTCAGACCTCTGTACCTCATCTTTTTATCCCCCGCTACTCCCCCAAGATCTCCTCTCCCTCCACTTCTTCCTTTACCATCTTTTAGTATCCCTACTCTCTTTCCTGACTTTTCTCTCTATCCCGGCATCTACACCCTCCTTTTTGCTTCTCCAACCCCCTCACTCCATCCATGAATTCTGTGAAAGTGGACATTTCTCTTCCACAAGGAAATAAAGGTTATTTCTCAGTTAACTGCAGATGACGGCCTGTGCTACCTTCGAAGTAAAGAACATGGAGGCTTTCAGGAAATGAACCAAGGAAACGAATATGTTGGTGACATGAGGAAAACTACGAGCGTGTTTGACAGAATCCATGAAGTGCAGCCTGGCCTTTTTCAGGACCTTTTAAGCTAGAGTGGCTTCAGACAGCCAACACAGAGTGTAAAGTAAATCATCTGAAAGGCCTTGATACTGTGCTTCCTTACCTGCTGTGTGTAGCACTAAGCTGCATCGGATGGTTGGGTGGGAGGCAGGAGGCGCCCTACCTTGCCCGCTCTTCTTGTTCAGAAGCTCCCCTCCTGTCTGTCTGTCTGCCTCCAGCAAGTTGTAGATCACTGACATCCTCAGGGAAAGGAATGGATAGAGTCCCAAGAGAAGCATGTTTGCTACTTTTTGGCTAAGGGGCTCTGGAGCTGAAAGGAAGTGCCGGGTGCCTTACACCACCCTGGTAGCACTCATTCTCTCTAGCCTGCACTACTGAAATTCACTGTACCCGGGAGCCCCAAAATCAGTAGTAAGAAAACTGCAGGTTGTACAGAACTCTGCTGCTCGGATTCTTTTCAACATTTCTAGGCACGAGTCAGCCCGGCATGCCCTGACTTCCCTCCATTGGCTCCTGGTAGCCCAGAGGATAAAATCTAAAGCCCTCTGTATAGCCCACAGAGCATTAGTTGATAAAGGCCCTTTGATCTCCCGACCCCTGTTTCCCCTTACACCCCAAGCAGAAATTTACAGTCCACCAACTCCCACTGGGCTGTGTTTCCCCCCATCAAAAGGTTAGAAGTGTAGGCCGGTCCTTTAGATAAAATGCAGCTAAACTCTGAAACTCTTTACCCCCAACTCTACGGACAGCTAACCAGGGACTTCCCTTCCGCAAACTTCTGAAACCCTGTCTGTTCGACAGTGGCCTCCATCAGTGTTCTCCGGCCAACTAGATTCAGGGATGCGTACAGGCAGCTATGCTCTCTACTAGTGCCGAAGAGAAGAGCCTTTGATTGAGGGGTGCGGCTACTCAGTCTCAGGCACCCTCTGCGCTGTGGCTTCTGCTTGTTTTCAGTGCACTTGACTTTAATGCGGTAGCAAGACCGAGTTAAAGCTTCCGCTGATAGGACGGCCATAAAAGTAGTGGACTAATGCCTACATCGGCAGGGTGGGCAAGTGTGACCCTGCATGAATATAAGGCGCACCAAGGTCCACAGACACCACAAAGTATCGATTACACAGCAGAGAACCAGTGTCTTCTAATTATTCCTCCTTTATTTCATTCTTTCAATAGATCATTTATCAATGCATGATGTTTATTTAAAAGTCCATAACCTAACATCTTAAATAAAATTGATAATGATCGCTTGTTTGATTGCCAAAGAAGCCCCTTGCTCCACTGAAGCTAGCGCTGCATGCAGGAGCTCACTTTGAAAATCAACCACATCTCTCCCAGTCTACAAAAGATCCATGAGCTTTTTAAGGATGGAAGCCTGTAAAGTGTTGAACTTGGTGGTCGGTCATCTTCCTACCACTGGAACAAGCTTCCTTTTCACACCCAGACTTGCTCTAATGTTAACAGCTCTAGTAAGCTCCTTGAGACCTGGCTATTCTGATTTTCTCTTTTACCTATTAGTGCACTGAGCGCCGAGATACTCCTTTGGGTGTGATTTGTCGGCGCTACGTCAAATTCCTCTAACATAATATAACAAAGTGTCACTCATCAGGGGTTAGTCTAACACAAACAGGCAGTTGTTGCTGCATTACCAGATTTCTACCGGCAGCTGGTGTCTGAATAATCCATCCATGGACCACCTATAGTTTGCCAGCGCTGACCACTGATACTGAAGGACAGGAGCCTTTCCCTGCAGTGCTGCTGCCAGATCTATCGGGCCCCAGGATGAGGTGGTCAGGTGGTTGTCCGCCTGAGTAACGTGCTTGCCTTCTTGAGTAGTCTGGAGCTTCTTGTGCTCCTGTGATTGCTGACCTATGAAGAGAGCATGTCCATACAGTAGGTGTGTCCTCTACTCCTACAGCAGCATTTCAGAAGTGAAATGTTCCTCTCAGGGGAACGAGGGTCCAGTTCAGCCTGTCTGGCTGCTTCCCCTTCACATGCATGTCCTAGAAATTGTGCCATTCACAGAATGTTTAAAGGTCCGTTTATTAGATCTTGCAAACAAGTCTGCCACAGAAGGGTGAGGGCTGAGCTAATGTTAGTCCTCGGGGAAAATAAATTAGTCTTAAATAATTATTTGAAAATCAAAAGGCAGTTTGTGCCTGTATCAGAGCATTGTGGACACTTGGTTTAGAGCTTTGGTGCATTTATTAAGATGTGTATTTTTCAGGAAGTTATTTCAGTGTACTTACAATAACGTAGTCTGTTGCATGATAATAAAATCATAATTTACAGAATCATGGAACTATAATGTCATACCTCCTACCCAATGAAGAGTAGACTCTGCGATGTAGAGCTGCAACAGAGCACAGTACTTAGCAGTTAAAGTGGGGGGCAACCAAGGTAGCTGTGGCAGTCGGTTCGTGGATACAAAACGAACCCCATTGTAGACACCTGTAAAGCCCAGGATAACCTGAACTGCGAAATGCGATTTTAGAATGCTGACTAAGGTCAGACACAATTGAACAGCTTTATTTATATAGTGATTTAACCCTTGGGTACACAGGCCACCTGTGACAGCACTATAAAGGTCACCAAAGGATCGTGCAGCCGAGGAAAGGTCATGGGAATAGTTTAGAAATAGAAAAAAGTAAATATGAATAAAACATAACCAAGTAGCCTAACAATCCCTAACCTCCTCTACCCTATTGATTTACCTCATCGACCATTCGCACCAACTCACACCAATGATCATCATTTTTTTCCAGAAGGTTTGGTCTAATAGGTTTAATTGACCTGAATCAGTACAACAACTTCCAGAATGCAATACTTTCCAAAGATATAGTCCCTGAACTGATAAATGTATCCTTGGTGATATGGAGTTCTATTTGAAAGGTATTTCCAACTAGGATCCTCCTGTGTTCCTTTGAATCAGTAACTTTCTTTTTTTGCCTCATGGGCTGGGGGTGTTTGCATTATGGCCTTGCTCTCCTGACCCATTGCAGGTTTTTTTCTGTGTTCATGCCACCACTCTCCCCCGACCTCTTTAATGTCTACCACTGCTGGTTTCATCACACCTTTGTTTTAAACATGGGTCCTCAATACATGTGTTTCATACACAAATACATAAAAGAAATGTGTAATGTACTTTGTGCTATTTAAATTGTGAAAAAATGCCAACACACCTGATTCAGGCAGGAGACTGAAAGCTTTCACAGCTATCATGAAGGGAAATTTAAATTCTATCAAGGACACGGAGGCGAGGATTATGCTTTTTCTTTCTTTACTTCAAACTCACAGCAGCAAAGAAATTAAAACTACAACTCCTATGAATAACCACAAAATGGCATCTACGCCCCGTGACACTGTAGCTAGTCATATTGCCCCTCTGGCTCTAATGGTCCATGTCAGCCTCCTCCGGTCCTCTTACTTTGTGCGAATGGTCGTCTGTTCCTCCTCTCCTTCGTTTGGCGACGGGCCTCATTATTTATTCTCCATAACTGAAAGATGACAACAGTCATTAAAGCTCTGCTTAAAGGAAGCCCGTTTCATAGTCTAGTAATGGCTTTACCAAGTAACTTATGCGCAAACAACAATGTGCATATACATGACTAACAATATGTTAAGCGAAAGTACTTACACCCAACGTGGACGTTCGACTCCTCCATAGATTGGGATAGGCATTGTATGGCATACAGAGGGGGGATAATATGTGCCTCCTTGCCTTTAATAGAACTGAAATTGTCCTTCATTCTAGCTAGGACATTTTTCATTCTATGACAGGAACAGAGAATTGATTATGCTTACAAGGCTTTATCCAGAGCAAATGTCCAATTCAAAGCAAGTCCACCAATATACTGTCGTAGACATTTCTTCACTTTATTTTAAATGTTGAATTCTAAGGTAGGCTATATTACAGCCAGTCTGAACCACAATTGTAGCCAAAACGTGGTTCGGTTTGTGGATAGTATCCCACTGACTTCCTCAGGGCTACAAAAGGACAAATAAAACCCATAACTGTCACTGTGGCTTTTCCTCACTAGGGTTAGTATGGTGTAAGTCAACCAAAGTATACTTAAATGAAAGGAAAGTCAAAGAGAATCGTGAATATGAGTAATATTGCAAATAAAGAAAAATTCCTTTGTGCAAAGGAGTAAAAACGTTTTTAATTACATACAGAGGGTCTAAAGAAAATCTAGAATATATCCCTTATGCGTCTTGTAAACAATGTGCCAGAGTACAGACCACAGAGAGAATCAAGCAAGTAAAAAGTGTGAGAACTACAAAGATTCCAAGGTACTACTAAGCCCTATTTTAAGTAAAAATACCAAATCACCAAATGCCAACTAAACAAATATGTCACGGTAAGGGCAAATTTTCAGTGTCACTAATTATGACTAAGTTCTCACCGACACCTAGGTATTAACATGTATCATTAGACTTGTTTTTAAAGTAGAGTTAACTACAAATCAAGTACTAATATACACTAGTATTTCATACTTATATATCCATAGTCGTTTGTTACAACCAGTATTGCCAGCCAAGTCACTGCTTGATTTTCTGTAAAAAGTAAGTACTCAATCACCAATACGGTATATTAAAAAGAAGTCAGAATAATGACCAATACAAACCGACACGCATTATATCGCACATTAATTTAATATATATGGTGCACTGAGCAACCAACGATCATTAATATTGCCAAGTTAAAGCAAGTTTTACGATAAAAGTCACATGCCTACGAATTGTATGTAGTCATAAATCATAATCAAGTCATCAGGGAATTTAATGAAAAGAAAGAAAAGAGACGACCACAAACAACGTATTCAATCTGCCGTTTGACCACAGTGAGTAACTCATAACAGACAGTAACACAACTCACAAATCAATTCCTTACCTTCTGCTGATTAGGAGAGTACTCCTCATTGAACAGTGACGTTTTTCATACGCGCCATTTTAAAATGCCCAGATATACCGGAGTTGTGTGATTACTTGTAATCGTAAATGGACTACGAGGATTGCAGTCCGAGATATGTATTCATGCGTGCCATTTTGAAATGAAGACCTAGATCAGGAAATCCTGATATCTAATCCCACAGGTAAACAATATAATAAAATAAATATCCAGTAATAATTCATATCAGCCATGGTTCACCATATTTAAATAACTTCAGAGAGTGCCCATAATGCACCAACGGCATACCACGTATGTACCTTATATAAATATGCATATTGCCACATCATTATCTACTAAGTTACAAGTGTTAAGTTACGTATCCAACATGGAACCCCTTATCTCAAATACAGACAGCGTATATGAAATTATTGTTAGGCATAATCCATGCACCGCAAATAGAATTGTGTAAGTATGTCAGGAAGACATATATTTTAACTTGAGCAGCCAACTATATTGGTATGTCCGCCTAATTCTAGATTAACTTCAACCAAGTAATGTCAATGATAAATTAGTATCTCAGCTAGTCAAGTCCCCAAATTCACAGTCCCTCCGGGCCTTGTTCAAAAGGCACCCATATGTAAATGTAATCAAAAGTCCAGGTTTACATAATAAGACTACCCTTTAGTTCCTCAGGAAGAGAAAAAGGAGTAAGGAGATGGAAAAATCCAAGAAATCCAGTGAAAGAAATAGTAAAACCTGCATGCATCTCAGGTACAAAAGTATTGTAGCTCATTATCAATGTTTATGCTCTTATCCACAGCATGTCATTTTGTGATCTAACGGGACTCATTTTGTGTTAGCCTAAGTTCCCGATTTCCACCCCTCACATCAGGCATCACAGATACAATAAGAATCAGAAAGGTACGAAGTTCCTATGTGTACTCTAGGTAGTGAGGGGGTGGGGAATACCTCCTGTTGGAACTGGGACCCTCACACACCCAGCAAGCTAGGTGTCATGCTTCATCATATGGGTCTGCTCCTCGTCGGGCCGGCGCTGCAATGCTCGACGGGCACCCATAAAGGGGCTCTTTTTCGGAGATCTTTAGTTCCTTGCCGTATCGGTGCCGTGGGTGTGAGGGGCCTAGGTATGTGTAGATGTGAGATGTAAATGTAAAATAGGTAATGGGAACCTCTGTAATAAGTTTATTTATTCTATATGGGTCCCAACCTAATTAAAAGGAATAGGGGGGGCGACTATTTTGTTATGATGTGACAAAAATTTCGCTCAACCCCCAGATGGTCAACATGTTTCTCGCCACAAGTAGTCACGCTAATGATCAACTGGCGATTCTTCAGGACCTAATTTCAATAGACTATCTACAATGTGTGGCAAGGTGCAATGCTGCACTACCAAATGTACTCCCCGTGGGTCATTACCCAGGAGAAATCAAGCAACCAACCTAGAGTACGAAAAGAGAATAAAAACCATAAAATGTTGGAGGGTGATCTTCATAGAATACATACGAAATAACGCAATATACATATTCTAGAGTCAAAAACATTAAAATCACACAGTGCTGTCATGCAATTGATACTCTGTGTAACCTTTATAAAAACCACTGTATATACGTGCCAGAACAGAATTGTGATTTCAATCATGGTGGTGAGTAAAAAGTGCTCACCTATTGTAAGGTCTATGTCTGCCTCATCAATTAGCAGCGGAGTATATTGACACTCAATGTAGTGTCACTGTATAAAAAGATAGATGAGAAATTTTTGTCACATCATAACAAAATAGTCGCCCCCCCTATTCCTTTTAATTAGGTTGGGACCCATATAGAATAAATAAACTTATTACAGAGGTTCCCATTACCTATTTTACATTTACATCTCACATCTACACATACCTAGGCCCCTCACACCCACGGCACCGATACGGCAAGGAACTAAAGATCTCCGAAAAAGAGCCCCTTTATGGGTGCCCGCCGAGCATTGCAGCGCCGGCCCGACGAGGAGCAGACCCATATGATGAAGCATGACACCTAGCTTGCTGGGTGTGTGAGGGTCCCAGTTCCAACAGGAGGTATTCCCCACCCCCTCACTACCTAGAGTACACATAGGAACTTCGTACCTTTCTGATTCTTGACTTAATTAGGGCACGTACGTTGGACCTTCATTAAGCCCTCTCTGTCCCTCTTTTTGACATATCACAGATACAATACCATGAAACTTGAAACATAATTGCCTACTTTGCGCTACACATTCCCTTGAATGGGCCCCAATAGGGTATCTATCATCCAAATTCTTGACAGCTCTGAAGTGTTCTGCAATACGATCCTTCAGTGACAGTATGGTGCTCCCTACGTAGATATTGTCACATTTGCAGATAATAACATACACAACATACTTTGTCATACAATCAATATGTGTGCTTATCTGGTACCTGAACGACTCATTATATTTAAATTCCATCATTGCATTAACAGACATCTGCACATACTGCAATTTCCACAGGAGTAGGATCCTTGATTCAATTTAAGTAACCATGTATTCCTAGACACTTGTTCCCTAGATGAGCTGGGACTAATTATATTCTGTATAATTTTTTCTTTCCCGATAAGTTATACTCGGATGTCCCAATACATATGGTTGTAGAGCTCTGTCTGATGTTAGCAGATGCCAGTGTCGTTTAAGTATGTTATATGTTTTGTGTGACCATGGGTGGTAACCGGTCACAAGTCTAATACGTGTTTTGGTATCTCCGTCTTTTCTTTTATCCATAAGTGTATCAGTCCATGTCCATTTCAATGATCTCTTCCAAGCCCTTAGGATAATATCCTTGTTGTAACCTCTGTTTAGAAATCTTTGTCAGTCCTCCGCCCTCGAAGGGTCCGCTGGGCTGGGACTCTGAGAGGGCGCTTCGGGCCCCAGTCTAGGTTCACTCGGCCTTTCATCCTTCAGAGGTCGGTTAGATAAGTTGACATGTCTTGGGATCACCGCGGTGACGCTCGAGACCTTGTCTGGGGAGGGATGCAGGGTGAAAGGCTGGGGGGTGCGGAGGGAGATACTCAGTGGGTCACCTTCGGGGTATGCGGAGGGCCCTGGGGCGGGTGGTAGTAAGGACTCAGGGGGATGATGATGATGGTACAGTTGGGCGAAGAGTGATCTACAGCCACCTTGCGGGCCTTGCAGCAGCGCGTTGAGAGCTGCATCCCCAGGTAAGTTCCTCCGGCAGCAGGAGTGGAACAATGTGCTGGAGGAGAGGTGCATGATGTGTGAAGGATGCCTCAGACTCCCTCGGCTCGCACAGGGGGACGCTCTTGAGCTCTGGCCCTGGCACAATGGCACTTACAAGACTTGCAAGTTAGTGACATGCCGGGCTCTAGGGCGCGGACGGGTGACGGGTCTCTGCGCTTCCTTCTAAGCGCTATATAACAACGCATAAATAACTAAACATGGTGCAATGTAACGGCTGCTCCAGCTCCTTCGAGTCCAGCTCGTGTTTTATAAAACTGCAAAAAACGAAACAAAATGTGGCTGAGTCTGCGGGCTCGAGAGGCCGCTGCAGCCGTGACCCTGTCTGGGCACAGCTTCCGGTTCAAGCGGAGGTCAGAAGGAGCTGTTAGGATATCCTGGGCTCTGCTTCCGGTTCACGGGGAATACAGGAAGAGCTGCGACGTTATTCTGGGCTCTGCTTCCGGGACACGAGAGGGTCAGAACGAGCTGTGGGCCTGTCCTCGTCACTACTTCCGGTTCACGAGGAGGTTAAAAGGAGCTGTGAGTCTGTCTTGGTCACTGCTTCCGGTTCACGGGGGCAGAATGGCCTATGAGTCAGTCCAGTGCATGGACACACGAGCCGTATTTCGCACACATTCACTACTTCCTCTTCCTGACCCTGCACGGCTGACCTCGTTACTGCTTCCGGTTCGTGTCAGTGTCCGGCAGAGATAGGAGGAAAGACCTCAGGGACCGACCCGGGGTTATTCCCACTGCCCCGCCCCCTCCGGAGCCGCCCCAGGACAGAAGCGGCCCCAGCCCGCCCGGCTCTGCTCCTGTGTGTGAGTACGCTATGGGCGGATCATCGGGGGTAGCATCAATGGGGGGCCGAGATACACCCTCTCACCCAGGGGGGCTTCAGCTGAGGAGCTGCAGAAGATGACACCATTGTGTCGGGTTTATGGGTGGAGCTAAAGTACATTATATTGTATTTGTGGGTCAGTGAGCTTCTGAATACTGACATCCAGGGAGGAGCTGGAGTACATTATATCATCCTTGCTGGGTTATAGCTGAGGAGCTGGAGTACATTATATCATCCATACTGGGCCTTAGCTGAGGAGCTGGAGTACATTATATCATCCATACTGGGCCTTAGCTGAGGAGCTGGAGTACATTATATCATCCATACTGGGCCTTAGCTGAGGAGCTGGAGTACATTATATCATCCATACTGGGCCTTAGCTGAGGAGCTGGAGTACATTATATCATCCATACTGGGCCTTAGCTGAGGAGCTGGAGTACATTATATCATCCTTGCTGGGTTATAGCTGAGGAGCTGGAGTATCATCCTTACTGGGTTATAGCTGAGGAGCTGGAGTACATTATATCATCCTTGCTGGGTTATAGCTGAGGAGCTGAAGTACATTATATCATCGTTGCTGATTTATAGCTGAGGAGCTGGAGTACATTATATCATCCATACTGGGCCTTAGCTGAGGAGCTGGATTACATTATATCATCCTTGCTGGGTTATAGCTGAGGAGCTGGAGTACATTATATCATCCTTGCTGATTTATAGCCGAGGAGCTGGAGTACATTATATCATCCATACTGGGCCTTAGCTGAGGAGCTGGAGCACATTATATCATCCATACTGGACCTTAGCTGAGGAGCTGGAGTACATTATATCATCCTTGCTGCGCCTTAGCTGAGGAGCTGGCGCACATTATATCATCCTTGCTGCGCCTTAGCTGAGGAGCTGGAGCACATTATATCATCCATACTGGGCCTTAGCTGAGGAGCTGGAGCACATTATATCATCCATACTGGGCATTAGCTGAGGAGCTGGAGTACATTATATCATCCTTGCTGGGTTATAGCTGAGGAGCTGGAGTACATTATATCATCCTTGCTGGGTTATAGCTGAGGAGCTGGAGTACATTATATCATCCTTGCTGGGCCTTAGCTGAGGAGCTGGAGCACATTATATCATCCATACTGGGCCTTAGCTGAGGAGCTGGAGTACATTATATCATCCTTGCTGGGTTATAGCTGAGGAGCTGGAGTAGATTATATCATCCTTACTGGGTTATAGCTGAGGAGCTGGAGTACATTATATCATCCTTGCTGGGTTATATCTGAGGAGCTGGAGTACATTATATCATCCTTGCTGGGTTATAGCTGAGGAGCTGGAGTACATTATATCATCCATGCTGGGCCTTAGCTGAGGAGCTGGAGCACATTATATCATTCATACTGGGCCTTAGCTGAGGAGCTGGAGTACATTACATCATCCTTGCTGGATTACAGCTGAGGAGCTGGAGTACATTATATCATCCTTGCTGGGGTATAGCTGAGGAGCTGGAGTACATTATATCATCCATACTGGGCCTTAGCTGAGGAGCTGGAGTACATTATATCATCCTTGTTGGGTTATAGCTGAGGAGCTGGAGTACATTATATCATCCTTGCTGGGGTATAGCTGAGGAGCTGGAGTACATTATATCATCCTTGCTGGGGTATAGCTGAGGAGCTGGAGTACATTATATCATCCTTGCTGGGGTATAGCTGAGGAGCTGGAGCACATTATATCATCCATACTGGGCCTTAGCTGAGGAGCTGGAGCACATTATATCATCCATACTGGGCCTTATCTGAGTAGCTGGAGCACATTATATCATCCATACTGGGCCTTAGCTGAGGAGCTGGAGTACATTATATCATCCTTACTGGGTTATAGCTGAGGAGCTGGAGTACATTATATCATCCATACTGGGCCTTAGCTGAGGAGCTGGAGCACATTATATCATCCATACTGGGCCTTAGCTGAGGAGCTGGAGTACATTATATCATCCTTACTGGGTTATAGCTGAGGAGCTGGAGTACATTATATCATCCATACTGGGCCTTAGCTGAGGAGCTGGAGTACATTATATCATCCTTACTGGGTTATAGCTTAGGAGCTGGAGTACATTATATCATCCTTGCTGGGTTATAGCTGAGGAGCTGGAGTACATTATATCATCCTTGCTGGGTTATAGCTGAGGAGCTGGAGTACATTATATCATCCTTGCTGGGTTATAGCTGAGGAGCTGGAGTACATTATATCATCCATACTGGGCCTTAGCTGAGGAGCTGGAGTACATTATATCATCCTTGTTGGGTTATAGCTGAGGAGCTGGAGTACATTATATCATCCTTGCTGGGTTATAGCTGAGGAGCTGGAGTACATTATATCATCCTTGCTCGGTTATAGCTGAGGAGCTGGAGTACATTATATCATCCTTGTTGGGTTATAGCTGAGGAGCTGGAGTACATTGTGACTATTGTTTATTCTTCTGGTCCCATCTCCGTTTCTCTCTCTCTTTCCTGTCCCTATCTGCTTTTCTTACTTGTTTCTCCCTGATACTCTTGTAAATGCCATGCTCTGTAAATTTGTAATATATAATTGTCCAACCATAATCGCTTTTTAAATGTAATCTTGAGTGTTTTGCAACTTGTATATATGTAATTCTAACCACTAGAATCGGTAGTAGATGTATTTACTTATTACTGTTCTTATGTCATTTTAGAGTTTCTTCTCCTTGAGTGAATATTCAATTTGTATTTATGCAACTCTAACCTCTAGTATCTGTAGTAGGCATATGTACTGACTACTGTTCTTTTGCGATTTTAGAGTTGTTCTGCCTGTATCTTTTATGTAACTCATTTGATCCAAAGTCCTTATGTAATGTAACTGGTTCTTTTGTAAAGCGCTCTGACACCTTCGGGTAATGTTCATGCTATATAAAATCGCATTGAATAAATAAATCCTTATTGGGTTATAGCTGAGGAGCTGGAGTACATTATATCATCGTTGCTGATTTATAGCTGAGGACCTGGAGTACATTATATCATCCATACTGGGCCTTAGCTGAGGAGCTGGAGTACATTATATCATCCTTGCTGGGTTATAGCTGAGGAGCTGGAGTGCATTACATCATCCTTGCTGATTTATAGCCGAGGAGCTGGAGCACATTATATCATCCTTGCTGGGATATAGCTGAGGAGCTGGAGCACATTATATCATCCATACTGGGCCTTAGCTGAGGAGCTGGAGCACATTATATCATCCATACTGGGCCTTAGCTGAGGAGCTGGAGTACATTATATCATCCTTGCTGGATTATAGCTGAGGAGCTGGGGTACATTATATCATCCTTGCTGGGTTTTAGCTGAGGAGCTGGAGTACATTATATCATCCATAATGGGCCATTGCTGATGAGCTGGAGTACATTATATCATCCTTGCTGGGTTATAGCTGAGGAGCTGGAGTACATTATATCATCCTTGCTGGGTTATAGCTGAGGAGCTGGAGTACATTATATCATCCATACTGGGCCTTAGCTGAGGAGCTGGAGTACATTATATCATCCATACTGGGCCTTAGCTGAGGAGCTGGAGTACATTATATCATCCATACTGGGCCTATAGCTGAGGAGCTGGAGTACATTATATCATCCATACTGGGCCTTAGCTGAGGAGCTGGAGTACATTATATCATCCATACTGGGCCTTAGCTGAGGAGCTGGAGTACATTATATCATCCTTGCTGGGTTATAGCTGAGGAGCTGGAGTCATACATCCTTACTGGGTTATAGCTGAGGAGCTGGAGTACATTATATCATCCTTGCTGGGTTATAGCTGAGGAGCTGAAGTACATTATATCATCGTTGCTGATTTATAGCTGAGGAGCTGGAGTACATTATATCATCCATACTGGGCCTTAGCTGAGGAGCTGGAGTACATTATATCATCCTTGCTGGGTTATAGCTGAGGAGCTGGAGTACATTATATCATCCTTGCTGATTTATAGCCGAGGAGCTGGAGTACATTATATCATCCATACTGGGCCTTAGCTGAGGAGCTGGAGCACATTATATCATCCATACTGGACCTTAGCTGAGGAGCTGGAGTACATTATATCATCCTTGCTGCGGCTTAGCTGAGGAGCTGGAGCACATTATATCATCCTTGCTGCGTCTTAGCTGAGGAGCTGGAGCACATTATATCATCCATACTGGGCCTTAGCTGAGGAGCTGGAGTACATTATATCATCCATACTGGGCATTAGCTGAGGAGCTGGAGTACATTATATCATCCTTGCTGGGTTATAGCTGAGGAGCTGGAGTACATTATATCATCCTTGCTGGGTTATAGCTGAGGAGCTGGAGTACATTATATCATCCTTGCTGGGCCTTAGCTGAGGAGCTGGAGCACATTATATCATCCATACTGGGCCTTAGCTGAGGAGCTGGAGTACATTATATCATCCTTGCTGGGTTATAGCTGAGGAGCTGGGGTAGATTATATCATCCTTACTGGGTTATAGCTGAGGAGCTGGAGTACATTATATCATCCTTGCTGGGTTATATCTGAGGAGCTGGAGTACATTATATCATCCTTGCTGGGTTATAGCTGAGGAGCTGGAGTACATTATATCATCCATGCTGGGCCTTAGCTGAGGAGCTGGAGCACATTATATCATCCATACTGGGCCTTAGCTGAGGAGCTGGAGTACATTATATCATCCTTGCTGGATTATAGCTGAGGAGCTGGAGTACATTATATCATCCTTGCTGGGGTATAGCTGAGGAGCTGGAGTACATTATATCATCCATACTGGGCCTTAGCTGAGGAGCTGGAGTACATTATATCATCCTTGCTGGGTTATAGCTGAGGAGCTGGAGTACATTATATCATCCTTGCTGGGTTATAGCTGAGGAGCTGGAGTACATTATATCATCCTTGCTGGGGTATAGCTGAGGAGCTGGAGTACATTATATCATCCTTGCTGGGGTATAGCTGAGGAGCTGGAGCACATTATATCATCCATACTGGGCCTTAGCTGAGGAGCTGGAGTACATTATATCATCCATACTGGGCCTTAGCTGAGTAGCTGGAGCACATTATATCATCCATACTGGGCCTTAGCTGAGGAGCTGGAGTACATTATATCATCCTTACTGGGTTATAGCTGAGGAGCTGGAGTACATTATATCATCCATACTGGGCCTTAGCTGAGGAGCTGGAGCACATTATATCATCCATACTGGGCCTTAGCTGAGGAGCTGGAGTACATTATATCATCCTTACTGGGTTATAGCTGAGGAGCTGGAGTACATTATATCATCCATACTGGGCCTTAGCTGAGGAGCTGGAGTACATTATATCATCCTTACTGGGTTATAGCTGAGGAGCTGGAGTACATTATATCATCCTTGCTGGGTTATAGCTGAGGAGCTGGAGTACATTATATCATCCTTGTTGGGTTATAGCTGAGGAGCTGGAGTACATTATATCATCCTTGCTGGGTTATAGCTGAGGAGCTGGAGTACATTATATCATCCATACTGGGCCTTAGCTGAGGAGCTGGAGTACATTATATCATCCTTGTTGGGTTATAGCTGAGGAGCTGGAGTACATTATATCATCCTTGCTGGGTTATAGCTGAGGAGCTGGAGTACATTATATCATCCTTGCTCGGTTATAGCTGAGGAGCTGGAGTACATTATATCATCCTTGTTGGGTTATAGCTGAGGAGCTGGAGTACATTGTGACTATTGTTTATTCTTCTGGTCCCATCTCCGTTTTCTCTCTCTCTTTCCTGTCCCTATCTGCTTTTCTTACTTGTTTCTCCCTGATACTCTTGTAAATGCCATGCTCTGTAAATTTGTAATATATAATTGTCCAACCATAATCGCTTTTTAAATGTAATCTTGAGTGTTTTGCAACTTGTATATATGTAATTCTAACCACTAGAATCGGTAGTAGATGTATTTACTTATTACTGTTCTTATGTCATTTTAGAGTTTCTTCTCCTTGAGTGAATATTCAATTTGTATTTATGCAACTCTAACCTCTAGTATCTGTAGTAGGCATATGTACTGACTACTGTTCTTTTGCGATTTTAGAGTTGTTCTGCCTGTATCTTTATGTAACTCATTTGATCCAAAGTCCTTATGTAATGTAACTGGTTCTTTTGTAAAGCGCTCTGACACCTTCGGGTAATGTTCATGCTATATAAAATCGCATTGAATAAATAAATCCTTATTGGGTTATAGCTGAGGAGCTGGAGTACATTATATCATCGTTGCTGATTTATAGCTGAGGACCTGGAGTACATTATATCATCCATACTGGGCCTTAGCTGAGGAGCTGGAGTACATTATATCATCCTTGCTGGGTTATAGCTGAGGAGCTGGAGTGCATTACATCATCCTTGCTGATTTATAGCCGAGGAGCTGGAGCACATTATATCATCCTTGCTGGGATATAGCTGAGGAGCTGGAGCACATTATATCATCCATACTGGGCCTTAGCTGAGGAGCTGGAGCACATTATATCATCCATACTGGGCCTTAGCTGAGGAGCTGGAGTACATTATATCATCCTTGCTGGATTATAGCTGAGGAGCTGGGGTACATTATATCATCCTTGCTGGGTTTTAGCTGAGGAGCTGGAGTACATTATATCATCCATAATGGGCCATTGCTGATGAGCTGGAGTACATTATATCATCCTTGCTGGGTTATAGCTGAGGAGCTGGAGTACATTATATCATCCTTACTGGGTTATAGCTGAGGAGCTGGAGTACATTATATCATCTATACTGGGCCATTGCTGATGAGCTGGAGTACATTATATCATCCTTGCTGGGTTATAGCTGAGGCGCTGGAGTACATTAAATCATCCTTACTGGGTTATAGCTGAGGAGCTGGAGTACATTATATCATCCTTGCTGGGTTATAGCTGAGGAGCTGGAGTACATTATATCATCGTTGCTGGGTTATAACTGAGGAGCTGGAGTACATTATATCATCCATAGTGGGCCATTGCTGATGAGCTGGAGTACATTATATCATCCTTGCTGGGTTATAGCTGAGGAGCTGGAGTACATTATATCATCCATACTGGGCCTTAGCCGAGGAGCTTGAGTACATTATATCATCGTTGCTGGGTTATAGCTGAGGAGCTGGAGTACATTATATCATCCATACTGGGCCTTAGCTGAGGAACTGGAGCACATTATATCATCCATACTGGGCCTTAGCTGAGTAGCTGGAGTACATTATATCTTCATTGCTGGGTTATAGCTGAGAAGCTGGAGTACATTATATCATCCTTGCTCTGTTATAGCTGAGGAGCTGGAGTACATTATATCATCATTGCTGGGTTATTGCTGAGGAGCTGGAGTACATTATATCATCCATACTGTGCCTTAGCTGAGGAGCTGGAGTACATTATATCATCCATACTGGGCCTTAGCTGAGGAGCTGGAGTACATTATATCATCCTTGCTGGGTTATAGCTGATGAGCTGGAGTACATTATATCATCCTTGCTGGGTTATAGCTGAGGAGCTGGAGTACATTATATCATCCATACTGGGCCTTAGCTGAGGAGCTGGAGCACATTATATCATCCATACTGGGCCTTAGCTGAGGAACTGTAGTACATTATATCATCCTTGCTGGGTTATAGCTGAGGAGCTGGGATACATTATATCATCCATACTGGGCCATTGCTGATGAGCTGGAGTACATTATATCATCCTTGCTGGGTTATAGCTGAAGAGCTGGCGTACATTACATCATCCTTGCTGATTTATAGCCGAGGAGCTGGAGTACATTATATCATCCATACTGGGCCTTAGCTGATGAGCTGGAGCACATTATATCATCCATACTGGGCCTTAGCTGAGGAGCTGGAGTACATTATATCATCCTTGCTGGGTTATAGCTGAGGAGCTGGGGTACATTATATCATCCTTACTGGGTTATATCTGAGGAGCTGGAATACATTATATCATCCTTGCTGGGTTATAGCTGAGGAGCTGGAGTACATTATATCATCCTTGCTGGGTTATAGCTGAGGAGCTGTAGTACATTATATCATCGTTGCTGATTTATAGCTGAGGAGCTGGAGTACATTATATCATCCATACTGGGCCTTAGCTGAGGAGCTGGAGTACATTATATCATCCTTGCTGGGTTATAGCTGAGGAGCTGGTGTACATTATATCATCCTTGCTGATTTATAGCCGAGGAGCTGGAGTACATTATATCACCCATACTGGGCCTTAGCTGAGGAGCTGGAGCACATTATATCATCCATACTGGGCATTAGCTGAGGAGCTGGAGTACATTATATCATCCTTGCTGGGTTATAGCTGAGGAGCTGGAGTACATTATATCATCCTTGCTGGGTTATAGCTGAGGAGCTGGAGTACATTATATCATCCTTACTGCGCCTTAGCTGAGGAGCTGGAGCACATTATATCATCCTTGCTGCGCCTTAGCTGAGGAGCTGGAGCACATTATATCATCCATACTGGGCCTTAGCTGAGGAGCTGGAGCACATTATATCATCCATACTGGGCATTAGCTGAGGAGCTGGAGTACATTATATCATCCTTGCTGGGTTATAGCTGAGGAGCTGGCGTACATTACATCATCCTTGCTGATTTATAGCCGAGGAGCTGGAGTACATTATATCATCCATACTGGGCCTTAACTGATGAGCTGGAGCACATTATATCATCCATACTGGGCCTTAGCTGAGGAGCTGGAGTACATTATATCATCCTTGCTGGGTTATAGCTGAGGAGCTGGAGTACATTATATCATCCTTACTGGGTTATATCTGAGGAGCTGGAGTACATTATATCATCCTTGCTGGGTTATAGCTGAGGAGCTGGAGTACATTATATCATCCTTGCTGGGTTATAGCTGAGGAGCTGGAGTACATTATATCATCCTTGCTGGGTTATAGCTGAGGAGCTGGAGTACATTATATCATCCATACTGGGCCTTAGCTGAGGAGCTGGAGTACATTATATCATCCTTGCTGGGTTATAGCTGAGGAGCTGGTGTACATTATATCATCCTTGCTGATTTATAGCCGAGGAGCTGGAGTACATTATATCATCCATACTGGGCCTTAGCTGAGGAGCTGGAGCACATTATATCATCCATACTGGGCATTAGCTGAGGAGCTGGAGTACATTATATCATCCTTGCTGGGTTATAGCTGAGGAGCTGGAGTACATTATATCATCCTTGCTGGGTTATAGCTGAGGAGCTGGAGTACATTATATCATCCTTGCTGCGCCTTAGCTGAGGAGCTGGAGCACATTATATCATCCTTGCTGCGCCTTAGCTGAGGAGCTGGAGCACATTATATCATCCATACTGGGCCTTAGCTGAGGAGCTGGAGCACATTATATCATCCATACTGGGCCATTAGCTGAGGAGCTGGAGTACATTATATCATCCTTGCTGGGTTATAGCTGAGGAGCTGGAGTACATTATATCATCCTTGCTGGGTTATAGCTGAGGAGCTGGAGTACATTATATCATCCTTGCTGGGCCTTAGCTGAGGAGCTGGAGCACATTATATCATCCATACTGGGCCTTAGCTGAGGAGCTGGAGTACATTATATCATCCTTGCTGGGTTATAGCTGAGGAGCTGGAGTACATTATATCATCCTTACTGGGTTATAGCTGAGGAGCTGGAGTACATTATATCATCCTTGCTGGGTTATAGCTGAGGAGCTGGAGTACATTATATCATCCTTGCTGGGTTATAGCTGAGGAGCTGGAGTACATTATATCATCCATACTGGGCCTTAGCTGAGGAGCTGGAGTACGTTATATCATCCTTGCTGGGTTATAGCTGAGGAGCTGGGGTACATTATATCATCCTTGCTGGGTTATAGCTGAGGAGCTGGAGTACATTATATCATCCATACTGGGCCTTAGCTGAGGAGCTGGAGCACATTATATCATCCATACTGGGCCTTAGCTGAGGAGCTGGAGCACATTATATCATCCATTCTGGGCCTTCGCTGAGGAGCTGGAGTACATTATATCATCCTTGCTGGGTTATAGCCGAGGAGCTGGAGTGCATTATATCATCCTTGCAGGGTTATAGCCGAGGAGCTGGAGTGCATTATATCATCCTTGTAGGGGCATAGCTGAGGAGCTGGAGTACATTATATCATCCATACTGGGCCTTAGCTGAGGAGCTGGAGTACATTATATCATCCATACTGGGCCTTAGCTGAGGAGCTGGAGTACATTATATCATCCTTGCTGGATTATAGCTGAGGAGCTGGAGTACATTATATCATCCTTGCTGGGCTATAGCTGAGGAGCTGGAGCTACATTATATCATCCATACTGGGCCTTAGCTGAGGAGCTGGAGTACATTATATCATCCTTACTGGGTTATAGCTGAGGAGCTGGAGTACATTATATCATCCTTGCTGGGTTATAGCTGAGGAGCTGGAGTACATTATATCATCCTTGCTGGGTTATAGCTGAGGAGCTGGAGTACATTATATCATCCTTGCTGGGTTATAGCTGAGGAGCTGGAGTACATTATATCATCCTTGCTGGGGTATAGCTGAGGAGCTGGAGTACATTATATCATCCATACTGGGCCTTAGCTGAGGAGCTGGAGCACATTATATCATCCATACTGAGCCTTAGCTGAGGAGCTGGAGCACATTATATCATCCATACTGGGCCTTAGCTGAGGAGCTGGAGTACATTATATCATCCTTACTGGGTTATAGCTGAGGAGCTGGAGTACATTATATCATCCATACTGGGCCTTAGCTGAGGAGCTGGAGTACATTATATCATCCTTACTGGGTTATAGCTGAGGAGCTGGAGTACATTATATCATCCTTGCTGGGTTATAGCTGAGGAGCTGGAGTACATTATATCATCCTTGCTGGGTTATAGCTGAGGAGCTGGAGTACATTATATCATCCTTGCTGGGTTATAGCTGAGGAGCTGGAGTACATTATATCATCCTTGCTGGGTTATAGCTGAGGAGCTGGAGTACATTATATCATCCTTGCTGGGTTATAGCTGAGGAGCTGGAGTACATTATATCATCCTTGCTGGGTTATAGCTGAGGAGCTGGAGTACATTATATCATCCTTGCTGGGTTATAGCTGAGGAGCTGGAGTACATTATATCATCCTTGCTGGGTTATAGCTGAGGAGCTGGAGTACATTATATCATCCTTGCTGGGTTATAGCTGAGGAGCTGGAGTACATTATATCATCCATACTGGGCCTATAGCTGAGGAGCTGGAGTACATTATATCATCCTTGCTGGGTTATAGCTGAGGAGCTGGAGTACATTATATCATCCTTGCTGGGTTATAGCTGAGGAGCTGGAGTACATTGTGACTATTGTTTATACTTCTGGTCCCATCTCCGTTTCTCTCTCTCTCTTTCCTGTCCCTATCTGCTTTTCTTACTTGTTTCTCGCTGATACTCTTGTAAATGCCATGCTCTGTAAATTTGTAATATATAATTGTCCAACCATAATCGCTTTTTAAATGTAATCTTGAGTGTTTTGCAACTTGTATATATGTAATTCTAACCACTAGAATCGGTAGTAGATGTATTTACTTATTACTGTTCTTATGTCATTTTAGAGTTTCTTCTCTCTTGAGTGAATCTTCAATTTGTATTTATGCAACTCTAACTTCTAGTATCTGTAGTAGGCATATGTACTGACTACTGTTCTTTTGCGATTTTAGAGTTGTTCTGTCTGTATCTTTTATGTAACTCATGTGACTCCAAAGTCCTTATGTAATGTAACTGGTCCTTTGTAAAGCGCTCTGACACCTTGAGTATATGTTAGTAGTCCTTATGTATTATACATACCCTTACTAGGTGATTGTTGAGGAGCTGAGTACATTATATCATCCTTGCTGGGGTATAGCTGAGGAGCTGGCATTTGCACATTATATCATCCTTTCGCTGCACTTGTACAGCTGCAGATTTTGTTCCTTTTTATATTTCTTAGTAACTCAGTTGAGCTAAAGTCATTATATCATCCATACTGGGCCTTAGCTGAGGAGCTGGAGCACATTATATCATCCTTGCTGGGTTATAGCTGAGGAGCTGGAGTACATTACATCATCCTTGCTGAGTTATAGCTGAGGAGCTGGAGTACATTATATCATCCTTGCTGATTTATAGCTGAGGAGCTGGAGTACATTATATCATCCATACTGGGCCTTAGCTGAGGAGCTGGAGCACATTATATCATCCATACTGGGCCTTAGCTGAGGAGCTGGAGTACATTATATCATCCATGCTGGGCCTTAGCTGAGGAGCTGGAGTACATTATATCATCCTTGCTGGGTTATAGCTGAGGAGCTGGAGTACATTATATCATCCATAATGGGCCATTGCTGATGAGCTGGAGTACATTATATCATCCTTGCTGGGTTATAGCTGAGGAGCTGGAGTACATTATATCATCCTTACTGTGTTATAGCTGAGGAGCTGGAGTACATTATATCATCCATACTGGGCCATTGCTGATGAGCTGGAGTACATTATATCATCCTTGCTGGGTTATAGCTGAGGAGCTGGAGTACATTAAATCATCCTTACTGGGTTATAGCTGAGTAGCTGGAGTACATTCTATCATCCTTGCTGGGTTATAGCTGAGGAGCTGGAGTACATTATATCATCGTTGCTTGGTTATAACTGAGGAGCTGGAGTACATTATATCATCCATAGTGGGCCATTGCTGATGAGCTGGAGTACATTATATCATCCTTGCTGGGTTATAGCTGAGGAGCTGGAGTACATTATATCATCCATACTGGGCCTTAGCCGAGGAGCTTGAGTACATTATATCATCGTTGCTGGGTTATAGCTGAGGAGCTGGAGTACATTATATCATCCATACTGGGCCTTAGCTGAGGAGCTGGAGCACATTATATCATCCATACTGGGCCTTAGCTGAGAAGCTGGAGTACATTAAATCTTCATTGCTGGGTTATAGCTGAGAAGCTGGAGTACATTATATCATCCTTGCTCTGTTATAGCTGAGGAGCTGGAGTACATTATATCATCATTGCTGGGTTATTGCTGAGGTGCTGGAGTACATTATATCATCCATACTGGGCCTTAGCTGAGGAGCTGGAGTACATTATATCATCCATACTGGGCCTTAGCTGAGGAGCTGGATGGAGTACATTATATCATCCTTGCTGGGTTATAGCTGATGAGCTGGAGTACATTATATCATCCTTGCTGGGTTATAGCTGAGGAGCTGGAGTACATTATATCATCCTTGCTGATTTATAGCCGAGGTGCTGGAGTACATTATATCATCCATACTGGGCCTTAGCTGAGGAGCTGGAGCACATTACATCATCCATACTGGGCATTAGCTGAGGAGCTGGAGTACATTATATCATCCTTGCTGGGTTATATCTGAGGAGCTGGAGTACATTATATCATCCTTGCTGGGTTATAGCTGAGGAGCTGGAGTACATTATATCATCCATACTGGGCCTTAGCTGAGGAGCTGGAGTACGTTATATCATCCTTGCTGGGTTATAGCTGAGGAGCTGGGGTACATTATATCATCCTTGCTGGGTTATAGCTGAGGAGCTGGAGTACATTATATCATCCATACTGGGCCTTAGCTGAGGAGCTGGAGCACATTATATCATCCATACTGGGCCTTAGCTGAGGAGCTGGAGCACATTATATCATCCATACTGGGCCTTAGCTGAGGAGCTGGAGTACATTATATCATCCTTGCTGGGTTATAGCCGAGGAGCTGGAGTGCATTATATCATCCTTGCAGGGTCATAGCTGAGGAGCTGGAGTACATTATATCATCCATCCTGGGCCTTAGCTGAGGAGCTGGAGTACATTACATCATCCATACTGGGCCTTAGCTGAGGAGCTGGAGTACATTACATCATCCATGCTGGATTATAGCTGAGGAGCTGGAGTACATTATATCATCCTTGCTGGGTTATAGCTGAGGAGCTGGAGTACATTATATCATCCTTGCTGGGTTATAGCTGAGGAGCTGGAGTACATTATATCATCCTTGCTGGGTTATAGCTGAGGAGCTGGAGTACATTATATCATCCTTGCTGGGCTATAGCTGAGGAGCTGGAGTACATTATATCATCCTTGCTGGGTTATAGCTGAGGAGCTGGAGTACATTATATCATCATTGCTGGGTTATAGCTGAGGAGCTGGAGTACATTATATCATCCTTGCTGGGTTATAGCTGAGGAGCTGGAGTACATTATATCATCCTTGCTGGGTTATAGCTGAGGAGCTGGAGTACATTATATCATCCTTGCTGGGCTTATAGCTGAGGAGCTGGCGTGCATTATATCATCCATGCTGGGTTATAGCTGAGGAGCTGGAGTACATTATATCATCCTTGCTGGGTATAGCTGAGGAGCTGGAGTACATTATATCATCCATACTGGGCCTTAGCTGAGGAGCTGGAGCACATTATATCATCCATACTGGGCCTTAGCTGAGGAGCTGGAGTACATTACATCATCGTTGCTGATTCATAGCTGAGGACCTGGAGTACATTATATCATCCATACTGGGCCTTAGCTGAGGAGCTGGAGTACATTATATCATCCTTGCTGGGTTATAGCTGAGGAGCTGGAGTACATTACATTATCCTTGCTGATTTATAGCCGAGGAGCTGGAGCACATTATATCATCCTTGCTGGGATATAGCTGAGGAGCTGGAGTACATTATATCATCCATACTGGGCCTTAGCTGAGGAGCTGGAGCACATTATATCATCCATACTGAGCCTTAGCTGAGGAGCTGGAGCACATTATATCATCCATACTGGGCCTTAGCTGAGGAGCTGGAGTACATTATATCATCCTTGCTGGGTTATAGCTGAGGAGCTGGGGTACATTATATCATCCTTGCTGGGTTATAGCTGAGGAGCTGGAGTACATTATATCATCCATACTGGGCCATTAGCTGATGAGCTGGAGTACATTATATCATCCTTGCCGGGTTATAGCTGAGGAGCTGGAGTACATTATATCATCCTTACTGGGTTATAGCTGAGTAGCTGGAGTACATTATATCATCCATACTGGGCCATTGCTGATGAGCTGGAGTACATTATATCATCCTTGCTGGGTTATAGCTGAGGAGCTGGAGTACATTAAATCATCCTTACTGGGTTATAGCTGAGGAGCTGGAGTACATTATATCATCCTTGCTGGGTTATAGCTGTGGAGCTGGAGTACATTATATCATCGTTGCTGGGTTATAACTGAGGAGCTGGAGTACATTATATCATCCATAGTGGGCCATTGCTGATGAGCTGGAGTACATTATATCATCCTTGCTGGGTTATAGCTGAGGAGCTGGATTACATTATATCATCCATACTGGGCCTTAACCGAGGAGCTTGAGTACATTATATCATCGTTGCTGGGTTATAGCTGAGGAGCTGGAGTACATTATATCATCGTTGCTGGGTTATTGCTGAGGAGCTGGAGTACATTATATCATCCATACTGGGCCTTAGCTGAGGAGCTGGAGTACATTATATCATCCAAACTGGGCCTTAGCTGAGGAGCTGGAGTACATTATATCATCCTTGCTGGGTTATAGCTGATGAGCTGGAGTACATTATATCATCCTTGCTGGGTTATAGTTGAGGAGCTGGAGTACATTATATCATCCTTGCTGATTTATAGCCGAGGAGCTGGAGTACATTATATCATCCATACTGGGCCTTAGCTGAGGAGCTGGAGTACATTATATCATCCTTGCTGGGTTATAGCTGAGGAGCTGGAGTACATTATATCATCCTTGCTGATTTATAGCCGAGGAGCTGGAGTACATTATATCATCCATACTGGGCCTTAGCTGAGGAGCTGGAGCACATTATATCATCCATACTGGACCTTAGCTGAGGAGCTGGAGTACATTATATCATCCTTGCTGCGCCTTAGCTGAGGAGCTGGAGCACATTATATCATCCTTGCTGCGCCTTAGCTGAGGAGCTGGAGCACATTATATCATACATACTGGGCCTTAGCTGAGGAGCTGGAGCACATTATATCATCCATACTGGGCATTAGCTGAGGAGCTGGAGTACATTATATCATCCTTGCTGGGTTATAGCTGAGGAGCTGGAGTACATTATATCATCCTTGCTGGGTTATATCTGAGGAGCTGGAGTACATTATATCATCCTTGCTGGGTTATAGCTGAGGAGCTGGAGTACATTATATCATCCATACTGGGCCTTAGCTGAGGAGCTGGAGTACATTATATCATCCATACTGGGCCTTAGCTGAGAGCTGGAGCACATTATATCATCCATACTGGGCCTTAGCTGAGGAGCTGGAGTACATTATATCATCCTTGCTGGGTTATAGCTGAGGAGCTGGAGTACATTATATCATCCTTGCTGGGCCATAGCTGAGGAGCTGGAGTACATTATATCATCCATACTGGGCCTTAGCTGAGGAGCTGGAGTACATTATATCATCCATACTGGGCCTTAGCTGAGGAGCTGGAGTACATTATATCATCCTTGCTGGATTATAGCTGAGGAGCTGGAGTACATTATATCATCCTTGCTGGGGTATAGCTGAGGAGCTGGACTACATTATATCATCCATACTGGGCCTTAGCTGAGGAGCTGGAGTACATTACATCATCCTTACTGGATTATAGCTGAGGAGCTGGAGTACATTATATCATCCTTGCTGGGGTATAGCTGAGGAGCTGGAGTACATTATATCATCCTTGCTGGGGTATACCTGAGGAGCTGGAGTACATTATATCATCCTTGCTGGGCCTTAGCTGAGGAGCTGGAGCACATTATATCATCCATACTGGGCCTTAGCTGAGGAGCTGGAGCACATTATATCATCCATACTGGGCCTTAGCTGAGTAGCTGGAGCACATTATATCATCCATACTGGGCCTTAGCTGAGGAGCTGGAGTACATTATATCATCCTTACTGGGTTATAGCTGAGGAGCTGGAGTACATTATATCATCCATACTGGGCCTTAGCTGAGTAGCTGGAGCACATTATATCATCCATACTTGGCCTTAGCTGAGGAGCTGGAGTACATTACATCATCCTTGCTGGATTATAGCTGAGGAGCTGGAGTACATTATATCATCCTTGCTGGGGTATAGCTGAGGAGCTGGAGTACATTATATCATCCTTGCTGGGGTATACCTGAGGAGCTGGAGTACATTATATCATCCTTGCTGGGCCTTAGCTGAGGAGCTGGAGCACATTATATCATCCATACTGGGCCTTAGCTGAGGAGCTGGAGCACATTATATCATCCATACTGGGCCTTAGCTGAGTAGCTGGAGCACATTATATCATCCATACTGGGCCTTAGCTGAGGAGCTGGAGTACATTATATCATCCTTACTGGGTTATAGCTGAGGAGCTGGAGTACATTATATCATCCATACTGGGCCTTAGCTGAGGAGCTGGAGTACATTATATCATCCTTACTGGGTTATAGCTGAGGAGCTGGAGTACATTATATCATCCTTGCTGGGTTATAGCTGAGGAGCTGGAGTACATTATATCATCCTTGCTGGGTTATAGCTGAGGAGCTGGAGTACATTATATCTTCATTGCTGGGTTATAGCTGAGGAGCTGGAGTACATTACATCATCCATACTGGGCCTTAGCTGAGGAGCTGGAGTACATTACATCACCCTTGCTGGATTATAGCTGAGGAGCTGGAGTACATTATATCATCCTTGCTGGGTTATAGCTGAGGAGCTGGAGCACATTATATCATCCTTGCTGGGTTACAACTGAGGAGCTGGCGTGCATTATATCATCCTTGCTGGGTTATAGCTGAGGAGCTGGAGTACATTATATCATCCTTGCTGGGGTATAGCTGAGGAGCTGGAGTACATTATATCATCCTTGCTGGGTTATAGCTGAGGAGCTGGAGTACATTATATCTTCATTGCTGGGTTATAGCTGAGGAGCTGGAGTACATTATATCATCCTTGTTGGGTTATAGCTGAGGAGCTGGAGTACATTATATCATCCTTGCTGGGTTATAGCTGAGGAGCTGGAGTACATTATATCATCCTTGCTGGGTTACAACTGAGGAGCTGGCGTGCATTATATCATCCTTGCTGGGTTATAGCTGAGGAGCTGGAGTACATTATATCATCCTTGCTGGGGTATAGCTGAGGAGCTGGAGTACATTATATCATCCATACTGGGCCTTAGCTGAGGAGCTGGAGCACATTATATCATCCATACTGGGCCTTAGCTGAGGAGCTGGAGTACATTACATCATCGTTGCTGATTCATAGCTGAGGACCTGGAGTACATTATATCATCCATACTGGGCCTTAGCTGAGGAGCTGGAGTACATTATATCATCCTTGCTGGGTTATAGCTGAGGAGCTGGAGTACATTACATTATCCTTGCTGATTTATAGCCGAGGAGCTGGAGCACATTATATCATCCTTGCTGGGATATAGCTGAGGAGCTGGAGTACATTATATCATCCATACTGGGCCTTAGCTGAGGAGCTGGAGCACATTATATCATCCATACTGAGCCTTAGCTGAGGAGCTGGAGCACATTATATCATCCATACTGGGCCTTAGCTGAGGAGCTGGAGTACCTTATATCATCCTTGCTGGGTTATAGCTGAGGAGCTGGGGTACATTATATCATCCTTGCTGGGTTATAGCTGAGGAGCTGGAGTACATTATATCATCCATACTGGGCCATTGCTGATGAGCTGGAGTACATTATATCATCCTTGCCGGGTTATAGCTGAGGAGCTGGAGTACATTATATCATCCTTACTGGGTTATAGCTGAGTAGCTGGAGTACATTATATCATCCATACTGGGCCATTGCTGATGAGCTGGAGTACATTATATCATCCTTGCTGGGTTATAGCTGAGGAGCTGGAGTACATTAAATCATCCTTACTGGGTTATAGCTGAGGAGCTGGAGTACATTATATCATCCTTGCTGGGTTATAGCTGTGGAGCTGGAGTACATTATATCATCGTTGCTGGGTTATAACTGAGGAGCTGGAGTACATTATATCATCCATAGTGGGCCATTGCTGATGAGCTGGAGTACATTATATCATCCTTGCTGGGTTATAGCTGAGGAGCTGGATTACATTATATCATCCATACTGGGCCTTAACCGAGGAGCTTGAGTACATTATATCATCGTTGCTGCGGTTATAGCTGAGGAGCTGGAGCACATTATATCATCGTTGCTGCGTTATTGCTGAGGAGCTGGAGCACATTATATCATCCATACTGGGCCTTAGCTGAGGAGCTGGAGTACATTATATCATCCAAACTGGGCCTTAGCTGAGGAGCTGGAGTACATTATATCATCCTTGCTGGGTTATAGCTGATGAGCTGGAGTACATTATATCATCCTTGCTGGGTTATAGTCTGAGGAGCTGGAGTACATTATATCATCCTTGCTGATTTATAGCCGAGGAGCTGGAGTACATTATATCATCCATACTGGGCCTTAGCTGATGAGCTGGAGTACATTATATCATCCTTGCTGGGTTATAGCTGAGGAGCTGGGGTACATTATATCATCCTTGCTGATTTATAGCCGAGGAGCTGGAGTACATTATATCATCCATACTGGGCCTTAGCTGAGGAGCTGGAGCACATTATATCATCCATACTGGACCTTAGCTGAGGAGCTGGAGTACATTATATCATCCTTGCTGCGCCTTAGCTGAGGAGCTGGAGCACATTATATCATCCTTGCTGCGCCTTAGCTGAGGAGCTGGAGCACATTATATCATACATACTGGGCCTTAGCTGAGGAGCTGGAGCACATTATATCATCCATACTGGGCATTAGCTGAGGAGCTGGAGTACATTATATCATCCTTGCTGGGTTATAGCTGAGGAGCTGGAGTACATTATATCATCCTTGCTGGGTTATATCTGAGGAGCTGGAGTACATTATATCATCCTTGCTGGGTTATAGCTGAGGAGCTGGAGTACATTATATCATCCATACTGGGCCTTAGCTGAGGAGCTGGAGTACGTTATATCATCCTTGCTGGGTTATAGCTGAGGAGCTGGGGTACATTATATCATCCTTGCTGGGTTATAGCTGAGGAGCTGGAGTACATTATATCATCCATACTGGGCCTTAGCTGAGGAGCTGGAGCACATTATATCATCCATACTGGGCCTTAGCTGAGGAGCTGGAGCACATTATATCATCCATACTGGGCCTTAGCTGAGGAGCTGGAGTACATTACATCATCCTTGCTGGGTTATAGCCGAGGAGCTGAAGTGCATTATATCATCCTTGCTGGGGTATAGCTGAGGAGCTGGAGCACATTATATCATCCATACTTGGCCTTAGCTGAGGAGCTGGAGTACATTACATCATCCTTGCTGGATTATAGCTGAGGAGCTGGAGTACATTATATCATCCTTGCTGGGGTATAGCTGAGGAGCTGGAGTACATTATATCATCCTTGCTGGGGTATACCTGAGGAGCTGGAGTACATTATATCATCCTTGCTGGGCCTTAGCTGAGGAGCTGGAGCACATTATATCATCCATACTGGGCCTTAGCTGAGGAGCTGGAGCACATTATATCATCCATACTGGGCCTTAGCTGAGTAGCTGGAGCACATTATATCATCCATACTGGGCCTTAGCTGAGGAGCTGGAGTACATTATATCATCCTTACTGGGTTATAGCTGACGAGCTGGAGTACATTATATCATCCATACTGGGCCTTAGCTGAGGAGCTGGAGTACATTATATCATCCTTACTGGGTTATAGCTGAGGAGCTGGAGTACATTATATCATCCTTGCTGGGTTATAGCTGAGGAGCTGGAGTACATTATATCATCCTTGCTGGGTTATAGCTGAGGAGCTGGAGTACATTATATCTTCATTGCTGGGTTATAGCTGAGGAGCTGGAGTACATTATATCATCCTTGCTGGGTTATAGCTGAGGAGCTGGAGTACATTATATCATCCTTGCTGGGTTACAACTGAGGAGCTGGCGTGCATTATATCATCCTTGCTGGGTTATAGCTGAGGAGCTGGAGTACATTATATCATCCTTGCTGGGGTATAGCTGAGGAGCTGGAGTACATTATATCATCCATACTGGGCCTTAGCTGAGTAGCTGGAGCACATTATATCATCCATACTGGGCCTTAGCTGAGGAGCTGGAGTACATTATATCATCCTTACTGGGTTATAGCTGAGGAGCTGGAGTACATTATATCATCCATACTGGGCCTTAGCTGAGGAGCTGGAGTACATTATATCATCCTTGCTGGGGTATAGCTGAGGAGCTGGGGCACATTATATCATCCTTGCTGGGTTATAGCTGAGGAGCTGGAGTACATTATATCATCCTTGCTCGGTTACAACTGAGGAGCGGCGTACATTATATCATCCTTGCTGGGTTATATCTGAGGAGCTGGAGTACATTATATCATCGTTGCTGGGTTATGGCTGAGGAGCTGGAGTACATTATATCATCCTTGCTGGGTTATATCTGAGGAGCTGGAGTACATTATATCATCCTTGCTGGATTATATCTGAGGAGCTGGAGTACATTATATCATCCTTGCTGGGTTATAGCTGAGGAGCTGGAGTACATTATATCATCCATACTGGGCCTTAGCCAAGGAGCTGGAGTACATTATATCATCCTTGCTGGGTTATAGCTGAGGAGCTGGAGTACATTATATCATCCTTGCTGGGTTATAGCTGAGGAGCTGGAGTACATTGTGACTATTGTTTATACTTCTGGTCCCATCTCCGTTTCTCTCTCTCTCTCTTTCCTGTCCCTATCTGCTTTTTCTTACTTGTTTCTCGCTGATACTCTTGTAAATGCCATGCTCTGTAAATTTGTAATATATAATTGTCCAACCATAATCGCTTTTTAAATGTAATCTTGAGTGTTTTGCAACTTGTATATATGTAATTCTAACCACTAGAATCGGTAGTAGATGTATTTACTTATTACTGTTGTTCTGTCATTTTAGAGTTTCTTCTCCTTGAGTTAATCTTCAATTTGTATTTATGCCACTCTAACCTCTAGTATCTCGAGTAGGCATATGTACTGACTACTGTTCTTTTGCGATTTTAGAGTTCTGTCTGTATCTTTTATGTAACTCATGTACTCCTAAGTCCTTATGTAATGTAACTGGTCCTTTTGTAAAGCGCTCTAACCACTAGTATATGTAGTAGTCCTTTGTATTTACTACCCTTCCTATGTGATTTTAGAGTTTATCTGTTTGTATCTCTTCCTTGAGTGACTTTACAACTTGTACATTTGCAATTTTTCCCTCCTTTCGCTCCACTTGTACATTTGCAATTTTGTTCCTCTTTTATATCTCTTATGTAACTCATTTGATCCAAAGTCCTTATGTAATGCAACTGGTTCTTTTGTAAAGCGCTCTGACACCTTCGGGTAATGTTCGTGCTATATAAAATCGCATTAAATAAATAAATCCTTACTGGGTTATAGCTGAGGAGCTGGAGTACATTATATCATCGTTGCTGATTTATAGCTGAGGAGCTGGAGTACATTATATCATCCATACTGGGCCTTAGCTGAGGAGCTGGAGTACATTATATCATCCATACTGGGCCTTAGCTGAGGAGCTGGAGCACATTATATCATCCATACTGGGCCTTAGCTGAGGAGCTGGAGTACATTATATCATCCATACTGGGCTTTAGCTGAGGAGCTGGAGCACATTATATCATCCATACTGGGCCATTGCTGATGAGCTGGAGTACATTATATCATCCTTACTGGATTATAGCTGAGGAGCTGGAGTACATTATATCATCCTTGCAGGGGCATAGCCAAGGAGCTGGAGTACATTATATCTTCATTGCTGGGTTATAGCTGAGGAGCTGGAGTACATTATATCATCCATACTGGGCCATTGCTGATGAGCTGGAGTACATTATATCATCCTTGCTGGGTTATAGCTGAGGAGCTGGAGTACATTATATCATCCTTGCTGGGTTATAGCTGAGGAGCTGGAGTACATTATATCATCCTTGCTGGGTTATAGCTGAGGAGCTGGAGTACATTATATCATCCATACTGGGCCTTAGCTGATGAGCTGGAGTACGTTATATTATCCTTGCTGGGTTATAGCTGAGGAGCTGGGGTACATTATATCATCCTTGCTGGGTTATAGCTGAGGAGCTGGGGTACATTATATCATCCTTGCTGGGTTATAGCTGAGGAGCTGGAGTACATTATATCATCCATACTGGGCCTTAGCTGAGGAGCTGGAGCACATTATATCATCCATACTGGGCCTTGAGCTGAGATCCATACTGGGCCTTAGCTGAGGAGCTGGAGCACATTATATCATCCATACTGGGCCTTAGCTGAGGAGCTGGAGTACATTATATCATCCTTGCTGGAGTACATTATATCGTCCTGCAGGTTAGCTGAGGAGCTGAGTCATTATATCATCCTTGCAGGGGCATAGCTGAGGAGCTGGAGTACATTATATCATCCATACTGGGCCTTAGCTGAGGAGCTGGAGTACATTACATCATCCATACTGGGCCTTAGCTGAGGAGCTGGAGTACATTACATCATCCTTGCTGGATTATAGCTGAGGAGCTGGAGTACATTATATCATCCTTGCTGGGGTATAGCTGAGGAGCTGGAGCACATTATATCATCCATACTTGGCCTTAGCTGAGGAGCTGGAGTACATTACATCATCCTTGCTGGATTATAGCTGAGGAGCTGGAGTACATTATATCATCCTTGCTGGGGTATAGCTGAGGAGCTGGAGTACATTATATCATCCTTGCTGGGGTATACCTGAGGAGCTGGAGTACATTATATCATCCTTGCTGGGCCTTAGCTGAGGAGCTGGAGCACATTATATCATCCATACTGGGCCTTAGCTGAGGAGCTGGAGCACATTATATCATCCATACTGGGCCTTAGCTGAGTAGCTGGAGCACATTATATCATCCATACTGGGCCTTAGCTGAGGAGCTGGAGTACATTATATCATCCTTACTGGGTTATAGCTGACCAGCTGGAGTACATTATATCATCCATACTGGGCCTTAGCTGAGGAGCTGGAGTACATTATATCATCCTTACTGGGTTATAGCTGAGGAGCTGGAGTACATTATATCATCCTTGCTGGGTTATAGCTGAGGAGCTGGAGTACATTATATCATCCTTGCTGGGTTATAGCTGAGGAGCTGGAGTACATTATATCTTCATTGCTGGGTTATAGCTGAGGAGCTGGAGTACATTATATCATCCTTGCTGGGTTATAGCTGAGGAGCTGGAGTACATTATATCATCCTTGCTGGGTTACAACTGAGGAGCTGGCGTGCATTATATCATCCTTGCTGGGTTATAGCTGAGGAGCTGGAGTACATTATATCATCCTTGCTGGGGTATAGCTGAGGAGCTGGAGTACATTATATCATCCATACTGGGCCTTAGCTGAGTAGCTGGAGCACATTATATCATCCATACTGGGCCTTAGCTGAGGAGCTGGAGTACATTATATCATCCTTACTGGGTTATAGCTGAGGAGCTGGAGTACATTATATCATCCATACTGGGCCTTAGCTGAGGAGCTGGAGTACATTATATCATCCTTGCTGGGGTATAGCTGAGGAGCTGGGGCACATTATATCATCCTTGCTGGGTTATAGCTGAGGAGCTGGAGTACATTATATCATCCTTGCTCGGTTACAACTGAGGAGCGGCGTACATTATATCATCCTTGCTGGGTTATATCTGAGGAGCTGGAGTACATTATATCATCGTTGCTGGGTTATGGCTGAGGAGCTGGAGTACATTATATCATCCTTGCTGGGTTATATCTGAGGAGCTGGAGTACATTATATCATCCTTGCTGGATTATATCTGAGGAGCTGGAGTACATTATATCATCCTTGCTGGGTTATAGCTGAGGAGCTGGAGTACATTATATCATCCATACTGGGCCTTAGCCAAGGAGCTGGAGTACATTATATCATCCTTGCTGGGTTATAGCTGAGGAGCTGGAGTACATTATATCATCCTTGCTGGGTTATAGCTGAGGAGCTGGAGTACATTGTGACTATTGTTTATACTTCTGGTCCCATCTCCGTTTCTCTCTCTCTCTCTTTCCTGTCCCTATCTGCTTTTCTTACTTGTTTCTCGCTGATACTCTTGTAAATGCCATGCTCTGTAAATTTGTAATATATAATTGTCCAACCATAATCGCTTTTAAATGTAATCTTGAGTGTTTTGCAACTTGTATATATGTAATTCTAACCACTAGAATCGGTAGTAGATGTATTTACTTATTACTGTTGTTCTGTCATTTTAGAGTTTCTTCTCCTTGAGTTAATCTTCAATTTGTATTTATGCCACTCTAACCTCTAGTATCTCGAGTAGGCATATGTACTGACTACTGTTCTTTTGCGATTTTAGAGTTCTGTCTGTATCTTTTATGTAACTCATGTACTCCTAAGTCCTTATGTAATGTAACTGGTCCTTTTGTAAAGCGCTCTAACCACTAATATATGTAGTAGTCCTTTGTATTTACTACCCTTCCTATGTGATTTTAGAGTTTATCTGTTTGTATCTCTTCCTTGAGTGACTTTACAACTTGTACATTTGCAATTTTTCCCTCCTTTCGCTCCACTTGTACATTTGCAATTTTGTTCCTCTTTTATATCTCTTATGTAACTCATTTGATCCAAAGTCCTTATGTAATGCAACTGGTTCTTTTGTAAAGCGCTCTGACACCTTCGGGTAATGTTCGTGCTATATAAAATCGCATTAAATAAATAAATCCTTACTGGGTTATAGCTGAGGAGCTGGAGTACATTATATCATCGTTGCTGATTTATAGCTGAGGAGCTGGAGTACATTATATCATCCATACTGGGCCTTAGCTGAGGAGCTGGAGTACATTATATCATCCATACTGGGCCTTAGCTGAGGAGCTGGAGCACATTATATCATCCATACTGGGCCTTAGCTGAGGAGCTGGAGTACATTATATCATCCATACTGGGCTTTAGCTGAGGAGCTGGAGCACATTATATCATCCATACTGGGCCATTGCTGATGAGCTGGAGTACATTATATCATCCTTACTGGATTATAGCTGAGGAGCTGGAGTACATTATATCATCCTTGCAGGGGCATAGCCAAGGAGCTGGAGTACATTATATCTTCATTGCTGGGTTATAGCTGAGGAGCTGGAGTACATTATATCATCCATACTGGGCCATTGCTGATGAGCTGGAGTACATTATATCATCCTTGCTGGGTTATAGCTGAGGAGCTGGAGTACATTATATCATCCTTGCTGGGTTATAGCTGAGGAGCTGGAGAACATTATATCAACCTTGCTGGGTTATAGCTGAGGAGCTGGAGTACATTATATCATCCTTGCTGGGTTATAGCTGAGGAGCTGGCGTACATTATATCATCCTTGCAGAGGCATAGCTGAGGAGCTGGAGTACATTATATCATCCTTGCTGGGTTATAGCTGAGGAGCTGGAGTACATTATATCATCCATACTGGGCCATTGCTGATAAGCTGGAGTACATTATATCATCCTTGCTGGGTTATAGCTGAGGAGCTGGAGTACATTATATCATCCATACTGGGCCATTGCTGATGAGCTGGAGTACATTATATCATCCTTGCTGGGTTATAGCTGAGGAGCTGGAGTACATTATATCATCCTTACTGGGTTATAGCTGAGAAGCTGGAGTACATTATATCATCCTTGCTCGGTTATAGCTAAGGAGCTGGAGTACATTATATCATCTTTGCGGGGTTATAGCTGAGGAGCTGGAGTACATTATATCATCCTTGCTGGGTTATAGCTGAGGAGCTGGAGTACATTATATCATCCTTGCTGGGTTATAGCTGAGGAGCTGGCGTACATTATATCATCCTTCCAGGGGCATAGCTGAGGAGCTGGAGTACATTATATCATCCTTGCAGGTGCATAGCTGAGGAGCTGGAGTACATTACATTATCCTTGCAGGGGCATAGCCGAGGAGGTGGAGTACATTACATCATCCTTGCTGGGGTATAGCTGAGGAGCTGGAGTACATTACATCATCCTTGCAGGGGCATAGCCGAGGAGCTGGAGTACATTACATCATCCTTGCTGGGGTATAGCCGAGGAGCTGGAGTACATTACATCATCCTTGCTGGGGTATAGCTGAGGAACTGGAGTACATTATATCATCCTTGCAGGGGCATAGCTGAGGAGCTGGAGTACATTACATCATCCTTGCAGGGGCATAGCCGAGAAGCTGGAGTACATTACATCATCCTTGCTGGGTTACAGCCAAGGAGCTGGAGTACATTATATTATCCTTGCTGGGTGATAGCTGAGGAGCTGGAGTACATTATATCATCCTTGCTGGGTTATAGCTGAGGAGCTGGAGTACATTATATCATCCTTACTGGGTTATAGCTGAGGAGCTGGAGTACATTATATCATCATTGCTGGGTTATAGCTGAGGAGCTGGGGTACATTATATCATCCATACTGGGCCTTAGCTGAGTAGCTGGAGTACATTATATCATCCTTGCTGCGCCTTAGCCGAGGAGCTGGAGTACATTACATCATCCCTGCTGGGTTATAGCTGAGGAGCTGGAGTACATTATATCATCCTTGCTCTGTTATAGCTGAGGAGCTGGAGTACATTATATCATCCTTGCTGGGTTATAGCTGAGGAGCTGGAGTACATTATATCATCCTTACTGGGGCAGAGCCAAGGAGCTGGGGTACATTATATCATCCTTACTGGGGCAAAGCCAAGGAGCTGGAGTACATCATATCATCCTTGCTGGTTTATAGCTGAGGAGCTGTAGTACATTATATCATCCATACTGGGCCTTAGCTGAGGAGCTGGAGTACATTATATCATCCTTGCTGGGTTACAACTGAGGAGCGGGCGTACATTATATCATCCTTGCTGGGTTATAGCTGAGGAACTGGCGTACATTATATCATCCTTGCTGGGTTATAGCCGAGGAGCTGGAGTACATTATATCATCCTTACTGGGTTATAGCTGAGGAGCTGGAGTACATTACATCATCCTTACTGGGGCATAGACAAGAAGCTGAAGTACATTATATCATCCTTACTGGGGCATAGCCAAGAAGCTGGAGTACATTATATCATCCTTACTGGGGCATAGCCAAGAAGCTGGAGTACATTATATCATCCTTACTGGGGCATAGCCAAGGAGCTGGAGTACATTATATCATTCTTGCTGGGTTATAGCTAGGGCTCCCGGTTTTATGGTATTTATTTTTTTGACATTTCCGTCTGTATTTATCCATATTTATTTTTTACTAATTTTATCTGTATTTATCCATATTTATTTGGGGTTTTGTGGAAAAATTAAGTGGAAATTAGTATATTTCCACATTTATTTAACCAATAAATATGCACTCATGCTTGAATGCCTGCCAAGTTTCAATTCTGTGAACACCTGCAGAAGATAAATCAATGCACTGATTTGAAAATATGCAAATTTCAGTATCAACCTTGTGCATATCTCCTGCTGGTAAAGCCTCATTACTAAAAGTCCTTTCTTTTTTAACCCCCCTTACCTATCAATCTATACAGCTATTGGCCTGGCAGGCACGGCAGACAGTATTTAGAATTACTGACAAAGCAACCTATTTTCCGTTTTTATCCACATTTAAAAATAACTACAGACAAGAAAATAAATGTTTTCTGTCTGTATTTAACTGTAAACATCAATAAAAACGGAAAACAGGGAGCCCTAGTTATAGCTGAGGAGCTGGGGTACATTATATCATCCTTACTGCAGTATAGCTGAGGAGCTGGGGTACATTATATCATCCTTACTGGGGCATAGCCAAGGAGGTGGAGTACATTATATCATCCTTACTGGGGCATAGCCAAGGAGGTGGAGTACATTATATCATCCTTACTGGGGTATAGCTGAGTAGCTGGAGTACATCATATCATCCTTGCTGGGTTACAACTGAGGAGCTGGCGTACATTATATCATCCATACTGGGCCTTAGCTGAGGAGCTGGAGTACATTATATCATCCTTGCTGGGTTATAGCTGAGGAGCTGGAGTACATTATATCATCCATACTGGGCCTTAGCTGAGGAGCTGGAGTACATTATATCATCCATACTGGGCCATAGCTGAGGAGCTGGAGTACATTATATCATCCTTGCTGGGTGATAGCTGAGGAGCTGGAGTACATTATATCATCATTTCTGGGGTATAGCTGAGGAGCTGGAGTACATTATATCATCCTTGCTGGGTTATAGCTGAGAAGCTGGAGTACATTATATCATCCATACTGGGCCATAGCTGAGGAGCTGGAGCACATTATATCATCCATACTGGGCCTTAGCTGAGGAGCTGGAGCACATTATATCATCCATACTGGGCCTTAGCTGAGGAGCTGGAGTACATTATATCGTCCTTGCTGGGTTATATCTGAGGAGCTGGAGTACATCATATCATCCTTGCTGGGTTATAGCTGAGGAGCTGGAGTACATTATATCATCCTCGCTGATTTATAGCCGAGGAGCTGGAGTACATTATATCATCCTTGCTGCGCCTTAGCTGAGGAGCTGGAGTACATTATATCATCCTTGCTGGGGTATAGCTGAGGAGCTGGAGTACATTATATCATCCTTGCTGGGTTATAGCTGAGGAGCTGGAGTACATTATATCATCCTTGCTGGGTTATAGCCGAGGAGCTGGAGTACATTATATCATCCTTGCTGGGTTATAGCTGAGGAGCTGGAGCACATTATATCATCCTTGCTGCGCCTTAGCTGAGGAGCTGGAGCACATTATATCATCCATACTGGGCCTTAGCTGAGGAGCTGGAGGACATTATATCATCCTTGCTGCGCCTTAGCTGAGGAGCTGGAGCACATTATATCATCCTTGCTGCGCCTTAGCTGAGGAGCTGGAGCACATTATATCATCCATACTGGGCCTTAGCTGAGGAGCTGGAGGACATTATATCATCCTTGCTGCGCCTTAGCTGAGGAGCTGGAGCACATTATATCATCCATACTGGGCCTTAGCTGAGGAGCTGGAGCACATTATATCATCCATACTGGGCTTTAGCTGAGGAGCTGGAGTACATTATATCATCCTTGCTGGGTTATAGCTGAGGAGCTGGAGTACATTATATCATCCATACTGGGCCTTAGCTGAGGAGCTGGAGGACATTATATCATCCTTGCTGCGCCTTAGCTGAGGAGCTGGAGCACATTATATCATCCTTGCTGCGCCTTAGCTGAGGAGCTGGAGCACATTATATCATCCATACTGGGCCTTAGCTGAGGAGCTGGAGCACATTATATCATCCATACTGGGCTTTAGCTGAGGAGCTGGAGTACATTATATCATCCTTGCTGGGTTATAGCTGAGGAGCTGGAGTACATTATATCATCCATACTGGGCCTTAGCTGAGGAGCTGGAGCACATTATATCATCCATACTGGGCCTTAGCTGAGGAGCTGGAGTACATTATATCATCCTTGCTGGGTTATAGCTGAGGAGCTGGAGTACATCATATCATCCTTGCTGGGTTATAGCTGAGGAGCTGGAGTACATTATATCATCCTTGCTGATTTATAGCCGAGGAGCTGGAGTACATTATATCATCCATACTGGGCCTTAGCTGAGGAGCTGGAGGACATTATATCATCCTTGCTGCGCCTTAGCTGAGGAGCTGGAGCACATTATATCATCCTTGCTGCGCCTTAGCTGAGGAGCTGGAGCACATTATATCATCCATACTGGGCCTTAGCTGAGGAGCTGGAGCACATTATATCATCCATACTGGGCTTTAGCTGAGGAGCTGGAGTACATTATATCATCCTTGCTGGGTTATAGCTGAGGAGCTGGAGTACATTATATCATCCTTGCTGGGGTATAGCTGAGGAGCTGGGGCACATTATATCATCCTTGCTGGGTTATAGCTGAGGAGCTGGAGTACATTATATCATCCTTGCTGGGTTACAACTGAGGAGCGGCGTACATTATATCATCCTTGCTGGGTTATATCTGAGGAGCTGGAGTACATTATATCATCGTTGCTGGGTTATGGCTGAGGAGCTGGAGTACATTATATGATCCTTGCTGGGTTATAGCTGAGGAGCTGGAGTACATTATATCATCGTTGCTGGGTTATGGCTGAGGAGCTGGAGTACATTATATCATCCTTGCTGGGTTATAGCCGAGGAGCTGGAGTACATTATATCATCCATACTGGGCCTTAGCTGAGGAGCTGGAGTACATTATATCATCCATACTGGGCCTTAGCTGAGGAGCTGAAGTACATTATATCATCCCTGCTGGGTTATAGCTGAGGAGCTGGAGTACATTATATCATCCTTGCTCTGTTATAGCTGAGGAGCTGGAGTACATTATATCATCCATACTGGGCCTTAGCTGAGGAGCTGGAGTACATTATATCATCATTTCTGGGGTATAGCTGAGGATCTGGAGTACATTATATCATCCTTGCAGGGTTATAGCTGAGGAGCTGGAGTACATTATATCATCCTTGCTGGGTTATAGCTGAGGAGCTGGAGTACATTATATCATCCTTGCAGGGGTATAGCTGAGGAGCTGGAGTACATTATATCATCCTTGCTGGGTTATATCTGAGGAGCTGGAGTACATTATATCATCCTTGCTGGGTTATAGCTGAGGAGCTGGAGTACATTATATCATCCTTGCTGGGTTATAGCTGAGGAGCTGGAGTACATTATATCATCCTTGCAGGGGTATAGCTGAGGAGCTGGAGTACATTATATCATCCTTGCTGGGTTATATCTGAGGAGCTGGAGTACATTATATCATCCATACTGGGCCTTAGCTGAGGAGCTGGAGTACATTATATCATCCTTGCTGGGTTATATCTGAGGAGCTGGAGTACATTATATCATCCTTGCTGGGGTATAGCTGAGGAGCTGGAGTACATTATATCATCCTTGCTGGGTTATAGCTGAGGAGCTGGAGTACATTATATCATCCATACTGGGCCTTCGCTGAGGAGCTGGAGTACATTATATCATCATTTCTGGGGTATAGCTGAGGAGCTGGAGTACATTATATGATCCTTGCTGGGTTATAGCTGAGGAGCTGGAGTACATTATATCATCCTTGCAGGGGTATAGCTGAGGAGCTGGAGTACATTATATCATCCTTGCTGGGTTATAGCTGAGGAGCTGGAGTACATTATATCATCCTTGCTGGGTTATATCTGAGGAGCTGGAGTACATTATATCATCCTTGCTGGGGTATAGCTGAGGAGCTGGAGTACATTATATCATCCTTGCTGGGTTATAGCTGAGGAGCTGGAGTACATTATATCATCCATACTGGGCCTTCGCTGAGGAGCTGGAGTACATTATATCATCATTTCTGGGGTATAGCTGAGGAGCTGGAGTACATTATATGATCCTTGCTGGGTTATTGCTGAGGAGCTGGAGTACATTATATCATCCATACTGGGCCTTAGCTGAGGAGCTGGAGTACATTATATCATCCATACTGGGCCTTAGCTGAGGAGCTGGAGTACATTACATCATCCTTGCTGGGTTATAGCTGATGAGCTGGAGTACATTATATCATCCTTGCTGGGTTATAGCTGAGGAGCTGGAGTACATTATATCATCCTTGCTGATTTATAGCCGAGGAGCTGGAGTACATTATATCATCCATACTGGGCCTTAGCTGAGGAGCTGGAGTACATTATATCATCCTTGCTGGGTTATAGCTGAGGAGCTGGGGTACATTATATCATCCTTGCTGGTTTATAGCTGAGGAGCTGGAGTACATTATATCATCCATACTGGGCCATTGCTGATGAGCTGGAGTACACTATATCATCCTTGCTGGGTTATAGCTGAGGAGCTGGCGTACATTACATCATCCTTGCTGATTTATAGCCGAGAAGCTGGAGTACATTATATCATCCATACTGGGCCTTAGCTGAGGAGCTGGAGCACATTATATCATCCATACTGGGCCTTAGCTGAGGAGCTGGAGTACATTATATCATCCTTGCTGGGTTACAACTGAGGAGCGGCGTACATTATATCATCCTTGCTGGGTTATATCTGAGGAGCTGGAGTACATTATATCATCGTTGCTGGGTTATATCTGAGGAGCTGGAGTACATTATATCATCCTTGCTGGGTTATAGCTGAGGAGCTGGAGTACATTATATCATCCTTGCTGATTTATAGCCGAGGAGCTGGAGTACATTATATCATCCATACTGGGCCTTAGCTGAGGAGCTGGAGCACATTATATCATCCATACTGGACCTTAGCTGAGGAGCTGGAGTACATTATATCATCCTTGCTGCACCTTAGCTGAGGAGCTGGAGCACATTATATCATCCTTGCTGCGCCTTAGCTGAGGAGCTGGAGCACATTATATCATCCATACTGGGCCTTAGCTGAGGAGTTGGAGTACATTATATCATCCTTACTGGGTTATAGCTGAGAAGCTGGAGTACATTATATCATCCTTGCTCGGTTATAGCTAAGGAGCTGGAGTACATTATATCATCTTTGCTGGGTTATAGCTGAGGAGCTGGCGTGCATTATATCATCCTTGCTGGGTTATAGCTGAGGAGCTGGAGTACATTATATCATCCTTGCTGGGGTATAGCTGAGTAGCTGGAGCACATTATATCATCCATACTGGGCCTTAGCTGAGGAGCTGGAGTACATTATATCATCCTTACTGGGTTATAGCTGAGGAGCTGGAGTACATTATATCATCCATACTGGGCCTTAGCTGAGGAGCTGGAGTACATTATATCATCCTTGCTGGGGTATAGCTGAGGAGCTGGGGCACATTATATCATCCTTGCTGGGTTATAGCTGAGGAGCTGGAGTACATTATATCATCCTTGCTCGGTTACAACTGAGGAGCGGCGTACATTATATCATCCTTGCTGGGTTATATCTGAGGAGCTGGAGTACATTATATCATCGTTGCTGGGTTATGGCTGAGGAGCTGGAGTACATTATATCATCCTTGCTGGGTTATATCTGAGGAGCTGGAGTACATTATATCATCCTTGCTGGGTTATATCTGAGGAGCTGGAGTACATTATATCATCCTTGCTGGGTTATAGCTGAGGAGCTGGAGTACATTATATCATCCATACTGGGCCTTAGCCAAGGAGCTGGAGTACATTATATCATCCTTGCTGGGTTATAGCGGAGGAGCTGGAGTACATTATATCATCCTTGCTGGGTTATAGCTGAGGAGCTGGAGTACATTGTGACTATTGTTTATACTTCTGGTCCCATCTCCGTTTTCTCTCTCTCTTTCCTGTCCCTATCTGCTTTTCTTACTTGTTTCTCGCTGATACTCTTGTAAATGCCATGCTCTGTAAATTTGTAATATATAATTGTCCAACCATAATCGCTTTTTAAATGTAATCTTGAGTGTTTTGCAACTTGTATATATGTAATTCTAACCACTAGAATCGGTAGTAGATGTATTTACTTATTACTGTTCTTATGTCATTTTAGAGTTTCTTCTCCTTGAGTGAATCTTCAATTTGTATTTATGCAACTCTAACCTCTAGTATCTGTAGTAGGCATATGTACTGACTACTGTTCTTTTGCGATTTTAGAGTTCTGTCTGTATCTTTTATGTAACTCATGTACTCCTAAGTCCTTATGTAATGTAACTGGTCCTTTTGTAAAGCGCTCTGACCACTAGTATATGTAGTAGTCCTTTGTATTTACTACCCTTCCTATGTGATTTTAGAGTTTATCTGTTTGTATCTCTTCCTTGAGTGACTTTACAACTTGTACATTTGCAATTTTTCCCTCCTTTCGCTCCACTTGTACATTTGCAATTTTGTTCCTTTTTTATATTTCTTATGTAACTCATTTGATCTAAAGTCCTTATGTAACGCAACTGGTTCTTTTGTAAAGCGCTCTGACACCTTCGGGTAATGTTCGTGCTATATAAAATCGCATTAAATAAATAAATCCTTACTGGGTTATAGCTGAGGAGCTGGAGTACATTATATCATCGTTGCTGATTTATAGCTGAGGAGCTGGAGTACATTATATCATCCATACTGGGCCTTAGCTGAGGAGCTGGAGCACATTATATCATCCATACTGGGCCTTAGCTGAGGAGCTGGAGTACATTATATCTTCATTGCTGGGTTATAGCTGAGGAGCTGGAGTACATTATATCATCCTTACTGGGTTATAGCTGAGAAGCTGGGGTACATTATATCATCCATACTGGGTTATAGCTGAGAAGCTCAATCAATCAATCAATCAATCACGGCATTTATAGAGCGCGCTACTCACCCGGGAGGGTCTCAAGGCGCTGGGGGAGGGGGTAAGTTACTGCTCGAACAGCCACGTCTTGAGCTGCTTCCTGAAGGAGAGATGGTCCTGGGTTCGCCGAAGGTGAGTGGGGAGGGAGTTCCAGGTCTTGGCTGCCAGGTAGGAGAAGGATCTTCCTCCGGCGGTGGTTCTGCGGATGCGTGGTACGGTGGCGAGGGCGTGGCTGGTTGATCGTAGCTGGCGTGTGGGCGTGTAGAAGGTCATGCGGTCGTTGAGGTACTTTGGGCCCAGGTCGTGGAGGGCCTTGTGTGCGTGGGTGAGGAGTCTGAACGTGATTCTCTTGCTGACGGGGAGCCAGTGCAGGTCTTTCAGGTGTCCGGTGATGTGGCTGTGTCGGGGATGTCCAGGATGAGTCGTGCGGAGGCGTTCTGGATGCGCTGGAGTCTCTTTTGAAGTTTGGCTGTGGTTCCGGCGTAGAGGGTGTTCCCATAGTCCAGTCGGCTGGTGACGAGTGCCTGGGTGACGGTCTTCCTGGTTTCAGTGGGGATCCATCTGAAGATCTTGCGGAGCATGCGCAGGGTGTTGAAGCATGAAGATGAGACGGCGTTGACTTGTCTGGTCATCGACAGGGAGGAGTCCAGGATGAAGCCCAGGTTGCGTGCGTGGTCCGTTGGCTTGGGCGCGGTGCCCAGGGCCGGGGGCCACCAGGAGTCGTCCCAGGCGGAGGGTGATGAGCCCAGGATGAGGACTTCCGTCTTGTCTGAGTTCAGTTTAAGGCGGCTGTTCCTCATCCAGTCGGCGACGTCTCTCATCCCGTCGTGTAGGTTGGCTCTGGCGGTGGTGGGGTCGTTGGTGAGGGAGAGGATCAGCTGGGTGTCGTCGGCGTAGGAGATGATGTTGAGGTTGTGTCGGCGTGCGATGGCTGCGAGGGGGCTCATGTAGACGTTGAAGAGGGTTGGGCTGAGTGAGGATCCTTGTGGAACGCCGCAGATGACTTCGGTGGCTTCGGATCTGAACGGGGGAGGCGGACTCTCTGGGTTCTTCCGGCGAGGAACGAGATGATCCATTCCAGTGCTTTCTCTCGGATTCCGATGTTGCTGAGGCGCTTCACTAGGGTGCGGTGGCAGACGGTGTCGAACGCCGCGGAGAGGTCCAAGAGGATGAGGGCAGCTGTTTCCCCGTTGTCGGTTAGGGTTCTGATGTCGTCGGTGGCTGCGATAAGGGCGGTCTCGGTGCTGTGGTTGGCCCGAAACCCGGACTGCGAGGGGTCGAGGGATCCATTCGTCTCGAGGAAGGCGGCAAGCTGTCTGTTGACGGTCTTCTCGATGACTTTGGCCGGAAACGGAAGGAGCGAGATGGGACGGTAGTTCTTGAGGTCGGTGGGGTCCGCCGTTGGTTTCTTCAGGAGGGCGGTAAGCTCGGCGTGCTTCCAGCTCTCCGGGAAGGTGGCGGTGTGGAAGGAGGAGTTGATGATGTCCCGGAGATGGGGTGCGATGGTGGCGTCGGCTTTGTTGAAGACGTGGTGTGGGCAGGGGTCGGTTGGTGATCCGGAGTGGATGGAGTTCATCGTGCGGGTGGTGTCTTCGGTGCTGATCGGGGTCCAGTTGCAGAGGGTGGTGGTGGCGGGCGTTGGTTCGGCGGTAGGGTGCGTTGTTTGTGCGTCGAAGCTGTTGTGTATGTCGGTGATCTTGCGGTGGAAGAACGCGGAGAGTGAGTTGCAGAGATCTTGCGAGGGGGTGATGTCGTTGTTTCCGGCGCTGGGGTTGGAGAACTCTTTGACGATGCTTTGACGATGCTGAAAAGTTCCTTGCTGTCATGGGCGAAGCTGGAGTACATTATATCATCCATACTGGGCCTTAGCTGAGGAGCTGGAGCACATTATATCATCCATACTGGGCCTTAGCTGAGGAGCTGGAGCACATTATATCATCCATACTGGGCCTTAGCTGAGGAGCTGGAGTACATTATATCTTCATTGCTGGGTTATAGCTGATGAGCTGGAGTACATTATATCATCCATACTGGGTTATAGTTGAGGAGCTGGAGTACATGATATCATCCTTGCTGGGTTATAGCTGAGGAGCTGGAGTACATTATATCATCGTTGCTGGGTTATAACTGAGGAGCTGGAGTACATTATATCATCCATACTGGGCCATTGCTGATGAGCTGGAGTACATTATATCATCCTTGCTGGGTTACAACTGAGGATCTGGAGTACATTATATCATCCTTGCTGGGTTATAGCTGAGGAGCTGGAGTACATTATATCATCCATACTGGGCCTTAGCTGAGGAGCTGGAGTACATTATATCATCCTTGCTGGGTTATAGCTGAGGAGCTGGGGTACATTATATCATCGTTGCTGGGTTATAGCTGAGGAGCTGGAGTACATTATATCAACCATACTGGGCCATTGCTGATGAGCTGGAGTACATTATATCATCCTTGCTGGGTTATAGCCGAGGAGCTGGAGTACATTATATCATCCATACTGTGCCTTAGCTGAGGAGCTGGAGCACATTATATCATCCATACTGGGCCTTAGCTGAGGAGCTGGAGTACATTATATCATCCATACTGGGCTTTAGCTGAGGAGCTGGAGCACATTATATCATCCATACTGGGCCATTGCTGATGAGCTGGAGTACATTATATCATCCTTACTGGGTTATAGCTGAGGAGCTGGAGTACATTATATCATCCTTGCAGGGGCATAGCCAAGGAGCTGGAGTACATTATATCTTCATTGCTGGGTTATAGCTGAGGAGCTGGAGTACATTATATCATCCATACTGGGCCATTGCTGATGAGCTGGAGTACATTATATCATCCTTGCTGGGTTATAGCTGAGGAGCTGGAGTACATTATATCATCCTTACTGGGTTATAGCTGAGGAGCTGGAGTACATTATATCATCCTTGCTGGGTTATAGCTGAAGAGCTGGAGTACATTATATCATCCTTGCTGGGTTATAGCTGAGGAGCTGGAGTACATTATATCATCCTTGCTGGGTTATAGCTGAGGAGCTGGAGTACATTATATCATCCTTGCTGGGTTATAGCTGAGGAGCTGGAGTACATTATATCATCCTTGCTGGCTTATAGCTGAGGAGCTGGCATACATTATATCATCCTTCCAGGTGCATAGCTGAGGAGCTGGAGTACATTATATCATCCTTGCTGGGGCATAGCCGAGGAGCTGGAGTACATTACATCATCCTTGCTGGGGTATAGCTGAGGCGCTGGAGTACATTACATCATCCTTGCAGGGGCATAGCCGAGGAACTGGAGTACATTACATCATCCTTGCTGGGGTATAGCCGAGGAGCTGGAGTACATTACATCATCCTTGCTGGGGTATAGCTGAGGAGCTGGAGTACATTACATCATCCTTGCTGGGTTACAGCCAAGGAGCTGGAGTACATTATATCATCCTTGCTGGGTGATAGCTGAGGAGCTGGAGTACATTATATCATCCTTGCTGAGTTATAGCTGAGGAGCTGGAGTACATTATATCATCCTTGCTGGGTTATAGCTGAGGAGCTGGAGTACATTATATCATCCTTGCTGGGTTATAGCTGAGGAGCTGGAGTACATTATATCATCCTTGCTGGGTTATAGCTGAGGAGCTGGCGTACATTATATCATCCTTCCAGGGGCATAGCTGAGTAGCTGGAGTACATTATATCATCCTTGCAGGGGCATAGCTGAGGAGCTGGAGTACATTACATCATCCTTGCAGGGGCATAGCCGAGGAGCTGGAGTACATTACATCATCCTTGCTGGGGTATAGCTGAGGAGCTGGAGTACATTACATCATCCTTGCAGGGGCATAGCCGAGGAACTGGAGTACATTACATCATCCTTGCTGGGGTATAGCCGAGGAGCTGGAGTACATTACATCATCCTTGCTGGGGTATAGCTGAGGAGCTGGAGTACATTATATCATCCTTGCAGGGGCATAGCCGAGGAGCTGGAGTACATTACATCATCCTTGCTGGGTTATAGCTGAGGAGCTGGAGTACATTATATCATCCATACTGGGCCTTAGCTGAGGAGCTGGAGTACATTATATCATCCTTGCTGGGTTATATCTGAGGAGCTGGAGCACATTATATCATCCTTGCTGGGTGATAGCTGAGGAGCTGGAGTACATTATATCATCCTTGCTGAGTTATAGCTGAGGAGCTGGAGTACATTATATCTATCATCCTTACTGGGTTATAGCTGAGGAGCTGGAGTACATTATATCATCATTGCTGGGTTATAGCTGAGGAGCTGGGGTACATTATATCATCCATACTGGGCCTTAGCTGAGGAGCTGGAGTACGTTATATCATCCTTTCTGGGGCATAGCCACGGAGCTGGAGTACATTATATCATCCTTGTTGGTTTACAATTGAGGAGCTGGCGTACATTATATCATCCTTGCTGGGTTATAGCTGAGGAGCTTGGGTACATTATATCATCCTTACTGGGGCAGAGCCAAGGAGCTGGGGTACATTATATCATCCTTACTGGGGCAAAGCCAAGGAGCTGGAGTACGTTATATCATCCTTTCTGGGGCATAGCCACGGAGCTGGAGTACATTATATCATCCTTGCTGGGTGATAGCTGAGGAGCTGGAGTACATTTTATCATCCTTGCTGGTTTACAATTGAGGAGCTGGAGTACATTATATCATCCTTGCTGGGTTATAGCTGAGGAGCTGGAGCACATTATATCATCCATACTGGGCCTTAGCTGAGGAGCTGGAGTACATTATATCATCATTTCTGGGGTATAGCTGAGGAGCTGGAGTACATTATATCATCCTTACTGGGTTATAGCTGAGTAGCTGGAGTACATTATATCATCCATACTGGGCCTTAGCTGAGGAGCTGGAGTACATTATATTATCCTTGCTGGTTTACAACTGAGGAGCTGGCGTACATTATATCATCCTTGCTGGGTTATAGCTAAGGAGCTGGAGTACATTATATCATCCTTGCTCAGTTATAGCTGAGGAGCTGGAGTACATTATATCAATCTTGCTGGGTTATAGCTGAGGAGCTGGAGTACATTATATCATCCTTACTGGGTTATAGCTGAAGAGCTGGAGTACATTACATCATCCATACTGGGCCTTAGCTGAGGAGCTGGAGCACATTATATCATCCATACTGGGCCTTAGCTGAGGAGCTGGAGTACATTATATCATCCATACTGGGCCTTAGCTGAGGAGCTGGAGTACATTATATCATCATTGCTGGGTTATTGCTGAGGAGCTGGAGTACATTATATCATCCTTGCTGGGTTATAGCTGAGGAGCTGGAGCACATTATATCATCCATACTGGGCCTTAGCTGAGGAGCTGGAGTATATTATATCATCATTTCTGGGGTATAGCTGAGGAGCTGGAGTACATTATATCATCCTTACTGGGTTATAGCTGAGGAGCTGGAGTACATTATATCATCCATACTGGGCCTTAGCTGAGGAGCTGGAGTACATTATATTATCCTTGCTGGGTTACAACTGAGGAGCTGGCGTACATTATATCATCCTTGCTGGGTTATAGCTAAGGAGCTGGAGTACATTATATCATCCTTGCTCAGTTATAGCTGAGGAGCTGGAGTACATTATATCAATCTTGCTGGGTTATAGCTGAGGAGCTGGAGTACATTATATCATCCTTACTGGGTTATAGCTGAAGAGCTGGAGTACATTACATCATCCTTACTGGGGCATAGACAAGAAGCTGAAGTACATTATATCATCCTTACTGGGGCATAGCCAAGGAGCTGGAGTACATTATATCATCCTCGCTGGGTTATAGCTGAGGAGCTGGAGTACATTATATCATCCTTGCTGGGTTATAGCCGAGGAGCTGGAGTACATTATATCATCCTTACTGGGTTATAGCTGAAGAGCTGGAGTACATTACATCATCCTTACTGGGGCATAGACAAGAAACTGAAGTACATTATATCATCCTTACTGGGGCATAGCCAAGGAGCTGGAGTACATTATATCATTCTTGCTGGGTTATAGCTAGGGCTCCCGGTTTTATGGTATTTATTTTTTTGACATTTCCGTCTGTATTTATCCATATTTATTTTTTACTAATTTTATCTGTATTTATCCATATTTATTTGGGGTTTTGTGGAAAAATTAAGTGGAAATTAGTATATTTCCACATTTATTTAACCAATAAATATGCACTCATGCTTGAATGCCTGCCAAGTTTCAATTCTGTGAACACCTGCAGAAGATAAATCAATGCACTGATTTGAAAATATGCAAATTTCAGTATCAACCTTGTGCATATCTCCTGCTGGTAAAGCCTCATTACTAAAAGTCCTTTCTTTTTAACCCCTTACATATCAATCTATACAGCTATTGGCCTGGCAGGCACGGCAGACAGTATTTAGAATTACTGACAAAGCAACCTATTTTCCGTTTTTATCCACATTTAAAAATAACTACAGACAAGAAAATAAATGTTTTCTGTCTGTATTTAACTGTAAACATCAGTAAAAACGGAAAACAGGGAGCCCTAGTTATAGCTGAGGAGCTGGGGTACATTATATCATCCTTACTGCGGTATAGCTGAGGAGCTGGGGTACATTATATCATCCTTACTGGGGCATAGCCAAGGAGGTGGAGTACATTATATCATCCTTACTGGGGCATAGCCAAGGAGGTGGAGTACATTATATCATCCTTACTGGGGTATAGCTGAGTAGCTGGAGTACATCATATCATCCTTGCTGGGTTACAACTGAGGAGCTGGCGTACATTATATCATCCATACTGGGCCTTAGCTGAGGAGCTGGAGCACATTATATCATCCATACTGGGCCTTATCTGAGGAGCTGGAGCACATTATATCATCCATACTGGGCCTTAGCTGAGGAGCTGGAGTACATTATGTCATCCATACTGGGCCTTAGCTGAGGAGCTGGAGTACATTATGTCATCCTTGCTGGGTTATAGCTGAGGAGCTGGAGTACATTACATCATCCTTGCTGATTTATAGCCGAGGAGCTGGAGTACATTATATCATCCATACTGGGCCTTAGCTGAGGAGCTGGAGCACATTATATCATCCATACTGGGCCTTAGCTGAGGAGCTGGAGTACATCATATCATCCTTACTGGGGTTTAGCTGAGTAGCTGGAGTACATCATATCATCCTTGCTGGGTTACAACTGAGGAGCTGGAGTACATTATATCATCCTTACTGGGCCTTAGCTGAGGAGCTGGAGTACATTATATCATCCTTGCTGGGTTATAGCCGAGGAGCTGGAGTACATTATATCATCCATACTGGGCCTTAGCTGAAGAGCTGGAGTACATTATATCATCCTTGCTGGGTTATAGCTGAGGAGCTGGGGTACATTATATCATCCTTGCTGGGTTATAGCTGAGGAGCTGGAGTACATTATATCATCCTTGCTGGGTTATAGTTGAGGAGCTGGAGTACATTATATCATGCATACTGGGCCTTAGCTGAGGAGCTGGAGTACATTATATCATCCATACTGGGCCTTAGCTGAGGAGCTGGAGCACATTATATCATCCATACTGGGCCTTAGCTGAGGAGCTGGAGTACATTATATCATCCTTACTGGGTTATAGCTGAGGAGCTGGAGTACATTACATCATCCTTGCTGATTTATAGCCGAGGAGCTGGAGTACATTATATCATCCTTGCTGAGTTATAGCTGAGGAGCTGGAGTACATTATATCATCCTTGCTGGGATATAGCTGAGGAGCTGGAGTACATTATATCATCCTTGCTGGGATATAGCCGAGGAGCTGGAGTACATTATATCATCGTTGCTGATTTATAGCTGAGGAGCTGGAGTACATTATATCATCCATACTGGACCTTAGCTGAGGAGCTGGAGCACATTATATCATCCATACTGGGCCTTAGCTGAGGAGCTGGAGTACATTATATCATCCTTGCTGGGTTATAGCTGAGGAGCTGGAGTACATTATATCATCCTTGCTGGGTTTCAACTGAGGAGCTGGCGTACATTATATCATCCTTGCTGGGTTATAGCTGAGGAGCTGGAGTACATTATATCATCCTTGCTGGGTTATAGCTGAGGAGCTGGCGTACATTATATCATCCATACTGGGCCTTAGCTGAGGAGCTGGAGCACATTATATCATCCATACTGGGCCTTATCTGAGGAGCTGGAGCACATTATATCATCCATACTGGGCCTTAGCTGAGGAGCTGGAGTACATTATGTCATCCATACTGGGCCTTAGCTGAGGAGCTGGAGTACATTATATCATCCTTGCTGGGTTATAGCTGAGGAGCTGGAGTACATTACATCATCCTTGCTGATTTATAGCCGAGGAGCTGGAGTACATTATATCATCCATACTGGGCCTTAGCTGAGGAGCTGGAGTACATTATATCATCCATACTGGGCCTTAGCTGAGGAGCTGGAGTACATTATATCATCCTTGCTGGGCCTTAGCTGAGGAGCTGGAGTACATCATATCATCCTTGCTGGGTTATAGCTGAGGAGCTGGAGCACATTATATCATCCATACTGGGCCTTAGCTGAGGAGCTTGAGCACATTATATCATCCATACTGGGCCTTAGCTGAGGAGCTGGAGTACATTATATCATCCTTGCTGGGTTATAGCTGAGGAGCTGGAGTACATTACATCATCCTTACTGGGGTATAGCTGAGTAGCTGGAGTACATCATATCATCCTTGCTGGGTTACAACTGAGGAGCTGGAGTACATTATATCATCCTTACTGGGCCTTAGCTGAGGAGCTGGAGTACATTATATCATCCTTGCTGGGTTATAGCTGAGGAGCTGGAGTACATTATATCATCCATACTGGGCCTTAGCTGAAGAGCTGGAGTACATTATATCATCCTTGCTGGGTTATAGCTGAGGAGCTGGGGTACATTATATCATCCTTGCTGGGTTATAGCTGAGGAGCTGGAGTACATTATATCATCCTTGCTGGGTTATAGTTGAGGAGCTGGAGTACATTATATCATCCTTACTGGGCCTTAGCTGAGGAGCTGGAGTACATTATATCATCCATACTGGGCCTTAGCTGAGGAGCTGGAGCACATTATATCATCCTTGCTGGGTTATAGTTGAGGAGCTGGAGTACATTATATCATCCTTACTGGGCCTTAGCTGAGGAGCTGGAGTACATTATATCATCCATACTGGGCCTTAGCTGAGGAGCTGGAGTACATTATATCATCCATACTGGGCCTTAGCTGAGGAGCTGGAGCACATTATATCATCCATACTGGGCCTTAGCTGAGGAGCTGGAGTACATTATATCATCCTTACTGGGTTATAGCTGAGGAGCTGGAGTACATTACATCATCCTTGCTGATTTATAGCCGAGGAGCTGGAGTACATTATATCATCCTTGCTGAGTTATAGCTGAGGAGCTGGAGTACATTATATCATCCTTGCTGGGATATAGCTGAGGAGCTGGAGTACATTATATCATCCTTGCTGGGATATAGCCGAGGAGCTGGAGTACATTATATCATCGTTGCTGATTTATAGCTGAGGAGCTGGAGTACATTATATCATCCATACTGGGCCTTAGCTGAGGAGCTGGAGCACATTATATCATCCATACTGGGCCTTAGCTGAGGAGCTGGAGTACATTATATCATCCTTGCTGGGTTATAGCTGAGGAGCTGGAGTACATTATATCATCCTTGCTGGGTTTCAACTGAGGAGCTGGAGTACATTACATCATCCTTGCTGGATTATAGCTGAGGAGGTGGAGTATATTATATCATCCTTGCTGGGGTATAGCTGAGGATCTGGAGTACATTATATCATCCTTGCTGGGTTATAGCTGAGGAGCTGGAGTACATTATATCATCCATACTGGGCCTTAGCTGAGGAGCTGGAGTACATTATATCATCCTTGCTGGGTTATAGCTGAGGAGCTGGAGTACATTATATCATCCTTGCTGGGTTATATCTGAGAAGCTGGAGTACATTATATCATCCTTACTGGGGCATAGCCAAGGAGCTGGAGTACATTATATCATCCTTACTGGGATATAGCTTAGGAACTGGTGTACATTATATCATCCTTGCTGGGTTACATTTGAGGAGCTGGCGTACATTATATCATCCTTACTGGGTTATATCCGAGGAGCTGGAGTACATTATATCATCCTTACTGGGCCTTAGCTGAGGAGCTGGAGTACATTATATCATCATTGCTGGGTTATAGCTGAGGAGCTGGAGTACATTATATCATCATTGCTGGGTTATAGCTGAGGAGCTGGAGTACATTATATCATTCTTGCTCGGTTATAGCTGAGGAGCTGGAGTACATTATATCATCCTTACTGGGCCTTAGCTGAGGAGCTGGAGTATATTATATCATCCATACTGGGCCTTAGCTGAGGAGCTGGAGTACATTATGTCATCCATACTGGGCCTTAGCTGAGGAGCTGGAGTACATTATATCATCATTGCTGGGTTATAGCTGAGGAGCTGGAGTACATTATATCATCCTTGCTCGGTTATAGCTGAGGAGGTGGAGTATATCACACCACCCAGTCAGTGTTATGGATGAACAGCTGGAATATACTATATCATCTATTCAGGCTTATACCCAATGAGCTTGAGTACATTCTGTCGTCTTTGCTGTATTATAACTGGAAAGCTTCCCTGTTTCATCCAGGCTGGGCTTTAACTAAAGACCTGGAGTGCATTATATCATTTGGGATGGGCTGTAACTAAGGAGCGTGCATACATTATCATCCTAGGGGGGCTGTAGTTGAGAAGCTGCAGTATATGTTATGCAGATTTGTAGTGTGCACCATCTTCTGGGAGGGTATTCTCGCACTGACCAGGTGTGCCTCGAGGGACACCTAGGACCCAGTGGGACTTCTCAAAAAGCCAGGTCTTCAGCTTATTGCGGAATTCAATCCTATGTGCAGTGACAGTTCGTTCCACGCTTTAGAGGTGATGTAAGAGAAAGCTCGACCGTCGGATCTAGTTTTCGGCACTAGTGGAATTTGCGCAAGTAGGAGTCCAGACGAGCAGAGGTGTCTTGAGTGTTTGTGAAAGCAGATGCGATTGTTGAGGTATGCTGGGCCAGTGTTTTGTAGTGCCTTGAAAGTGGGGGCGAGGAGTCTGAATTGCGCTTGTTTGTGAATGGTTAGCCTGTAGACCTCCTGGTGTGGTGTGATGTTACCATCCTGGGTGGGCTGTAACTGATGAGTTTGGGCACTTTAGATCTTCCATGCTGAGTTATAAACCCTGATTTTTTTTTGCCTTTTTGCTTTAGTAGATGCTGTTTATGGCTAATATATTTGCAAACGATATAGTGAGCTGCTTGCAAAAATAGTCCAACCAACTAATTTCTCATTCTTGCTACGCAGCCTCCAACGCAACATTTGCATTGCCTATCCCAGCTGATTCTACCCAGGATAATATCTTTAGATCAGTGTTGCTGACTCAGACTCTCTTTTCTGAAACCCTCCACTATGACAGATGCACCTTTTGACGAGATAGGAACCTCAGGGATTCACTAGTATATACTATTTAACCCCACATCCAAACCTTGCTTGTTTAATCTGTTTAAGGGATACAGTAGGGATCTATATCTGGTCCTGAAGAAATCCAATAGACCAGCATTGGCTAATATTGTGGGTAAAATATGTATACCGAAGATCCTGGAGTAATTTACTCTCCATAGCATCATATATGGCTTTTAACCTTGCCATATGGATCCTTAATAAAGGCAATAATTAGGAACACCGTAATCCTAACGTGAGATGCTCCCTGAAAGATCAAGGTCAACTCTGTCCAGATACTCAAAAATGAAACATGCCTTTATAGATTATGGTGGGTGAGAGTCCTTTTAGAACAAGCATTGGCAAAGCCAGTAGGTTTCACCTAAGGAAAACCTATTGGCTTTGTCAATGTTTTTGTACATGTTGCATAGCAACGCCGGCTGCTGTGCAACATGTTGTAAAGTGAAAAAAAAGCTCTATGCACAGCCAGCATTGACAGCATAATAGGGCTTTTCCCCCTTGCTCTGCTGTGCAACATGTAATAAAAACAGAGCTGTGGGGTTGAGGGTGTCACGCAACACAAGGAAGTAAAGTGGGAAACATATAGTCGAGCCGGGGGAGGAGGTGTGGTGTTTGAAAACAACGGCGAGAGGGAGGGCGTGATGTATACAAACATCGGAGAGTGAGAGGAGGGTTAAGGGAAAACAGTGGGGATAAAAATGATGCCAAGCAGGAGGAAGTGGGGGGGGGGAGTTAAAATAACTTACATGTGCGTAGATCTCTCCTTGTTGTGACTGCAGAATCTCTGCTGCCTGGCCGCCTGATAACCACGGTACCTTTCATGGTCCTGCGGTTGGGCGGTCTCAGGAAACACTGCATCAAGCCCAGAGCTGCGGGCTGCGAGTTTCACTCATGTGTGGCTGTCCTCCCTCAAACTCTTAGCTGCTGCTCCTTGCTCCTCCTGTTCCAACATGGCAGTCTCGTGCATGTGGGTTTGTAACTGCCTACACAGCTAGTCTAGTTCAAGTTTCCATTCCTGTTTCTTTCCCTTTTCCATCATGGTGGTTTCTTCCTTGATTCCTTTCTGATTTTCCTGTTCCATTATGTTTTGTGTAATGTGATCTCTGATGTCATTCCCTTGTCCTGTTATTATGCGAAAGAAAGGCTTCAGTCTGGTTGAAGAGTGCATTGCAAAAAAGCTGTGTTCCGTCACTTGTTTACTCACTCTCTGTACTTGCTATTTCTGACTCTTTGCTGCTGCTAGTCCTGGTTCCTGGCTTTCTTCAATCCTTGAAATCTTCATCCAGCAAGGAGCCTTTTTGCTCGTTTTAGTTTTATCTCCTTAGAAGGTTGCATCTTCTCGAGGGCAGTTGCCTACCGCATAGTACAGAAACCGTCATCTGTTCCTCGGACTGCGAAAACCCAGATTATGGGTAAGCTTTGAGACCTGACCACCCCATAAGATAGGTGAGGTGAAGGTGGACATCTACGCCTGTAGCTTTTTAAGCTGCATTTTGGGACAAGTGGTACTATTGTTAGTACTACTTTAGGTACTACAAAATGCAGTTTGTGAATTGCAACTGTCAGTGTGTACCCAGCTCATTGATCCATTATTTATGATCACTCTCTGGAGTAATGCTGCATTGAAAATACTTTTTACAACAAACATCTGTCGCTCAAAACTGTTCGCAAAGGCAACATCCAGAGCCTCAACAGCTGCTGGAAGGCAGGTATTAACAGGCCCCAAAGTTGAGGGTAAGGCACCATCAATCATATAATCAATAATGTAATAAATGAAGAATGGTAAGCCAACTTAGAAGAATCAATGTTTTACGACCTGATAATATACAGGTAGGTGGTTAAACATAAGGCCTTCCAGGTCCACACTATACAAATATTAACAACAGATCAATCTACATTTTTAAGAAATATGGGAGAGGGAAACTGGGCTCTAGTTTGAGAGTAAGAGAAGCTGGTGGTTCTCTTTTAAAAGGGTGCTTCCTCTGTAGATTTGAAGCACTGTGGGTAGGTATAGGATATGAGCCAGTAGTTGAACATAGTGAAGCAAACATGGACAGGCATGTTCAAGAGGTTTGAACTGAAAAGATTAGAGTGAGCACAAGAAGGGTTGGCTGATTTGACTCTAGCGATCAGCTCTGCTAGCAGAGCTCCAGAGCTTAGCGAGTTTGAGGTGCCTACGAGGTGGAGGAGGGTGGAGATTCCTCCATGAGCCAGTTCACCTGTCTCGGCCCCTGCTACAAGCCCCAAAACACTGATCTGATGGTTCTCGCTGAGTTCTTCACAATTCCTGCTCCGTAAATCAGCGCTTTGTTATCTTTCATTAATTTTTCTAACACTTTATGCCCATTATCAATCCTGGTTATAGCTTGTTGTTTAGTAAACCTCTTTCATTTTACCTCCTAGAATGTACCTGTGTTTTTATTTGATTATTTGATTTTTTTTATATAACTCATACAAAGACCAAGAGCATTGCAGCACTTTACAAAGAACAATATTAAAGCATATAAACATATGCTTTATCTTGAGGGCAAAAAGTCAAAAGCCAGAATAAAAATATCAGCAATCTAAGAATATAAAACAGATACCTGTTAGTGTGTAGGACCTGTAGAATAGAATACTCAAAGCTGTGGATGAAATACCAAATAGGCCTGGGCATGAAATTCTGCTCCACTCGCAGAGTTTTTCCCACTTTACGTAGAGCACAGAGTTCCAAAAAACTCTGCCTACCAGCGCAGAGCGGAGCTTGTTTTCTCCAGCGGCTCTCCAACATTAAGTTGGCGAGCGCAAGCAAAGAAAATCTTACTCCAGCCCACCTCCCAGCGAGCTTTCTCTATGCGGGCGGTCACGGCTGGTCACTACCGCTCGAGTTGAGCAACCTTCCGCTTGCGTTGAGGAAGCTGCCGCTCGAGTAGAACATCTACTCGAGTGGCAGAAAAAACAGTCCCCTCTTGTGCTGCTCATGATGACTCTCTCAATGATTTTACAGCGTGGAACAAACACACGGCGCTTAAAGTCAGTGTGAGCAGCGCAACATATCGCACTCTGCCGCTTGCGGAACTCCGTGTAGCGTGGTGGAGTTTGCTGGTCACTCCGCCCAGGCCTACAAAACACTTCACTGGAAGTTAGAGGAAGGAATGAAGGAAAACACAAAAGTAGGAATTATTTAAAATCTTTTTTGAATGCAGGTAGAGCGGTAGTAGTCCGGTGGGATATAGCCAGAGAAAGAGTAATTCAAGGTATTTTATGTAAATGGGGGCTACTCTCTTCGTTTGACATACACCAGGATACATGTCCGTGGAGCTGCGTCTTTCCAGCTCCTGACTAAGCTCATTTGTCGAAATGTCTTTAGGTTCCTCTCATTAGCACAGAGCAAACAAACCTTTATTTATTCCGCAGCCGCGCGGAGGCGTTGCGCTGAAGTGAAATTCCTTAAGTGAACTTTGACCCTTCTGGGAAATCGGAGGAGAAGATTAATTGTGCGTGCAGCTTGGAGGGGAGACTACAAGCTCCAAGGTGCCCTGCTACCATTCTTGCTGAGGGGGAGGAGGAGGAGCCTCTGCCACCCGCGCTGAAAAGCGCCGACTTCACTCCGCTGCGCGGGACGCGCTGCTGGTTGTTGTTGCAGCTTGGAGGGGAGACTACAAGCTCCAAGGTGCCCTGCTGCCATTCTTGCTGAGGGGGAGGAGGAGGAGCCTCTGCCACCCGCGCTGAAAAGCGCCGACTTCACTCCGCTGCGCGGGACGCGCTGCTGGTTGTTGTTGCAGCTTGGAGGGAGACTACAAGCTCCAAGGTGCCCTGCTGCCATTCTTGCTGAGGGGGAGGAGGAGGAGCCTCTGCCACCCGCGCTGAAAAGCACCGACTTCACTCCGCTGCGCGGGACGCGCGCGGGCCGCGCCCGGGCCAAGCCCGGGCCAAGGGCGGGCCCGTCCTTGCCCGTCATTGCCAGGAAGAGGCAGGGCAGGGCCACCCCCTTAACAAGTCGGATTGAACATTTCCATCTGGAAAAGGTACTGTGCAAAACATCATTTTTACACGGGGAAATCGAAGCTGAAGCAAACATAATTGGCCTGCAGATTCTCATTGTGATTGGACTGTGTAATTTTTAAACTGGTTTTGTATCTTGTTGTTGTTGCAGGTCACTGGTGTTTCCCTTTATCTTTAGTGTTAGGGTTACTACCTAGGAACTGCCTTTTTGTCCGTCTGAGCTATGGGGAAACGGAAATCTATGGAAAGCGTAGAGGCAGGTTGTAATACCAATAGTGGTGTAGGTAAGGGAAAGAAGGCTAGGAAAAATAAGAAACGCTCAGCTGGTAATTGTGTCATTAATAGAATTGACACTCTTATCACTGAGTGTGAGGACATCCTAGCCTCAGAACCCTTGTCACCACGTAGTAGTGGTTGCTCTTCACCTGCCCATGCAAGTCCGTTATGCCCAGTCGTTATCCCCGCTATGTTTCAGAAAGTTTTTAGAAAGGGCAATTCCGAAAACAACAGCAATATTTCACTTGTTTTAATAGAGGGTTCACAGGATGAGGCTAATAAAGATCCAGTTCCTAACACTGACTTGGATGAATGTGTTTCTTATCCCACAGTTCCTTGTTCAAATAGGTTTGATGTGCTAGCTGCGCCTGATTCTAATTTAGGTACAGGTACAGACACACAGCTAACAAATACAGCCCAAGTACTGTCACATCTGCGAGGCAGTGTAGATTTACGGACTCCTATTCCTCATGGTGATTATACGTCTATTGATTTACTCAAGGGGGAAATATCCACCATGAGACAGATGATTGAAGATCTCACTGTAATGGTCAAGACCTTATTACCTCTGGCCACACTTTTTCCGCAGTACCTAAGTAATCCTTCTCTTCCTAATAGGAATAGGGAATTAACGGCTAAGACACTTCCAATTGAAAGGGATAATCCAAGCGGGTTTGTCAGGTCATGCCCTACATCCTCTACGATCCCAGTTTCTAAAAGCCAGAAATCAATTAGGAACAGAAATAATATTGTACCTAATATTGTACCTAAAAAAAATTTTGTTACACAGGGATTGACATCTAGAGAGTGTACAAATAAGTTGATACCCAGTCTGAGATCGGAGGAGGTTATACCTACTGGCATATCCTTGGACAGAAACTCTGTTGTTAATCCACACCAGCAGACTCGCTATCCATCTATTACCCCATATCTATCGGGCCAAACTATTCATATGACTAATGTCCCTAAACTTAGTCTAAATGGTGTTCACGAGAGCTCAGACTCCCTAAAAAACAAAGTGATACACTGGATTCGACAAGTAAGGGGCTGTCGCTCTTTGATACGGGAGGATATTATTTGTGGAGAGGTGTGGTGCAGCGGCCAGGGCAGCTGACTTCGGAGCACAGGGTTCACGGTTCGATCCCCGGCTCTGGCGGCAGCTCAGCTCAGCACCATGTGACTCTGGGCAATAGCTCACTTAATTTCCACGACGGCCCCCAGCGCCTTGAGACCCGTAAGGGTGAGTAGTTCGCGCTTTACAAATACGGATTTAGATTTGTACCCGTAGATGTTCATCCCCAGCTCAAACACATGATTTTATAGAACTTACATTATGTTCTATTGACCTAGCAGAGAACCTTCTTGCCTTGGAATTTAGATCTTGTCCCCCATCTGGCTCATCTATACAATTTAGGAGTATCCGCTCGCACATCAGGGGTGGTACAACTGGCACTTTGGAACAAGGGTCGTGCTTAGAAGCAGTTGACTGACTAGAAACCACCCATTCCCCTAATATAGCCCAAACTACCAACACTTGTAGCTCTGTGTATGACATACAACTTTCTTTATTAAATTCAGAAACATTAGATAATATACAAAACCCCTTATTAATTCCCGATGCACATAACAACGTACTGGAAATTGAAGGGAATATGGGAATAAGTCCGTATACTGAGTTCAGTCAGAAGACATGTGAGACGGGGTTAGACAAACCTTTAGTTCACCCTGAAGTGTCTGGCCCGCAAACACAACCAAATTTGCTTGATCTGGCAAATGATAGTTTAGCCATGATTCCCTCGTCTAACAAACTTAGGATTTTATCGTGGAATGTTGCAGGTTTGCAAAACAAACTTATACTCCCTCATTTTAATAAATTAATTGAGGGATTTGACATCTGTATTTTCCAAGAGACATGGAGTCTTGCACCCTTACATAAAACAGGTTTTGCTTGTTACTGCATTCCAGCTACCACTGTGGGGAGAGGGCGCCCCTCAGGAGGTTTGATCGTATGGGTGAATATTGCCATGGGTTGCCAAGTTTATATGCACCCACTTCCAACTCACGACATCTTGAGACTGACTATCAGGGGCCCAAATGGCGGGGATGTTTTGGAGTTGTTTAATGTCTATAGCAGAGGAACTAAGGGGGTAACCAATCACCCACTATCACGCTTTTAGAGCAGGCATTATCCAGCTGCCCGCCAGGAAATCGTATTATGATTGCAGGTGATTTAAATTGCACTTTCGAGCCCTTGAGCTCAGATGATTTGATGGAGTACGATAGGGCTAATGGTAAAAGGATAATACCTCGACTTAATTTATCCCCCATTAAAAAAAGGACTAGTCTAGCCATTCAACTTAATGCACTGGCCACAGAGTTTGATCTTAGGGCAACAAATGGAAGGACTCCCTCAGACAAAAAGGGGGCATATACCTTTAATAGAGTTGGCTGTCCTTCTCGAATAGATTATATTTTACTAGATGTAAACTTATGGGACGAGAAGACTGACATGTTTGTAGGTGCTACGACTGATAGCGACCATAATCCCTTATGCATGACCATGACCAACCCTTGGGTTTCTATACTAAATCCCTCGACTAGTAGGGCACTAACTTGTACGACTAACATCGTTCCCTCTAATTGCAAGAGGCATCTTAAGTGGAATAGGGTCTCTTTGCACGAAGAAAACTTATTGGCTATTCGTAAAATCTTGTCCGAGAAAACAGTAGAACTTAGTGTTGTGGCTTCGGATAAATCTAAGCGTGATATGATCTCGATAGTCCACGTCAGTACTGTAGAGACACTTAGCTCGTACTTTCAGGCTCCTTGTAAGGACAGGACTTTGCGTGTCCACCACAAAACACAAAATCTTTGGTACAACTTAGATTGCAAACATAAAAGACAATCCTTGTACCTAGCGATCAGAAATAAAAACTGTTCTGGAGTTAAAAGTGCTAGGAAAGATTATAAAGTAGCCCTACATAAAGCTAAGATTGAGTGGGACGAACGATATTGGTTAGAGCTGAAGGATGCTAGTCTGAGTAAAAATAAGAATCTCTTTTGGTCCCTAGTGAGTCGGGGAAAAGATAGGAACTTAAATACCATACCCAATCATATTGCTGGATTGGATTGGTATAACCATTTTGTGAACCTGTATTCCCCTACAGAGGATGGATGTCTGGAGGAGCTATGCGGCACCCCTGACATCTCTCCTATAGGGAACAATAGAGAACATTTCTCGCGGGTCGAAATAGAGTCAGCAATCCTGAAGCTAGTTCCCGCTAAGGCCCCAGGACCGGACGGCCTGCCGGGTGATTTATTTTTGTCTGATCCTAGAGGGTGGTCGTGTTATTTTTACTTTTTGTTCAATGCTATAGCTGCAGGATGCCCAGTTCCAGACTCTTGGAAAGGTGCAGAAGTGGTGCCTATTTATAAAAAAGGCGACAAGGAAGAACCCTCGAACTATAGGCCAATAAGCCTAACTGATGTAATGCAAAAGGTGCTAGGTAGGGTTCTCTTGCAGAAAATACAATCATGGGCGGTTGAGGAGGATATCCTCTCGCAATACCAGGCGGGCTTTAGGGCCAATACCGGGACAATTGATCAGGTTTTTAGGCTAATGCTCATATATTGGAAAGTTGTTGTAATTGGGAAAGGTAGTCTCTATATGGCATTTATTGACCTTAAAACAGCGTTTGACCTGGTACCGAGGAATAAATTGTGGCAGATTTTAAATGATATGGGCATCCCACCATTAATTCTTAATTTACTAATACGTCTCCACGAGGGTACTTATGCTCAAGTGAGATGGGGTGTCCAAGGGCAGCTAACGGAGCAGATTCCTGTTGGCAAGGGAGTGCGCCAGGGTTGCGTGATGGCTCCCACCCTGTTCTCTTTGTATGTGAACGGGGTGGTGAATTTTCTCCAGGAGGACCCAGCCGACGCGCCAATCTTGGTGGGTGACAAAGTGCCAACACTCCTGTTCGCCGACGATACTTTGTTGGTGGCAAAGACTCCAGTTGGGCTTCAAAAACTGTTGAGTAGGTATCAATCCTTTTGTGATGCTCGGGGATTAGTTATCAATACTACGAAGACAAAGCTTATGGCTTTCAACCCTCCTAAATCCTTCAGGAACAACTTCTTACTTAATGGTACCCCCTTGAGAGAGTCGGGAATTTTGAATATTTGGGCATGCGACTCTCGGACAAAATGCTCTGGAGGCCCCATATAGCTAAAATGCTATTGAATCATAGACGCGTGACTGGGGCAATAAGCAAAGAACATCGCTCCTCATATAGTAGGCCTGTTGCCCCAGCGCTCGCAGTCTATGAAGCAAAAGCAGTTAGCTCGGCTCTGTATGGAGCCGAGCTATGGGGGTTTGAAAATGTGGATGAAATAAGCAGGTCAGAGCACAAATTTCTGAGGGATCTGGTGATGCTCCCACGAAACACTCCTTTAATACCATTAATGCACGACATGGGTAGGTGTCCATTTGGAGCTATAGCCAGGCTACGGCCTTTGCTCTTCTGGGCTCGCATACGGCGTACCGAAGAGCTCACTAATTATGCTTTAGCTCTAACGGAGATAATGAATTTGGATGTGAACCACAAGGTCAAGTGGCTATCATATGTGAAGAAAACAATGATGCAACTTGGCCTTAAAGATTCATGGGATACCCAGATACCGCCGTGTAAAGCGGAACTTAAGAGATGTTATTGGGACTGGTTTGACAGGCAAGAAGTATGCAAGCCAATGTTGGGTAGATTGTCAGAAGAGTTCCTCTTGTTTAAGCAAGCCAGATGTTTGGAGCCTTACCTAGATGTGATCCAGGTCCCAAGAGATAGGACCTTGTACATTCAGTTTAGGTTCGGCACGCTCCCCGTTAATACCTATATTACTAAGTGGCATACAGCCGAGAACAAGACAGAGCACTGTCCGTGCTGCGGAGCGTTGGTCGAATGCATTGCCCATGTCCTCTTTGCTTGCCCTGCATATGCTACACCTAGGAGCAAGTGGATAAAACCAATATGTAGTGGCATGGGCACTCGTGACTTCCGGTCTGCTCTGCGTATTCTAAAATCTGATCCCAGCGTCCTTTTTTTCATGTGGAGTGGCCAAGTTCTTAGGCCGGGCCTGGCTAATAAGAATTAGAGCCATACAAAGTGTGACCCCAATGTAGACACACGATCTATTATAGGTGTTTAAATCACATACTATATTGGTCTGCAATGTAATTTTTAAAGTATTAATCATGATATAGTTAGCATTAGCATTTTATTTATACGTTGTTATATAATGCTCACATTAACTGATTTGTCCCCTATATGTATATAGTGTTCTAGAATGAAATCTCTTTTATGACATTTGTCTAATGATTTTAACCAAATATGCTGCTATTAATTTTAGGGATAGCACTAGCACTTTACATATATATTGTCATATACTGCTCACCATAACTGACCTGCCCTTTATATCTACACAGTGTCTATATCTATATCTTATGAGACTGCTAAACAACCCTCTGTATTATATGATTCCCCTCTCTTTTTTATTGTACAGAAGCTATTTTTAATGTATATATGCTATTCGATGCTTTTATGACATATGCTGTCGAATAAAGCTATTTAAAAAAAATGGATTTTAAGTAATAGTGTCTGAAATACAGACCAAGTAGTGAAAGCGGTCAGAGAGTAGGGGTTTGTGCACTAACCAAGCAAGCAGGTTTACATTTAGATGTGGCCTCAACAAGGCATTAAGCTAGACAGTGCAAAACAGGAGTAATGTGCCCAAAGTGGTCAAGCCCCGAGATCAGACGGGCTGCTGCAGGAACTCAGCTTTGAGTGGGGTGAGGTGAATTTTAGGAATGCTAGAAAAGGTAATATTCCCATTGTCCAGTCTGGATAGTACCAAGGCTGGAACTACTTCCTTTAGTTGTGTTCCAGTAACAAAAGCCTGACTCCCCCTTTTAAGCCTGAGCTGATGATTATCATTCTTAGCCATGTTGATGTGTTTGTGAAGAGTGAATTGATTGTCAAGAATGAATCCAGTTGGTTGAATGCTTTCAGTAATTGTGGAGCACAATTTTAGATATCAGTGGAGTCCATCCATTTTTGGAACATGGTGCAAGATATGTCAATATGTAGCTGTGTTAGAATTTAGTATGAGGTGATAAGCAGTTATCTAAGAGTCAATACTAGTAAGAAGATATCAGCAAGACAAGAAACCTTCAAGTAGAGCTCGGTGTCATCAGCACACTAATGCCAATGTATGTCAGACTTTGTTGATGTCAGACGTTCAAGGGACCGATTGGAGTGTGTGGAGGCTAAGCCAAAACCTTTGGGAACTGCTTGTGGAACAGAAATGGTTGGGAGAGAGAGCAGTTTATTTTCATCATTTATAATCGAGTTAGGATTTAAATGGCTTTGAGGCATATGTTAACCTTTTAACATGTGAAGAAATATATTGCGGTTTATATCATGGTTCAAGGTATGAAAATCTACCACTATAGATCAAGTAATATTAGCAGGCAGGTGTCTCATTTATTCAAAAGGTGCAGAGTATCATTAATAGTTTAACCAGCTCTAAAACCAAACTGGAGCTCTGTGAGAAGATTACTGTTCTTGTCAAACAGAGATGACTGTTAACACATCTTTGAAAGATATAGGTAAAAAATGGTGGACCTTAAACTTGCCAGAAGTTAAGATCTTTCAGGATTCAGGATAGATGTCAACCTTTCAGGCACTGGAGGGAAGGCTTCACTAGACCGCTAACTATCAGGGATTCACTTGTGCTCACTTCCTCAGTCGGGGTCATTCACAAGACCTGTGTAGAGCTGTATTTAGACCCTAGGGGAACTTAGTCCTGTGTCTAGTAATGTGTTGCGTTGTTGTATTGGTTTTTCCAATTCTTGATTTAGTTCTCACTCTTTTTTTATCCCTTCACTGTTCGAAGTTTTCCCCGTTATTCTTCCCCTTACACCCTTTCTCTTCTTATGATTTGATTGTGCGTCGTCTTGTCCCATTTCTTTGTAGAGTCTTACCAGGGAAGGAGCACCAGTGTCCAGTGGTCTTGGCCGGATTCCAGGTCTGCTCCCAGCTCATCGTAGCACCATACAGTGCAGGAACAGGTATGATTTGTTTCATTTATTTGTTCCTTGCTGCTCGGCTGGTAACATTATACTTACTGTATCCTCTCTGTCTTGCAGCCGGTCAGATCTACGTATTACCATAACATCCAGACAGAGTGGTGCCATCCCTTGAAGCAGACAAAACCTCCAAAAGTGGCCTCCAGTCCAGTCCTTACCTGTTTCTGCCCAATTTCTGTGTCTGGTGATGTGTTCTATCCAACGAGCCCAACATCGCCAGATGCAACTTTCGAGAAGGCATGGAAGCCGTCGCCAAATGGATGAAAAACAACTGCCTACAACTAAACACCAACAAAACAGAAGTACTCATCATGGGCCCAAACCCCGATGCCTGGAGCGACACCTGGTGGCCCCCCGCCCTCGGAAACCCGCCAACCCCCATGCACGCAACCTGGGAATCATCCTGGACTCCGAGCTCAAAATGGACCGCCAGATCAACTCTGTCTCGTCTTCCTGCTTCCACACCCTCCGCCTCCTTCGTAAGACCTTCAAATGGATCCCCTCGAACACCGAAAGACCGTCACTCACGCCCTGGTCACCAGCAGACTCGACTACGGCAACGCACTCTACGCCGGAATAAACAAAAACCTCACCCGCAAGCTACAGAACATCCAGAACGCCGCCGCAAGACTGGTCCTCAACCTGCCAAAACACTGCCACATCTCCCAGCACCTGCGCACACTCCACTGGCTCCCTGTCGAGGCGAGAATCACCTTCAAGATGCTCACCCACACACACAAGGCCCTCCACGGCACCGGACCAGCATACCTGAACAGCCGACTCAAATTCCACGCACCCCAAAGGTCCCTACGATCAGCCCAGCTCTCCTACGCCGTCGTCCCCCGCACCAGAAAGACCAGATCGGGAGGCCGCTCCTTCTCCTTCCTCGCGGCCAAAGCATGGAACGCCCTTCCGCTCCACCTCAGACAGACAACATCGCTCCCCATCTTCGCAAGAAACCTCAAAACCTGGCTCTTCGACAGACCCCCTCCTTGATGGATGGAACCTGCACCCCCCACCCCTAGCGCCTTGAGACCCTTACGGGTGAGTAGTCGCGCTTTAACAAACCCCTGATTGATTGATTGATTCATCAGCACAGATATTCAGGGACGGCGAGGACTTTCAATGAATCTGCAATACCGAAACCGTACAAGATTGCTGTTGAACCTGGCCCTGACCGTGCACGGTTATTCCCAAACCTTTTGCCTTCTTCGTCCTATTTTTCTGACCCTTTTTAGGTCTCGCCTGAGCCAGCACATGCGCTGCTCTGGCGAGACATTTAGTGAGTGGGCTTTAAAAAGCCGACCACAGCTTTTTGTGTGGCCTAGAGCGTGCGGTTACGCGCACAGTAATGCGCATTCCTCGCATTGCTCGATCAGGCACCATCTGGCTTTCCTCTCGCTTGCTCTCCCAAGCGCGCGCTTCAACGCTCCTCCCCCACCACAGAGCGCGTGTCGCGGCCGCGCGTCTTGTTTTCCTTTTCGCACTCGCCAGCCTATTGCTTGTTCTTCTTCTCTCACACTCACTGTGTAGTTCATCGTCCCCTTTCCATCCCAGGTTCGCCTCTGCTCTTACCCATAGGATTCACTCTCCCATGGGCATCCGCTTTTAAGCAATGCTTGTTTTACCGGAGCGCCGCGCTATAACTTTTAAATAGGCTCCGTACCCCCCTCCCTCCCCCACTGCACAGACGCCCGCAAGGCGGGCGCTGTCTTAATTAAAGAAATCTGGTCTCATATTTACATGCTTTAATAGCGGCCATGCGTCTCGTTTTGCGCAGCTCACCCAACTTGTTTATTTATTTACATCATGCTAAATAATGGAGGCCACGGGTCTCGTTGCACGCGACTCACCCAACACATATTTTTTTATTTACATGCTAAATAATGGCAGCCACAAGTCTCGTGCGCGGCTCACCCAACTCGTTTTCAAAAATGTTTTTATTGACATGCTAAATAATGGCTGCGCGTCTCATTGCGCGCAGCTCACCTAACTCATTTTTAAATTGTCAGTCAGGCCCCGCACGCACAGGGCCGCCATTTCCGAAGGGCTTTGTGTGCCGAGTCCACTTGAGTTATCTTTAAATAGAATGACAATTATTCTTTGGCGGAATACATGAATGCTGATGCGGCGCGCGCCCCTTGCCCCGGGGCGCTCTTGAGAATGAAGAGTTATTGCCTGGCCCAGTGGGTTCTCCCCTCATTGTGTGCATTAAGCATGGCATATTATCTCGGGCGCGCTTTTATTTACAGTTAATATTGTACCTTTTAGTTTCGATGGGCAGCAGCTTGTGTTTATTCTAGCAGAAGTACCTCGAACGGGGCGCTGTAGAGAGCAGTAAGGTTGTTGCGGAATCCGAAACAAGGTGCGAAGCAGGGATTACAAAAACTCTGTTGTCTGCTTCCTATAGTGAGGCAGACATTTTATCTCTCGATCTCTCACTGTTTCCCACTTCCCACTTCTCTTTTTATCTCACTTCTCTCCCTCACACGCATATCTCTCTTTCAGCCGGCTGGTTGTTTCTCGCTCACTCACTCCTTTCCATCTCTCGCACTTCTTTTTCTCACTTCTCTCCCTCACACGCACATCTCTCTTTCAGCAGGCTGGTTGTTTCTCGCTCACTCACTCCTTTCCATCTCTCTCACTTCTTTTTCTCACTTCTCTCTCTCACACACACATCTCTCTTTCAGCCGGCTGGTCGTTTCTTGCTCACTCTCTCCTTCCCATCTCTCTCACTTCTTTTTCTCACTTGTCTCTCTCTTCTCCCCTCTACCTCCTCTATCCCCTCTTTCTGTCTTTCTCCTTTCTTCCTTCCCCCTGATACTTATCCTCTCTTTCCTTAGTCTGTATCTCTCGCACTTAGGTCTATGTGTCTCTACCGCACTCCCATTTTTTCCCATTCTTTTTCTGCCCACTTCTCCCTCCTCTCTCTCCTCCCCTCTCACTGTCTTCTCTCCATCTCCGTCTATCGCTCATTCTCCCTTAGTCGCCTCTCTGCTTGATTCGGTTCTCATTTTCTCTATCTCATTGGATTCTTACCCCCTTGATTCTTTCTCCCATTCTCTTTCTCTAGACTCTCTCTCATCCTCACGTTTCCTCTTTCTGTCTCTCACGCACTCTTTCGTTGTCACCCCTCAATCTCTCAACGTCTGTGGATGACAGTCACTACTGCATTATGCCATGGCTGTAACACCGACCCTGATTGTAGACAGCAGCTTCAAAGTTCGAAGCCGGTATCGTTCATCATAGATTGTGTGTATTTTGCAGGAGGATGCTGCAACTACCATGCTATTGCTGTTCACGTCTGCGCACTGACGTCACTAGTCTATCACTAGGCATTCTAAGTTCTCTTTCACATGATGTTTGTACAATAAGATATGGCAAAGCAATTAGCCAAATGTCCACTTCATTCTACTCTGCCTATAGCAATGTCCTTTTCCCCAGACCTACTTTTGCCTGTCCTTAAATTCAGAGGGAATTGAAGGGCCTGCCTGGACTTTCCATTCTGTTATTTCTGTGCTGCAACATAAACAGGGTATGCGCCTATCATCTTTTGCCATGACGCAGAGCCACTTAACCCTGAATAGCAGCGTGACCGGAATACCATGGCAATTGTTTCTGTTTGCAAATGGCGGGTTGGTTTGAGTGACACGCCTTCCAGAAATTGAATTGTATTAAAGTTAAACCCTCTCTGAAATAACACTTCAGCCAGATCGCCTCTCTGCATTTCATTATGCAAATCCCGCAGACGGCCAGGCTACAATTTAGGCTGCAATAATCTGCTGTTTGCATTTCTTTGGCTGAGAAGCAACTGCGACTATGTAGCAAGCAGGCTGCAGTTTCCTCCACCCTCTCTCTCTCTTCCTCCACCCTCTCTCTCTCTCTTCCTCCACCCTCTCTCTCTCTACCTCTCTCTCTCTTCCTCCACCCTCTCTCTCTACCTCTCTCTCTCTCTCTACCTCTCTCTCTCTACCTCTCTCTCTCCCTCTCTCTCTCTACCTCACTCTACCTCTCTCTCTCCCTCTCTCTCTCTACCTCACTCTACCTCTCTCTCTCTCCCTCTCTCTCTACCTCTCACTCTCCCTCTCTCTCTCTACCTCTCTCTCTCTACCTCTCTCTCTCTACCTCTCTCTCTCTTTACCTCTATCTCTCTACGTCTCCCTCTCTCTACCTCTCTCTCTCTCTCTACCTCTCTTCCTCTATCTCTCTACGTCTCCCTCTCTCTACCTCTCTACCTCTCTCTACCTCTCTACCTCTCTCTCTCTACCTCTCTACCTCTCTCTCTCTACCTCTCTCTCTACCTCTCTCTCTACCTCTCTCTCTACCTCTCTCTCTCTACCTCTCTCTCTCTACCTCTCTCTACCGCTCTCTCTCTACCGCTCTCTCTCTACCGCTCTCTCTACCTCTCTCTCTCTACCTCTCTACCTCTCTCTACCTCTCTCTACACCTCTCTACACCCCTCTCTCTACACCCCTCTCTCTACACCCCTCTCTCTACACCCCTCTCTCTACACCCCTCTCTCTACACCCCTCTCTCTACACCCCTCTCTCTACCCCTGTCTCTCTACCCCTGTCTCTCTTCCCCTGTCTCTCTACCCCTGTCTCTTTACCCCTGTCTCTCTACCCCTGTCTCTCTACCCCTCTCTCTACCCCTCTCTCTCTACCCCTCTCTCTCTACCCACCTCTCTACCCACCTCTCTCTACCCACCTCTCTCTACCCACCTCTCTCTATACACCTCTCTCTACACACCTCTCTCTACCCACCTCTCTACCCACCTCTCTCTCTCTACACACACCTCTCTCTCTCTACCTCTAAGTGGCAGCCGGAGCCTGATAGCACTGCTTGTCCTTTAAAAAAAAAAAGCACTGGCATAGCCAATAGGTCTCGCCTTTGGGGCCTTATAAGTGTTTAACCATGCAACAGTTAATGTTGTTGCACCAAGGATATTGTGCTGCACAACTAAATACTTATAAGGTCCCAAAAGCGAGACCTATTGGCTATGCCAATGCTTGTTATGTTTGCTTTAGGACTCTGGGCATTTTACCACTGCAAATCAGTACTAAAGTGCATATGCTCTCTCACTTAAAATATAGTATTATAGGTGTACACCTGTTTGGCATATTTAATTTACTTGTTAGTATGTCCCTTGTACAGTGGTATCCCAAATGCCTAGGGCCTGTACATTAAATGCTACTAGTGGGTCTGCAGCACTACTTGTGCCACCCACAGACATAGCCTTTTAAACCTGTCTCAGGACTGCCACTGCAGGGCCTGCGTAAGCAGTTTAATGACACATTGACATGGCTTAAACTCCCCTTTTTCTACATTCAGGTCACCTCTAAGGTATGCCCTAGGTAGCCCAAAGGGCAGGGTACTATGTAAGTGAAAGGTAGGACATGTTCCTTTATTGTGTGGCATGTCCTGGTAGTGACAAAAAGCCTATTTTGTTTCTCACTACTGTGAGGCCTACTTCTCTCATAGGCTAGCATTAGGAATTCCCTTGTATATCTTAAGTGGTAATTCCCAATCTGAAAGGAATGGCGTTGCCATGTTTGGTATATTTAGAATAGTGGTGTTAAACCCTACGTACTGGTGTAGTTGGATTTTACACTACTATTTTAGAAATGCTACTTTTAGAAAGTGGGCATTTCTCTGTGCTTATGATTCTTAGTGCTTCGCAGACAGACTCCAATCCAAGTCTAGGCCTGAGTGACAGCTGCACTTTGTGCATACTTTCCAGACACCAATCGCACAGGAAGCGTTGGGTGTGACAGGGTTACATCTGCATACTGATAATCTTCCTGGGCTGGGAGAGAGAGAGGTGGCTCACACTTACATTTGTATAGGCTGTGTACTGCCCTCACACAAACGGCTGATTTACACCCTACTGATGTCTAGAGCCACGGCTGGGTTGAAAGGGGGTGTTGTGCACTTCTAAGGTTTCTTTTGAAGTTCCCCCTTGAACAAAGACATTTTGGAGTATAAGTACAGGGGCTCTCACCCATGTTTTTAGACACTGTGTGGACTTGTAAATAGACGCTGTGGCTCTACATACTGCTCCAGAGGACTGCTGTGCTGCCAGGGGCACTGCCACGTGGACTACTTTGCTTTATTGTGCTGACCTGCTTGACTGCTAGAGAAACTGCCACTTTACTGAGGAAACCAGTATACTGGCCTGTTGCCTGTCCTGGCTGCGCTTCATGCCCCCCACTGTTCTCCAGGGACGAGTGGGTTGGCCCCCTCCCTATTCAGATAAGGATCTCTAAAGGATTCCAGGGCAGTGCTGCGTTTGTTTAGAGAGCAGCGTATGTTTTCAACTTTTCCTGCATCAGCGCATGTAGAGGCCTACTTGGTTTGCCTTGCCAGCACTCCGTTGTGTCAGAGCGGTTTGGCGCGGTATCTGGTGCTACTGGGAATGGAGTGTGGCGCCTAAATACAGTCAAATTCCCTTTTTCTTTGAAACCAACAGTCCGAAGTCAACGTTCACTCCCCAGTACCCCCGGGCCAAAGCAGGGACCCACTCAATTGCTCCTTTCTGTTTTGCGAACCAGCATGGCCACAACTTCAGCATCGATCCCCAGAGACTGCCTTGGCAAGGCAAGCCCAGCACCGTTCGCCTGATTCGATCAGTAGGGTGCCACCAGGTCACTCCCACAGCCCGGATCAAACAGGGAGAAAGGTACTGTGTGAGACTGAAACAGGGGCACAGGCGTCCCGTGCTCCTTTACAGGCAGCCCTTCCTCTTCTTACAAAGAAGAAAGGCTGTGCTCAGTTAGCAACTGCATGCCCGTTCAGGGCAGCTGCCTTTCACTGTGTGGTGCGGGAGACCCATCGAGTTCTCCCTGTGGTGTGCTGAAGTGTGTGTGTTTGATCCCCGCTCCCAGTGTTGGCACATACCTTTGGCGGCTCTTCACTTTACTCTCCCCCAGGGAGACAGCCGATTCACGGGCACTAGGAGATTTCCCTAAATAGCCGGATAGTTATTTGAGGCATTTCAGGTGACCGTAAAGCCTCTTAGAGAGGCGACCGTATGTTTCAATACTGTGGATTACTGTAATAACTGTAGCAGGGGCCCCTGTGTTGGTGCTCATTTACCATAAAACTGGTGATAGCGCAGATGCACTGTGGCCATGTGTTCACTGTAATGTTGGGAAATCTGCCCTACACATTCTGCATCTAAATCTAAATCAAAAATCTAAATCCGTATTTGTAAAGCGCGAACTACTCACCCTTACGGGTCTCAAGGCGCTGGGGGCCGTCGTGGAAATTAAGTGAGCTATTGCCCAGAGTCACATGGTGCTGAGCTGAGCTGCCGCCGGAGCCAGGGATCGAACCGTGAACCCTGTGCTCCGAAGTCAGCTGCCCTGGCCGCTGCACCACACCTCTCCACTGTATTTGTGGGTTTCTAGTGACATTTGGTAATTAGTGTGCCTTTTCATAGCCTGATTTGCGTTCTTGCAGTCGTGATGAATCATGTTTGCATTTCACAACCTGTTGCATTTCATGCCCTGATATTATAATGTATGTCGTTTTGATTCTTGTGTTGACAGGATAACGAGTACTATTTCAGTAAATGCATGATTTGCACAGTGCTTATGATTCATGTTGTTTGGTCTTGTGTTATGTACAATATATACTATATTTTTTATATAATATTGTGTTGAATCTCTTTTGTGGTGTGTATTCATTGTGTTACTGGTGTGAGTGTGTTTATAGATTGCCTCTGGGGATAAGTCTGACTGCTCTGTGCCAAGCTACCAGCGGGTGGGCACAGGTTGTCTTTGGTGTGTAACTTACTTGTCCTGACTAGGGTGGTGACTAGGGTGTTAGGTTCTGCCTGGCTTAGGCGCATACCCCAGCCAACCAGAAACCCATTTCTAACAATTGCCCATTCCTGCAGTATGTTTTTTGAAGGGTGGAGACAATGGTCTAAGTTAAAAAAAAATTAAAAACAGTGGTTTAGAACTACAAAAAAATAACAAAAAACTTTACAAAAAAATCCAAACCAAAAAATACTGTGAAAATATGTATACATGTAGCACACAAGGCGAATTGGAGGTTCGAGCACAAAAGGAAAAGCACTAAGCGCTGTTCAAGTCTTGGCACCACTCCCTATTCATAGAGATAATTGAAAGATTAGTTGTGGGGAGGGGTGTTCCTCTCCTGAGCAGGATGGTCTGAGGGCTGAACCCAGCCCCTTCCTGATTTCAGAAGATGCGTGCCCTGTCACTGGCAAACGTAGTCCCCATCTGTCCTTGCCTGCCCTTTGTTTTCCTAGATAGACTAGAGCCAGGTGAAGGTGAAGAACTGTCCAGAACCAGTTTTAGGGTTAGGAAAAGGGAGGGTCTCTCGTACACTGGCTGGCACTGGGTATAAAAGTGGCAAACCCAGAACCTCTCGCAGTTGGGACCTCAGAACGGCGCTGCGTCATCGAGCCGCACAGGGATGTCTTCGGATCAGCACAGTATCGGTTCGAAGGGCACTGCGTCTGTTCCGATCGGCGCAGTAGTGACAATTTATCTATTTTGTAGGTAGCAAAAGAGCTTCAGAACCCACTTCTGAGGCCCAGGACCGGAGGGGGCACCTCAGGCAAGGGTAGTACTCACATGTGGCAGAGTCCAGCGGCACCAGCAGAATTGCAAGAAGTATTTTATGTCCCTGAGACTTCAGAAAACAGGAGGCAAGCCAGCAAGCCCTTAGAGTCATTCTAGGTTCAAGTGAGATGGGTCCATTCCTTGTACAGGGCAGAGATCAGCAGGCAGCACGACAGCTCAGCACAGCAATGCAGCAATTCCTTAAAACAGTCAGTCATGCATCGTGGCAATCCTTGTAGAACAGCAGTCCTTACTCTGAGCAGAGTTTTTCACAGGTAGAGTAGTGTACTGATTTGGTAGGGGCAAAGCCCCAGTACTTATACCCAAATTTGCCTTTGAAGTGGGGGTGACTTCAGAGCAGCTCCTTGACGTGTACAGGTCCCCTTTCATTCCAGCTCCGTGTGCCAGGCTATCTGTGGGGGTAATCAGTCCTTGGTGTGGGGACAGGACATAACCTGTTCAGATGTAAGTGTCAGCTCCTTCCCCCCTTCCTACCCAGGAACCCTATCAAAATGCAGATGAGTCCTCTGTCACACCCACCCTTCCGGTGTTAGTAGCTGTCTAGAGGAAATGCACAAAGTGTAGCTGTCACCCAGCCCAGATGTGTATTGGAGAGAGGCTGCAGAAACCCAGAGCTAAGTTAAGAGCAGAGAAATGTCCACTTTCTAAAAGTGACCTTTTTAAAATAGTAATGTCAAATCCAACTTTATCACTAAAGAGGATTTATCATTATCATTCCAAAGATATGAAACATGATGCAGCTACTCCTTTCTAATTAGGAATTACAGCTTTATAGTGTTTTAAGGAATTCTCAATGCTAGCCTATGAGAGGAGAAGGCCTGGCAGTAGTGAAAAACAAATGGAGCTGTTTGTCACTCCCAGGACATGTAAAACTTAAAAGTACATGCCCTACCTTTTAGTTACACAGCACCCTGCCCCTGAGGCTACAGAGGGCCTACCTTAGAGGTGACCTATGTTTAATGGTTGAAGTGGCAGTAAACTGCACACACAAGCCCTATAAAGGCAAGCCCGAGACAGGTTTGAAAGGCTACTTGTGTGAGTGGCACAACCAGTAATGCAGGCTCACTCATAGCATTTAAGTTATAGTCCCTGGGTACATATATACCACTTTACAAAGAACTTACAGTGAAACTAAACATGCCCGTCAGTTATACACAAATGTAACCGTGTTTAGGAGAGAAGCACATGTACTTTATCACTGGTTAGCAGTGGTAAAGTGCTCAGAGTCCAAGGGACAGCAAAAAGATATTGCAAAAAGTGGAGGTAAGCAGGAAAAAGGTTGTGGGAAGAACACCCTAATGATGACAGGTCTAACATTTACATATTGCCTCTAAGTCAGGGGTCTTTCGGACTGGGGGGCCTTAACTGACCCGGGTGGGGGGGCAGACTGGTTAAAGAAAGCATCATCCTTATAGCAGTGCTTTGTTTTCAACTGAATTCAAATGATCAGCAGTGAGCCGCTCTGTAATGGGCCATCACTAACATCCTTTGTCATTTATATCCGGCTGGGAGTATGTGTCAAACCCCCCTGCCCCCCATTTCGGATAATCCCACTGTGGATACTTTCACAAGTTCATACTGTCACAGTAAGGCCTAGCTAACCAGAATAGTATTTTTGGCTATCATGTATTTCATTGCATTTTTAAAAGGTTTAACGTAACTTTAATGTTTACATTAGTCTTGACATATATAAATATTGCAAATTTAATAGAATGATTGTTAAAAATTCTGTGGGGGCCCCAATTTTTTTTTATACTGGGGGGTGGGGTGAAGGGGAGGGGGAGGGGCCTATCATTAAAAAGTTTGAAGACCAGTGCTCTAAGTCAAGTGTGACTGCCAAGCTACCAGAGGGCTAAGCACAGGTATCTTAGTAACTTTTGTAGTTCACCCTGATGGGTTGCGTTTATTATTTGAGTGGGGCTCTCAGCCTTCTCAAGTAATAACCCAATTTCTTACGAGTGTGACAAGTCAAAAGGTAGTATACATATGCAATCCTTAGCATCTCTCCAGAGCAGTGATCACATAGGTGCCAATTGTAACTGTGATATTACCGCACAGAGTGTGAATGAAGTACACGTCTGTCAAAATATTGACAGCGCCAAAGGAAAATAAACTGGATTGGTGGAAGGCGTGAGTTGTGTGTGGTTGAAGTGAGGAGATGAAGCAAAGTACATGTAGGAGACACGAGTGACAAGACTGCGTGAAGAGGAAAAGGGTGATGTGAGAGAAATGCGGATGATTTCAGAAACCAAGTGGAGAGAAGAAGGGAGTAGGTGCATGATAGAGTGAGAGACGACAGAAGAACGTGTTGTGAAGGGGAACAGAAGTGATTGTGACACTCTGAAGACCACCTCATCTTTTAGCATTGTTTAATTTAGTATCACATTTTCACAACTGAAACCGCTTCAGTTCGAATTAATCAAAACAAAGTTTTTGTTACTCTTTTATTTGATACGGCTAGCAAACATTAGCAACGCTTTTTTAGGCTTATGTCTTTTGTGTTCTGTGCTGGATGGATAGAGCTCACAGAGGCACCCACATACTGGCCAGGTGGCATGCTTTGCAAAGCACAGAATTTTGGTTTTCATGTTTTAAGCCACACCCGTCATTGCGTAGGCAAAGGCCCTGAAAGGTTTCCTAGTTACACACTTCTTTGCCAATGTCCCAATGCTTCTGAAGCTGACTCTTAAAGGATGCGTTCCCTGCTACCGCATTAGCTTTCCTCCTTTTGAAACCGCAGGTGTATCTCACATGTATCAGACATAGGATCTGTGTGCCAGTGATTCTGTCTGGCGCTGGCTGGTCCTGACAAAATCCAGCTTTGTTGACTTTCACTGGGTTCAAATCAGATCTTCAAAGGTCCCAGCATGCACCACCCACTCCCATTAGAGTCTGTCTCCACAGCATGGCAGTGGGTCACAGCACCAGTGCTTGTGAATAGCAGCACACACAGGTACACCTGACTGACAGGGCTGCAGTATCCCAGCGATTCGTTCTTCTAGTGCTTCGTGTTATATTATTCTGAAGCTCTGTAAACAATGAAGGTTCTGATAAACCAGGGCACACGGTTCACACAAGTGCAGAGTCACAGTTGCATGTGTGACCGTAACACTGGGATGTACATGTCAAAGGCATGTTGTACATCATTCTGTTGTGAGCTTCTTTTACAGCTAGCAGTGGCCAAGTCACAGTGTCATATCAAAAACGTTGTCGGCTTGAATGACTGGAGTAGGTCTCATAAGTGTACATAAGACACCCTCTTGGTCACTGTGCAGTATCGGGATTCTCCAGCATCAGAGAGTTCCTGTGCCTCGTGCCCAGCAGGTAGATGTTACCGCCCTTCAAAGTGACTGTCCCCTGTTTACAGCTCAGCGTGTGCACAAGGGGACCAGCCCCAAGTGCAGCAGCATCAAGCTCATGTGCACATCCATCCATAGATGCATCCTTGTGGGTACAAAGGCCCATCCCACACCCCAGACATACACACGAGTCATATACCCAAACTGACCTGCAATCCACCCATACACACAAACTAACCATCACACATCCTTGCACAGATACCCATCAACATTTTCCATCCACATTCATCTATTCATTCATCTGTCCAACCAAATTGAGCTTTCATCAAAGCATAAATTTGCGAGCCATCCAGCCCCCCGCTGACCCCTTGTCCACCACCGATAACACCATCCATTTACTCTTGTATCAATACAACTGTTCACCCCTCCACACATGGCATGGCACACAGTGCAGAAAAAACTATGTTTATTCACAACTATCCATACATACCAATGTAACTTGCGCAACCATCCTTGCACTCACCAATCCACACAACCGTTCTCAAACATGAGCATCAAATAGGCAAGGGTGTGTGCTCTGCCGCTGTGGACCCTGCTGTACCTGTTCTTTGAGGGAGGAGCCTTCACTGATACTTCCTGAGCTGCACCGGTTCTGTGGACAGTAGGAAGCTTTTACTGCTGCTGTAGTGTCGGGAGAGAAGCTTCCCCTGCTGTTACCGTACCGTGCCTGTTCTGTGGGCAGGAGGAAGCTTTTACTGCTGCTGTAGTGTCGGGAGAGAAGCTTCTGCTAATGTTACCGTGCCATGCTTGTTCTGGGACAGTATGAAGCTTTTACTGCTACTGTAGTGTCAGGGAGAGAAGCTTCCGCTGCTGTTACCATGCAGTGCCTGTTCTGTGGACAGTACGAAGCTTTTACTGCTGCTGTAGTGTCAAGGAGAGGAGCTTCCGCTGCTGTTACAGTGCCGTGCTTGTTCTGGGACAGTACGAAGCTTTTACTGCTGCTGTAGTGTCGGGAGAGAAGCTTCCGCTGCTGTTACTGCGCCGTGCATCTTCTGCGGACAGTAGGAAGCTTTTACTGCTGCTGTAGTGTCAAGGAGAGAAGCTTCCGCTGCTGTTACCAAGCCATGCCTGTTCTGTGGACAGTAGGAGAGGTGTGGTGCAGCGGCCAGGGCAGCTGACTTCGGAGCACAGGGTTCACGGTTTGATCCCCGGCTACAGCGGCAGCTTACCTCAGCACCATGTGACTCTGGGCAATGGCTCACTTAATTTCCATGACGGCCCCCAGCGCCTTGAGACCCGTAAGGGTGAGTAGTTCGCGCTTTACAAATGCGGATTTATTATTATTTATTAGGAAGCTTTTACTGCAGCTGTAGTGTCAGGGAGAGAAGCTTTGAAGCAGGGTCTATTTTTTATCATATAGTACCCCAGGCCAATCCTGCCGATACCTGAGGCTTGAGGCCCTGATAAGAAATTGTGGTTTTAAATATTCTTTCTAAACTAATGAATTGATGAATATATATTTTCTGCTGTGTTAATGACTTGATGAATAAAAGTGCCACTTCAACGTAAGACCTTTGTTTCACACCCGTGTTAATTATTTTTAGACAAGCAGTGTTTGAACTGGTATAGGCCACCACAGAAGGGTCTAATTCACCCTTCAACAGCTGGCTGACCATGAAGGTCTCGTGCGGACTGCTCTTGCTTACGGCTCGGACCTGGGACACTCTGGCAGATTGCCCCCAGACTGCCCCCGCCTCTCCCCACCACCGGCTGCTGGGTAAGTCAGGGACCCTTTTATTTTTTCCCTTGAATTTACTCCGGTCTCTGGTGTGAAGTTGGGAGGGGTGAGCCCATCTGGGGGCTACCACCTGTTCCTTGGTCCCCTTTAGCATTCTGTCCTGCCACGACCACCGCCCTCTACGTCTGTGTGTGGTCACGGTTCTCGCCTTTTGCTTCAGATGTTACAGTGTCGCTTTTGGTTCAATGCGTCTTGTGGTTACATTTCTTGGTTTCCCGGTTTAAGTCCGGAGATGTTCACGGTTTGAGTCCGAGAACCAGGTTCAAGTCCTGGTTGCAGTTGTATAGGTTTTATAATTGGATGTGACGTTATTGATTAGTTGTCCAGGTTTGAGTCCTGATTGTCCAGGTTTGAGTCCTGTTTGCGGTCTCTTATGTTGCATTTCAAGGTTTGCCTTCTGCCACATTTACGTTCCTTTTAGCTCATCTATATATTTTATTGAATTTTGATTAATATTTGGTGTAAATTGTATTGTTTGTACGTTTAATTATGCAAGGAATGGGAGGCTTCTTATCGCATTAAGATTAACAGTGTCTTTCTTTCAACTGCGTGCTTTCTACAAGGGGAGCTACTTTCCTTCATCACGTCGCCTTGTGGTTTCCTCTCTCAGGCCTGGCAGCGGCCGACGCCTTTCGACTTCTCTCTCCACATTGTAGAAAGTGCCCTCTGCTCTTCTCCTTTTTCAGCAGCTCTCTCTCCTTCTCTCGGTTTGCATTTAGCGTCTCTCCCTCTCTAACCTGGCTTATAGGCCTTTCTCGTCTCTTTCTCTCACAGTGGTACCACCGGATTTCGCTACTGTTTGTCTTATATATGGGTGTACTTCTCTCTTACGCATGCAGTCTTCTTAATGCTTTAGCGAGATGGAATACATAGGTTTCTAAACTGCGTTTATTGTCTTTTGATCTATTTTCATTTTTAATGTCTTGGTTACACGGGGTTAATTGCACAACTCCACGTTGATTGTCTTCTTTTTAATTTTATGTTTGTTACATATATGTGGATTAATTTTTTGTCTGCTTCCTTGATCGTCCCACACACGCTTCACCCGTCACCTTTTCTGCGTACTTGGCTCCATAGTAATAGGTCTTCCCACTTGCCTATTCAGTCAAGTGGTAGCCAGAGGGGGGAGGAGGGATTTCCCTTGACGCCAATGAGCAATGGCATAATATATTCAGGTCAAATGGACGTAAGAGTCATACTATAAGATTACATCAACACAAAATACTGCAGCCCCAAGATACTAAGTACAGAATAATGTACTCCTACCTGCGTCCGAATTCAGCAGCAGCCGAGGCAGGCACAAGCAATAGCCCGAATGCAAGCACCGATCCAGGAAGTACCGCCACAGAACACACACAGTTGGTGTTTGCTATTACAAAATGAGGTTTTGAAATTGTGGCTCATGTTCAAGTTAGTTAGTGCCACTGGCCTTAGAGCAACGTACAGGTCGGAGCAGATGGTGAACATTAGACAGAGGAATGGGATTAGCAAGATAAAACTGTTCTCTCCCGATTTCTTGTGCACAGAATTAGGGAGAGAAGAGGGGAGATAAAATGATGGAATGGAATGCACGCTAGCTACACCCAATTTTCGTTTTGGATAAATATATAGGTCCAATACATTATTATAGGCCCTTAGGAGCAAAAGACTAGACTAGACTAGCAGATACGACGTATTACAGAACGTGCATGACACATAGAGAACGTGAGCCTGGGTTTGACTTCATGGTCACAGGTTCATGTGCTACTAGGTCTACCGAGCATTTCAAGGTGGATAAAAGGAGTACCATTGAGTTGAAGGAACAATAAGGATCTGCTACCTAGCGCCAGAATACCATGTGTTTAGATGTTCCGAGGTATCAAAGGGTTAATAGGCTTTTTTCTTGGGCTGCCGTTAGAAGTTGCTCTCTTGGCTAAGCCACAGATTCTGGGCGTTGAGCCAGGCAGGAAAGAGACTTCCTGTGGTTGGCAACGAACATAAGATTGAGAAAAATAAAAGTATATATGTAGAAATATATCTGTGTATACAGTTAGAAGACCACTTTGAGCTGTGTGAGTGAACAAGAGAAATAAATTGCCTAGGATCACACGATTTGGTAAAAGGGAAAAGCAGGGATTAAATTAAGGGTTTTAGGCCAGCAGCAGGAAAGTGAAAAACACTTTTCATCACTACGTGCATCACCACTGTTTAAGATAAAGTAAGCTAAGTGTACGCATGTCCATCAGTGACACATTTTGCAGACTATGACCACGAAAAGTGGCAAAATACGACAGGACAGGAACATGTCCAACATAAAAGATGGAGACATCTCTTAATTAAATACAGTGTTGTTCTAATTAGTGACACATTAGAGGCCTTCATAACACAGGGCCACTATGAGTGCAGCTGTGTGGAAAAAGAGAAGGAATAAGTTGTGGAATATGTTAAAGAACAGTATGCATGAAGTAAGCAATGCTCAGTATCTCAATATTGTCAGAATAAAATGAGTAGATTTAAAAAGGCCTTTTAAAAGTACAGTTGCAGACTTTAGAGGTGGTTGCATATATTTTGCAGTTCGACCACTACGAGTTTCCTCCTATCTCCCATGTCCGGGGAACTATTAAGAGTACAATGTTTTGGTTCTTCGTTCGCTTTCGGCTTTCGGAGTTAATTGATGTTTCGATGTTTTTGCAACATTATTTTTTTTTTTATTTAGTTCTTCCCTGCGTCCCCAAGAAGTGTACTGGATTTCCTGTCTTTGGGATGTTTGCATAGATTAGCTCAATATTATTGTCTTCATCACCTCTTGTCTGGTTAGAAATAAAATATAAATATAATTAAGAATAAAATATAACAGAGGAGTACACTTAGATGCCTTAAATCTCATTTATAGGCAGACAGCAACAGAAAGAGATTTGTCATGCCACAGGCCCTGCTACAATTTCCCACACGTTTGGATCACAGCTGGACCATGTGTCCATCATGATATTAAAGCAGCAACAACTTTCAGCAAAGACTGCACGAGCTGCTTAGAAATAAAACAGGCAAAATAAGCGCCACAATTGAGGGGAATAAATAAATAAAAAATTAAGAGAAAGCAAAAATCGTTTATTGCCCATGGATCACCCTGTTTTCACTCACAAATATTACAATGTTCTGACCGCCACCTAACATAACACCGCCATCTTCACAAGCAGATATATATAGAATGGCTCTATGTATATTGCATTCTTGAAGGGTTTTGCCTACTTAAATGGCGCAAGGAGAAGTATTATTTTATATGTGTATCTAAAAGAAATAATGTGTATGTATATTAATGTTTTTCATTTCTAGGTTCTTCAGAGTTGGAGTGAATATTGTTGTAACACATTAGATTGTAAGGTGGAATGTGCTAAAATGCATTCTAATGCAGCGACTACAAAGGACGGATAATATATAGTAAGATTACATTTATGAATTGATCTTTAGTAATGAGTATATGCCAATGCAGAAGCATAGTGTGCATTGAATAACAGTGCTTCGTATTATAATGTTCTAAGGATACAACGTTTACTTATTTAACATGTCTTTTAATATATAGGTGCAGTCTTTAAGGGTGTTTGCAATTAGGTTTCAAGGTATGAAGGATTGGCACAGTTTGACAACTATGAGTATTTTGATTCCCAAAGGTGTTACTGTGACAGAGATTTCCAACTATGTTTGCTGTTTGCTATAGTACAATGTTTTAATTCTTCTTTTGCTTTTGGAGATAGTGGATTTCTTTTTAAAGTGTCGTACAGGGATGCCAACAAATACAGCATGTATCATTAATAGCACAATTATTGCAAGGCCTGTTGCTATTAAAGAGAGTTTCAATTGTAGAATGTGCTGCACACACCTCCTCCAAGGACTATGTATCAAGAGGTAAAGATATTATTGATGCAGATGTAAAAAAAAGGAATAGCATTAACTGGTTGTGAGTACACAATGGTTCAAATTGCTTCTACTCCACATGATATCATGATATAAAGATAAAGGATGATGATATGTACTATGACCCTAAGTATATTATTGGAAGGGCTGGGTGGAAGAAAAGGAAGAAGGGAACAGGGGAGGATGTATGTAAAAAGAAAAGGAATACGGTTAGGCCCAAATGGAAACATATGTTTACCAACGATGATGCTTGCTCCCAGGGCCCGACTTTTTCATGGTTCATCACTTGTAGGACGTGATGGGATGATCAGACTGCTTCTCTAAATGCTGGTACAAAGGTTAAATTGGAAAGGGTAATTCCACTGCCCCAGGCCACTTCTCTTACCCACATGAAATGGACTTCATCAACATACCCCCCTACTCAAACTACAAGTACGTGTTGGTTATTGTGTGCATGTTCAGCACATGGACTGAGGTATACCAATACAAGAACTGCAATGTACAAACTATTGCCAAATACCTCCTGAAAGAGTTCATACCGCGCTTTTAAGTACCTATGCTTTTGGGCTCTGACAATTGACCGGCGTTCATCTCACATGTGATTGAAGGGTTGTGCAAGGGGCGAGGAGCCACACAGAAACTACATGTGTTCCACGGAAACTACCAAGTGAGAATGGTATCCCAAGCCCATCATGAAGGGTTTCACGTGCTACACAGCAGAGAAAGGAAGAGTGTGTAAGCGGACCCCAACGATACATCAACTAAAGACGTCTGGAACATCAATGCCCCAACCCCTCAGTCTACAAGTTGTGACAACGAGACATCTTTACCTTCTTCATCACTTTGTTTTCTTCATTTTTGAAAGTGCCTAAGTAATAGAAGTGCTTGAAAACCTCTCAAATTACTTGAAGTCAGGCACCAACGGTTACTTTTTCTGTTTACAGATATGATCACTGAAGCTCTGCATAATTCCTTAGCAAAATTTTGAAAAGAGTAAAAGTACAGCAGAAGATAAGACATTCTTCCAACTAGTCACACTAACCACACGTACCAACGATTGGAACGATGCCTCAAGACTTTCAGAACAATGAGGAAATAGGACAATGGGTGCTACTAGCAGTATTGACCCCCATTACTGCCATTATAATGACTACGCTCTTTATAAGTGTATTATGATCACAGTGCTATACCTGAGATATTGCTTAAATGACACAGAGATATTGTACCAAATTGAATACATAGCCGTTGATAAAGATGGGACAGTTGACAGGGCAGGATGTTACACACCGGCCTACAGACACAGAAAACAGCATGTGTTACAAAGTCATACTTGTCTCTAAGTATGTGGGCTGTGTCCTAATGAGCGATATGCTCTTCAGCCAGCACACCATGTCCATAGCAGTTGCACCTCCTGAGAATAGCAGAATTAGCACGGGGAGAGCAAGGATAGAACAGGGAAGTTGTAGAAGTAACAACAATAGGACTACATTAAATGTAAGAATTTTGTTCAAAAATGAACAAGAGGAGGGAATGAAGCAGAGTCTATTTTTTATCATATAGTACCCCAGGCCAATCCTGCCCACACCTGAGGCATGAGGCCCTGATAAGCCCCCGCCAGCTAGCATAATAGGAATCTGTTAAGTTGACCAAACTGTCCCAGCTGTTCTTTTTCTATGAATACGCCCAAAAGTGTTTCTCTCACACGATATCTCCTCAGCGAGGCCCAGCTCCCCCGGGGCCCCCTCTCCATCGATGTGCTCTTCTTCTCTTACACCCACGTAGATACCGCAAGAATAGGGAACTTCCCGAGCTAAATGGTGGGGGCCACTTGCCATCTGTCATCTTTCATATTACTGTATCTGTTGCTAGCTTTAATGTAACTAAGACATGCAACCTATATCTTCCTAAATGTTCCGCTTTCTTATAAAAGTTTCCCTGAAGTGACGCAAATCCTGTTCAATAGATGTTCAATTTCATTATGATTCATGGTCAAACATCCTGTGACCTTTTGGGAAACTTTTTGTAGCGTGGGTGTCACTTCTGTTTTCTTAAATATTTCCGAGAAGTGACCAAAATGCGTCATGTCCTTTGGTCAAAGGCACCTGATAATGTCGTCATTTTGTGGTCAATAGTTCATCATTGAAAGAGTATAAAGATCTGCTCCTCAGTCCATTCGAGGGACTCCCCCGCTGCAGTGACCCCTTGGGTCATGACGCCTGTGTGGTCTCCTTCAGCCATCTATCTAAGCATCTTTGGCTGAAGCTCTAAATGCTTATTGTACTTTGAAATTGTCTCTTTCTCTCTCCTCTGCATTGCCCTTATTCTAAAACATTATTGCAATTGCTAAGCAATAATGGTTTTTTCCTCCTAACTTAACGTGTGCATTCCTAGCATTGCAGTCAAGTGTATTTTGCATTTTGAAAGTATTTCCATTGATATAAAATATATTTGCATTGCATGAGTTTGTTCTTCACTCCAGAAATGTGTCTTTAAATGCCAAGACTTTGCTAAGACTCCCAGGCTCATTATTGAATTTTAAAAGGGATCTTCTTTCATAGAAATCAGAAAGCTATTTTTCTCTATCGTTTACCCGTCTATTTCGTCATAATTTTGCAGAAGCACCCACACAAATTAAGCTGCCTTGGTCCAGTGCCCCAGGACCATGAAATTTCACCCTTTCATTGCATTTAATGTACTTTGGAATTGTAATTCTTGGATGCTTAGTTTTCTCATTTAAGGTTTGCCTTCTAGGCACTTGCATGTTATGAATAGATATCTTGCGTTGCTATTTCTGACTGATTGAAATTGTGGTTTTAAATATTCTTTCTAAACTAATGAATTGATGAATATATATTTTCTGCTGTGTTAATGACTTGATGAATAAAAGTGCCACTTCAACGTAAGACCTTCGTTTCACACCCGTGTTCATTATTTTTAGACAAGCAGTGTTTGAACTGGTATAGGCCACCACAGGAGGGTCTAATTCACCCTTCAACAGCTTACGCTGCTGTTACCGTGCCGTGCCTATTATGTGGGCTGTAGGAAGCTTTTACTGCTGCTGTAGTGTCAGGGAGAGAAGCTGCCACTGCTGTTACCGTGCTGTGCCTGTTAAGTGGACAGTAGGAAGCTTTTACTGCTGCTGTAGTGTCAGGGAGAGAAGCGTCCACTGCTGCTACCGTGCTGTGCCTGTTCTGTGGACAGTAGGAAGCTTTTACTGCTGCTGTAGTGTCAAGGAGACAAGCTTCCGCTGCTGTTACCACGCCATGCCTGTTCTGTGGACAGTAGGAAGCTTTTACTGCAGCTGTAGTGTCAGGGAGAGAAGATACTGCTGCTGTTACCATGCCTGTTAAGCGGACAGGAAGAAGTTTTTACTGCCGCTGTAGTGTCGGGGAGAGAAGCTTCCACTGCTGTTACCATGCCATGCCTGTTCTGTGGACAGTAGGAAGCTTTTACTGCTGCTGTAGTGTAAGTGAGAGAAGCTTCCGCTGCTGTTGCCGTGCCTGTTCTGCAGACAGTAGGAAGCTTTTACTGCTGCTGTAGTGTCAGAGAATGAAGCTTCCACTACTATTACCGTGCTGTGCCTGTTCTGTGGACAGGAGGAATCTTTTACTGCTGCTGTAGTGTCAGGGAGAGAAGCTTCCGCTGCTCTTACCGTGCGGTGCCTCTTCTGCGGGCAGTAGGAAGCTTTTACTGTTGCTGTAGTGTCTGCGAGAGAAGCTTCCACTACTGTTACCGTGCTGTGCCTGTTCTTTGGGCAGGAGGAAGCTTTTACAGCTGCTGTAGTGTCAGGGAGAGAAGCTTCCGCTGCTGTTACCGTGCTGTGCCTGTTCTGCGGGCAGTAGGAAGCTTTTACTGCAGCTGTAGTGTCAGGGAGAGAAGCTTCCGCTGCTGTTACCGTGCCGTGCCTGTTCTGCAGACAGTAGGAAGCTTTTACAACTCTATAGTGTCAGAGAGAGAAGCTTCCACTACTATTTCCGTGCTGCTACCGCGCTGTGCCTGTTCTGCGGGCAGTAGGAAGCTTTTACTGCAGCTGTAGTGTCAGGAATAGAAGATATCGCTGCTGTTACCGTGCCTGTTAAGCAGACAGGAGGAAGTTTTTCCTGCCGCTGTAGTGTCAGGGAGAGAAGCTTCCGCTGCTGTTATGGATTCTGCACACACAGAGCTATGCACAGGATGATAGGACCTCGGAATATAGTGGTGAGCCAACCATAAACCTTAGCACCTAAAACCCCAACCCTACTAGCCTTAGCGTCTCATTAGCAACGAGGTTACCAATGATTAGACAACCCAGAACACGGTATCTCTCTCTCAGGACTCGCAGTAGCAAGAACACCCTTTCATCACTCACTCATACCTGTCCACAACGTGCGTAAAAGAGACACTGTATAGTTTAAAATGTTTATTTCAACTAACGTGCTCTAGGATACAGTACACGTGTCAGTACTATCAGCATAATGCATAAGAATAATATAAGCAGCATAGTTACAACTCCATAGAATACAAACGGGGAAAGCATTTCATGAAGCAGTGGATATAGGGCTAAATGACCTTACCACCCTCCCCGTGCTAGTAGCTATTTTATTATAAAAATAGAAGACCTCTGGGCATTGTCTAGCGAACCCCCATACCTCAGTGTCTAGATGCAAAGTCTACATCAGCAGACAATCACAGCTCTTCTCCCTGGAAAGGCTTTTCTCCAAGTGCCCCTAAAGCGGGAAAACCGCAATATTAAAAGCACACAAATTTCTCCATGGCAGCTGTACATAGTGTTATGTCTAGGTGCGAGGGACTGGCCAGATCAGCAAGAACAAGGGACGTTGTTTTTCGACCTTGTACATGTTGTGCAGACGTAGCCCAAAGGGAACAGGAGAAAAGGTGAAAGACAGAAAATGCAGACAGTTCTAAAATAACTTGGCAGGAGCAGAGGCTGATAGAACAACGGCTCAGAGTAACGTGTGCAAAAAAGGCATCATGGCAGCCAGGCCTAAGTCAACGCAGCAAAGCAGACCAGGAGGCCACAAACCACAAGACACCCTCCCCTGGGCAGTCCATCGGCCAAGACAAAGGACGAAGACAGAGTTCAAATCGACTGAGCAGAACTGAAACGTCAACAGTTGATGCAGTCCCCATGAAGGACAACGAATGGGCGAGGAGAAAAAAAAATACAGAACCAGCAACGCAGGACACAAAAAGCGAAGGCCATATTAATCCATCAGAGTGTGAGTGCAGAAAAACGCCACACCCTCCAAGAGGACATCATTGGAATCGTCAGAAAATAGTGACGCCATCCAGTCCAATAAATCAAAACTTCAGGCATGCTCTTCACAGGAGGGAGCATCAAATAGCAATGCGGGACAACTTGCGTGGTACTCAATATAACTTCGTTGTAGGAGATTCTGAGCAGCCGCCCAGATATCCCATTGTGCCAAAATCCCCAGTGCAGCCGCACGCGTCATGCAACCTGCAGCGGAACAGTCCCGTTCATGGGCCTCTAAGGGACCCACCAACCGAACAAAATCCGGAACAGACAACGACGTATTGGAGAGGCAATAATCCATGGTCCAGGAAAAGGACAGCGGATGCAAGACCTCACAGGTTGCACGCAAGTGAAATACGCAAAGCGAAAAGAAAGTGTATAGGACACACTCAGTGTCGCCAACGGCAGGACGCCGAAGCCAGCGAGGATGCGCTCACGGAGCAGCTGGAGTCGACCTGGGTGAGAAGAGCCCATCGGGGAGCAGCCATTGCGTAGAAAACAGACCAACAGCAGTACACCAGCCGCCAAGGCGAGGATTAATGGGAAACCACCAAAGACGCTGGAAAAGATGGAATGAATAAAGGCTGGTATCACACCAAAAATAGTTTGAAAAGAGGTCACAAGGCCTGAACCCACAACCTTAAAAAAGTGTACCAGACCTTCAGTGCGTGATGCATTAAAAACACGGTGAATTAATTCACCGAAATGTTGTGGGAGGTTAGTGTTCAAAAGGGCCTGTATTTCACTGTGGGTACTCGCCACCTGGAGAATGAATGTCTCCCGGGCGGACGTGAGCATAACCTCCTGATTCAATAATAGCGCCTTTATTCTGCTCAATTTATTGAAATCCGCCGTCAGTGTAGGAATGGAAGGCCAAACGGAACTATCTATGATGTCGTGCGGGGGAGGAAAAAGCACATTTTTGCAGCAGACAACCCTGTGGGAAACTGTAACAATATAGGGTATGCCGGCCAGCATGCCACAGCAGTCCTGGTTATTTAAAAGCAGATAGCTACCATTAGAAAGCACAGTGAAAGTAGGCCCTTTTGAACACTAACCTCCCACAACATTTCGGTGAATTAATTCACCGTGGTTTTAATGCATCACGTCATAGGGATTCTGCACACACAGAGCTATGCACAGGATGATAGGAGAAATAGCAGGAGCAGGAATGCCCTTTAACACACAAGCAAGATTCAGAGCTGAAACGTTGCAAGCCCCGTGCAATTTAATATGTTTACAAATAAGGGAATGACCCACAGTGGAATCGCATGACTCCCCCGTGAGAAAAACTTCCTTCCCGTCTCTAAGGCATTTATACATGAAAGGCAGGGACCAAAGTTCATGCAGGAAAGCACTACCCAAGGGCTGGAAACGGCCCACAGGATAATGTTTCATACACGAACTAAATTCAAATAAAGAAAAAGGCAAGGCGATAACCCCATGAACTAGCCACACAGCAGAATCCAATTCCGCCACAGAGAATGGTAAGGGCTCCACTTTCTCGATATGTAACAGAGTGTATGCTGCATCCTTCATGGACATGAACTGCTGTTTGTCAGTTAAATTAAAAGGCAGTGGTGTTCAAAAAATGCCAAGGAACTTTACCCAACTTAAGTGTCTGCAAGGTCCACGCAAACTGCATAACTGAACGTAATTGATTCTGACCATGGTACAACACAGAAACATCATCTTGTACATTTTCAACAACAGAGGACACAATATTCTCTAACGTGTAAATGAGGGAAGACAGGGTATTAATACTATTGTCAACAACAGCAAGCACCTTTTCCAAATTTGCTTGGTCTATTTCCCGAAGACGGGAAGCAGCTTCCATTTGCGACAGCTTCCAGAGTTCATTATAAGCTTCATAAATGAATCTCTTAGGTCGTGGACCACGAGGTCCCAGAATAAAGTCGGACAGATCAATATTGCCTGATAGGAGGGATAAATGCTGTTTAACAGAGTCTAGGGAAGAGTGCTGCAACCACTGTTTACATAATTTACCAACAGAATATGTTGTGACAGTACGGGAGTCAGAAAACCTAGGATCTGGCCTATCCTGTTTGTAGCCAGGGACTGAGTCGTGAAAACGCAGTTGGCACGCATTAGATGATATGGGCCAAGCCAACCAGGGTGACTGAACAAGCGCAGAAACATTAAACGAATTGTTCTGAAACAAAGCTTGCAAAGTGGTAAGGGACACATTAAAGTGCAAGCTTTCGTTGGGAGGGGAAGACAACGACGGAATGGAAGGTGCATTCAATTGTTTGGAAGTAGCTAAACCCCAACACGTAGTCTGATAGATGGAATCATTCAGAAATACAATTTGGGCCGGGATAAGACAAGCACGGTGCAAGGCTTCCGTGCCTTGCACCTGCCATGGTTTTGAGCCCCAAATCGATTTTAAATCCACAGTGTCCTTCCAGTACTCATAACCACCCACAGCTAAGGCGCTCAAAAAGGAACCCGAATATAGCAATTTGGTGTGGGTCAACCCCCACTGGGTGTAGTTAAAAGGACCACGCAGTGCACTTGGTTTATAGACAAAGTGGTGGCCCCAATGCTGGTAGCAATACAAATCAGCATAATTTGCAGAATTCATGTACAAATCTTCAGCATTAAAGGAAGCATAGTATTTTAAATCAGTAAACAATGCTTCAACTGCATGCACATCCCAATCGTCAGAATGAATATTACTTTTCACGACATCACCCATTGAAACTCGAAGGACATTTGGTACATTAATAATTTCTGTCGGTCCATGAATTTGAAAATTTACCGCATCCCATACGATGCCATCAGCAACTGGAAAAGCTGAAATGTTCACAAATGTGTGGTCACGCTTCATGATGTGAGATGAAGAATGTGGAGCCAAAGTTCCAGCCACACTGTTTACAGCAGAGCGTTCTGGTAAATAATGACCATTGATGAGTAGAAAAAACACTGTGACAAAGCCAATAGACATGAACAAAAAAATTAGGAACAGCACCAACCAGATGTAGGTCCAGGGGGGAACCAAAAAATTGTCTCTGAACCAGGATACAAAAATACTGAACTTGGACGGGACAATTGATGAGGTGGAATCCGAATCAAAAGAATAACGTGTTGGGCTCAGTGGCGTTGTTGGTAGGTGTGCCACCGACTCGTTATCGGGATAGGTATACTCATTCTCGTCGTTGCCAGGGGAGACCGGGTGTTCGAGTGAGCGTTCAGGCAAATCAACCATCTCAACTGCAACATCAGTGACCGTTCGGGCAGGAGGGCCACGAACACTTGTCCGGTAAATGGCAGGGCAAGAGACCGCTGGTGTAACACTATTCAGGATCGGCCAGATGTTGTAGCTTGACATTTTCCACTGAGATGTATCTGTTCTCCTTGCGACCAGAAAGCGGTGGTAAGACGACTGTACGTGTTCCCTTCAAGCCCAGGACTGGAACCGGTGCACGATAAGAGGGGCCGAATTCTTTTTTGTTCTCCACCTTCTCTCGAACCAGATCTCCAATCTTCGGAAGCCAGCCGGCAACCGGAATCTGCAGTGCAGGGTCCGTGGCTGAAGGTAAATGTGCGATTGCAAGTTTGTCTCGGGCTTCTTGTAAGTCCTGTAACATAGTAGAATGGTTATCTACATCAAAGATGGCGGATTGCGCCGCCATGTCTAGACCATCAAGGTCGGGCACAAACATTCTAATGCCAAAGAGCATTTCGTATGGGGTCCGCCCACCCAGAGGTCTTCTCGGGAGATTATTAAGTGCACGTTGTACAATATACAAGTGGGCCAGCCAGTTTCTGCCAGTACCTAAGACTCTAGCTGTCAAGGATTGCTTTAAGTCACGGTTCATTCGTTCAAAGATCGAGTTGCCCTCAGGCTGATACGGAGACGAAAATTTCACCCGCACCCCCAGTGAACCCATTGCGTCCTTGTAAGCCTTAGAGGCGAACGCTGGACCTTGATCAGAATGGAAGGTGCCACAGGCGAAAATTCCCACAAAGACACGCAAATCCCTTATGACATTTCGAGCGTCAGCACTCCGTTGTGGCCAAACCCAGATGAAACGTGTGCACGAGTCCACTGCCACTAAGATATATTTATAGGCAGTGTCTGAAGAAAATGGACCGCAGTGATCCAGGTAAACACACCCAAAGGGTCGGTTAGAGATGCAGAGCGGGGTCTGTGGTGGTCGTGTAACCGTGGAAGGCTTAATCTGCTGACAAACGTCACAAGAAAGCACATAAGTACGGGTGTCTTTGTATAAACCACGCCACCAGTAACGCTGCTGCAAGATGGAAACGGTCGCAGACACTCCAGCATGAGCCGAAGCCATACCTTCGTGTGCCGCCGTTATCAAGGAAAGTCTGCGGTCCGCGTTGGGGATCAGCCGATCACCAACGTCGGGTATTGTTACATAGGGAGCCTGTTCGGGACCTAACTGATAAGAATATTTGGAAGGAAAACCCCTAGGGTAATTAGCACCTTCCTTTGTTGCAGCAATAGCTGCCAAAATATCAGTATCAATTTTAGACATGGATCTAGTAACTGCTGCAACTCAACACGTGACTACTGCTGATTTGGCAGCTTCGTCTGCCAAACGTTACCAACAGCGTGTGCGCCCACCCGCTGATGACCAAGGGTGTGAACCACCTGTGTGAGTGGCAGAAGTTGTCTCAATTCTGCCACCCGAACCCAAAGCATTTTATGCTTAATTGTGCTACCTTTGGCGTCTCTATAGTCGTTTTGCGACCAAAAGAACAGATTGTCATTGTAAGACTGAACACAGTAGTAAGAATCGCATACAATTAGAGTTGTCACATCCGGATTAGCGAACTCAAGCGCGAGCACCAATGCACGCAGCTCGGCCAATTGTGCAGTACTGTCTCCGAGTGCCTAAGTGTGCACCACAGTAGATTTGAACTTTCCGTTCTTAAAGGTACCTGCAACAATAGCACATGCGGCTGAATAAGCATGCTTGGAACCTGTGGCCGGTTGTGCCGAACCATCAGTATAGATCACGCATTCGTAATCCTCAAGCGGCAGCAAAGACAGAGGAGGAGGATGAACGAATTCATACTGTAGAAACTCCTGAGTCTGAAGAGAAGAATCAAAGATGAAAGTGACATCCGGAGACGTCAAAGAGGTTGCCCATTGAATCCAACGGGGGTGCAAAGCTTTAGAATTTGGAACACTTGCCTTTGTCACTGCCTCTAGGGCAGGATATGGTGTTACCACCAGAATGCGTTTTCCCTGAGCCAGTGCTCGTTCCTTCAGAATCGCCATTTGCATTGCTGTTAAAACTTTTTCCACAGAGGAAAAGCGCATTTCCGCGGAAGTGTAAAGATGTGACTTGTATGCGATTGGAACTGTGTCACCTTCGTTAAAGGTTAAGTACGTGAAGCCCACCGCCCCCGGAATTATTCTAATCACCAGGTTTGTGTGGTTATCACGAGTCAACAAGTATTTAGACTCAAGAAGGTCTGTCTGCAAAGACTGCAGAATGGAGGTATGCTCCGGAAGCCAGCATGACTTCAAAAAGTTAGATTGTATCAAGGCATACAGTGGCTTGATACGCTGGGCATATTCGGGAATGTAAGTACGCCCGAAGTTTAGAAAACCCAGCAAAGACTGAAGTTTTTTCAGAGTAGTAGGAGGGCACAAAAGTGCACATTTCTCTAGGAAATGGGGGGCTAAGCCCTTACCTTCATTGTTGAGCTCATAGCCCAAGAACAAAACGGTAAATTCAGCAATGTGGGATTTGGCAAAGTTAAACTTATAACCTAAAACCGCAAATTCTAGAATAATGCGGTCCACTCGGGAAAGATGCAGGAATAGTTCGTCGTCTGTCAGATAAATGTCATTGACGTACGAACATGCATCTGGGTCTATGCCGTCTAACAAAGAGACAACACGGGCAGCGAATACGCCGGGACTGTTCTTGTAGCCCATAGGTAAACGCCTGAATTTGAATAATTTACCACCAGAGGTAAAAGCGCTCCATTGGCTACTCTCCGGGGCTAAGTTGTGCGTGTAGAATCCATTGGAGAGGTCAAGTGTCGTTTTATATTTTTTACGAACAAGACCGTCTACAAGCGCAGAACTATGTGTGTTTTGCACCGCAAAGGTCCGACAATGAGAGTTCAAATGTCAGTAATCCAAAACTAAGCGGTACGATCCATCGGGTTTAGAAACCGCGAATAGGGGATTATTCATTGGTGATACGCATGTTTCAATTACTCCCTGATATTCTAACTGAGTCAGAATTTCGGAAACGGGGCCTTCGGCCTCCCGTTTGATGGGATATTGGGGTTGTGGCTGTGGTAGGGACCGCAAAGGTATTTCATGGGGGGGGAGATTCTTCATCCCAGCCCACGTGATTGCGGTATAACGCTGGAGCCAGGGACACAGCCCACTCAGCTGCAAGAGCCTCCGCTTTGTCCTTTGGGACATGTCGAGAAAAGCTCGGAAGGATTACCTCCTCCCCTTTACGCGCAGCAAGTACGAATGGGGGCGGCCAATCCGCCTCCGCTAACAAAATGTCGTACGAAGAGGTCAGATTTTCCCAAAAAATCCCTTTAATTACACTCTGTATATCACCTTCAATTTGAATGACAATATTAAATAGTCTGTCAGGGGGTGCCACTCTGGTGTCTGCTGTCTCGACAGTAATGAATGTATCAGTTGCTGTCGCCTCCACATGAGGACGTAGCGCCTCCCGCACTATGGTAACTTCCGCGGCGCTGTCTAGGAGGGTCACTGCCCACGTCCAATTCAGGAGTCTCGTTCTCACCGTCTGTGGCATATCTCGCTGTTACAGCGTCAACCTTCTTCTTCTGAAATTGTGGGCGAGAACGTTGAAATTCTTCTGCTTTCCCTCTGACCTGTTGTCGAGGTTGGTCTCGTCCCTGGGGAGTCTCTCGGCCCCTTCCTCTATCCTGGCGATCTCTTCCACCAGCCTGCGAAGTTGTCTGTGCCTGTGAAGAATGAGGAGAACGCGTATCAGGGATCTGAAACCTATCCGGAGATTTAATTCTCGCCCTATCGCGCAAATCATAAGTGCGTTCAGAAGAGACGGAAACCGGGGATGCGCCTCTCGACCCCGGCCTCTTTTGTTGCTTACCCTGTTTTTTCAACCTCCAGCTCTTTTTAGTAAAGACTGGTTTCTCATCTTTCTCAGATTGAGTTTTTGTTTGTTGTTGTTGTGGTTGTGTTTGCGATTTGGCAAAAGGCTTAACTCCCAGGCTATTTCTGCCAATAGTTTTGTAAGCCTGGGCTATAATTTTCGGTAATTCGCGCGGCTTGTCCGGATCTGGGACCAAAGCCAAAGCATTAGCTACTTGAAAGTTAACTGCATCGCCCTTGACATTCGCAAGGATCAATTCAGCTACTACGTCGAACACTCCCACCAGTCTCATCCCTAATTCCACAGTCGCTTCAGGGCCATGCTCATCCTGCACGCGTTTAATTACAGAGGGGAGAACCATCATGGAAGGAGTGCCGAAACACTTCGCAAATACTGCTGCGAATACCCTACCCCAGTTGTTGCATTCTGCCAACTCGGGGACTAAGTCTTTTGGCAAACTAATCGTAAGAATTCTGTGTTTGTCCACCGGAGATGTGTTTGGAAAAACTGCCTCCAGCTGGTCAAATTTCTCTGCAAGCCAATAAGGAAAATCATCCTTATTTTGTGGGCGCTTGCCCATCACCAAATTCACCATGGCAGGACTTATGGTCACACCGCCTGCACCAGCTGGATGGGCTGCAACTCCAGGTGGGACTCCCTGGATGTTGCCTGTAACATACTGCACTAAGGCTCGATGCACTCGCACTAAAGACGAATACATATTGCGCAGTTCCGCGACTGTTACCGTCATATATCGCAGATGTGGGGTGTACCCGGCCAAGACAGGCCAAGTGGCCCCATCAATTGATAAGGGGCCTAAACGAACCGTGGTAACCGGTTGGGGGAGGGCGCCATCAAACCAAACACGGTGTTGCCAAGCCGTGAGCGGTACTTCAATATTCCTATACGGTCTATAGTGATTAGGAACTACGGTGGCTTCATATTCATGGAACATATTGTCAGTCCCATCCACCGCTGGAAAGGTGACCCAAGAGTAAAACACCTCAAAGTGGTAAGCCGGATCAGCTTGTACCACAAAGATCAGATCGACACCAGCGTCAGGCACTCCATACACTGTTAAGTGAGCCCGGAGCGCTGCGCGGCTATGTGCCGCAATTTGAACAGCCATTGTAGGCTAGAAGTAGTCGACAATCTAAAATGAGGCAGCACAAATAGGGTATTATTTAAGAAACCTTTTAACAACTTCAAGCTTGAAAGAACCTATAAAAACGTCAATATAGGAGGTATCACCGTCACACACGCTTCCGGAAGCGCCTGATAGGGGAGTTGTGGACAAGCACAAGCACTACTCAAGCGTCTCGCAGATAAGCAGCCCACTCGTTGGTCGCGCTATGTCATAGGGATTCTGCACACACAGAGCTATGCACAGGATGATAGGACCTCGGAATATAGTGGTGAGCCAACCATAAACCTTAGCACCTAAAACCCCAACCCGACTAGCCTTAGCATCTCATTAGCAACGAGGTTACCAATGATTAGACAACCCAGAACACGTTATCTCTCTCTCAGGACTCAAAGTAGCAAGAACACCCTTTCATCACTCACTCATACCTGTCCACAACGTGCGTAAAAAGAGACACTGTATAGTTTAAAATGTTTATTTCAACTAACGTGCTCTAAGATACAGTACACGTGTCAGTACTATCAGCATAATGCATAAGAATAATATAATCAGCATAGTTACAACTCCATAGAATACAAACGGGGAAAGCATTTCATAAAGCAGTGGATATAGGGCTAAATGACCTTACCACCCTCCCCGTGCTAGTAGCTATTTTATTATAAAAATAGAAGACCTCTAGGCATTGTCTAGCGAACCCCCATACCTCAGTGTCTAGATGCAAAGTCTACATCAGCAGACAATCACAGCTCTTCTCCCTGGAAAGGCTTTTCTCCAAGTGCCCCTAAAGCGGGAAAACCGCAATATTAAAAGCACACAAATTTCTCCATGGCAGCTGTACATAGTGTTATGTCTAGGTGCGAGGGACTGGCCAGATCAGCAAGAACAAGGGACGTTGTTTTTCGACCTTGTACATGTTGTGCAGACGTAGCCCAAAGGGAACAGGAGAAAAGGTGAAAGACAGAAAATGCAGACAGTTCTAAAATAACTTGGCAGGAGCAGAGGCTGATAGAACAACGGCTCAGAGTAACGTGCGCAAAAAAGGCATCATGGCAGCCAGGCCTAAGTCAACGCAGCAAAGCTGACCAGGAGGCCACAAACCACAAGACACTGTTACCGTGCTGTGCCTGTTCTTCGGGCAGTAGGAAGCTTTTACTGCACCTGTAGTGTCAGGGAGAGAAGCTTCCGCTGCTGTTACCGTGCCGTGCCTGTTCTGCAGACAGTAGGAAGCTTTTACTACTGCTGTTGTGTCAGGGAGAGAAGCTTCAGTTGCTGTTACCGTACTGTGCCTGTGCTGTGGACAGAAGGAAGCTTTTACTGCAGCTGTAGTGTCAGGGAGAGAAACCTCCGGTGCTGTTGCCGTGCTGTGCCTGTTCTGCGGACAATAGGAAGCTTTTACTGCTGCTGTAGTGTCAGGGAGAGAAGCTTCTGCTGCTGTTACCGTGCCTGTTCTGTGGAGAGGAGGAAGCTTTTACTGCTGCTGTAGTGTCGGGAGAGAAGCTTCCGCTGCTGTTACCATGCCATGCCTGTTCTGTGGACAGTAGGAAGCTTTTACTGCTGCTGTAGTGTCGGGGAGAGAAGCGTCCGCTGCTGTTACCACGCCATGCCTGTTCTGTGGACAGTAGGACGCTTTTACTGCAGCTGTAGTGTCAGGGAGAGAAGATACCGCTGCTGTTACCGTGCCCGTCAAGCGGACAGGAAGACATTTTTACTGCCGCTGTAGTGTCGGGGAAAGAAGCTTCCGCTGCTGTTACCATGCCATGCCTGTTCTGTGGACAGTAGGAAGCTTTTACTGCTGCTGTAGTGTCAGGCAGATAAGCTTCCGCTACTCTTACAGTGCTGTGCCTGTTCTTCGGACAGTAGGAAGCCTTTACTGCTGCTGTAGTGTCAGGGAGAGAAGCTTCCACTGCTTTTACCGTGCCGTGCCTGTTCTGTGGACAGTAGGAAGGTTTGACTGCTGCTGTAGTGTCAGGGAGAGAAGCTTCTGTGAGAAGTTGGCCTGGCATAGGCTGTCCTCTAATTATAGTGGGCACCTTGCACCAGTCCAAATCGACTCTTATGGTAGATAGGTTAAAGACAACCTTATTGAAAGCTATCCTAGTGGTAGCTATGGAGAGCAGCCTTCAGGCTAAGTCTTGAAGGAATGTAAAGCAGCTTGTTTTACCAGTCTATAATCTCTTGAGTGACCAAATGAAAGAGCACCACACCAGGTATATATTCAAAATATATGTATTTATTACTAAACACACCCCTCTAGTCTCTTTATGAGGCTAGAGTTCGAAGTACATAGGTTATAAGATCTTAAATCACAGTAATAGCACAAATACACGTTTGGGCCCTAGGGGCGTACCAAACCATATACCAATAAAGTGGTATGCGAACCACGACTGAACTAGACACTAGGCCTAGAGCCTCTAGAAGTGCTTGGACCACAAGGAACCACCCAAGGTAGTGACACAGGGGACCCACGGGAGACGCGTGCAGTGTAAATACACAACCGCGATACGCCGTTAACTTCTATGGAGAAAGTCGGGATCGGGAAAATAGAGGAAAGGGACACTTAAAAGAGGACTAGGACAAAACCCTTTGAGATCTAGGACTTTGAAGAGTCTCTACCCACGGGAGCACCGGAGTACTCGTGTTACCTCACCCAGGGAAGCCGGGTGCATAGGTGCCTTTCGGGGTCGGGTTTCGTCGTCGATTCGAATGGCGATCTGCTGCAAAGTGCTGCTGGCGGCCAAGAGAAAAGTGTCCGGGTGGATCCAAGAGTGGATCGGAGTTCTGGTGAACCTGAAAGCAGAGGGGACAGAGTCTGGGTCACTAGCCAGTGACCAGGAAGGCGATGGACAGATGCCCACCGATGTCGAGTGCTTCAGGTGCGTTGACGGTCGTCTTGACTCTTCAGCCACGAGGTCCGGGAGGCGTTGTCGGCGACCAGGAGTAGGATTCGGGCTGGTGCTCGATGTCTGTCGAGTGCTGAGGTGTCGGCGACCGGATTGGACCCAACAAGCCTTGGCAACGGCAAGTCTCGAGTAAGATGTAGATCGTCGATGGTGCAGACCAGCAAGGTCTGTGGAACTCACCCAGCAAGGGTAAGTGAGGGCAGGCCTGGAGCAACCAGGATGCCAAGTAAAGAAAAGATTGGCCTTCGTTAAGGGCTACTAGCCAACGGGCTAGCGACCGCGAAGGAGCCTCGTGACGCCGCACGTGGAGCTGGCTTACAGGACACTCGTGGAGTGGGGGCCAGTGATCTTCGGTGCAGGTGGTGCTGGAGGCTAGGGCTACTCGGAGCCCAAAGCACGACTTCTTGGGAGACCCAGAAGATGGTGCACTTGCAAATGTGCGCGGTGTCCAGGGGTCACGGTCTCAAGTCACCCACGATAGCCACGGGCCTCAGCTTTGCTGGGGACTCAGGGTAGCCTCGGGGAAGTCTGAGAATCCACCTCTGGTGATGCGATGACTTCGGCGTCCGACGGGAGCTTCAGTAATGCGAACCGGACAGATGCTTCTTTGGTGCCTGCCAAGCAGGGGAGTCACTCCTTGACCCCAAGGGAGATTCTTCAGTCCTCTAATCGTGAGTAGAGCGTCGAAGGTCCAGGATTTAGTTTCAGAGTTTCGTCCAGGTATAATCTAAAGTCCTAAGGACTGGGTTCCTACCTTTATTCTAAAAATAGGGGTTGGACTACTCTGTGGCCCCACCTATGGGTGGGTCAGGGCAGAGGGGTGGCTACACCCCTTTCCCTTTGTCCAGTTCGCGCCAAAGCAGGGGCTGCAAGCCCCTGATCCGGTTTGAACTGGGGTATGCACAGGGACACCAAATGTGCCCCCAGTGCAGGACTTCAAAGCACCCGAAAGTGCTCCCGCCCAGCCCCAATACACATTATCCTGTCTGGGGAGGTGGTCACACCTCCCTGGGACAGGAAACCTATTGTCCAGGCCTCCCCTGCCGGAGTTTCGTCCAGCAGCAGGAGGCCAGACTCGTGTCTGTGGCAGCATTTTGTGATGCCAGGGCTCTGGAAAGAAGTTACCGGACTCGTCAGAGTTAACATGTCTTTCCCTCTAGAAGGGTGGAATGCTACCCCCGCCGCCAGGATTGGCGGGGGGGTAGTATTCCAAGATGTTTGACACCAAACACGACATGTTTAGGTGCAGCCATTCCAAAGTTATCATTTTACCGCGAGGATATAATGCGCTTAAGAGTATATGGTCAGGCTGCACTACAAACAGCATCAGAGATGGTCTCCGAACGCTGCAGAGGGGCCCTGCTCATGCAGGGGCACCCTCTCACATAGGAACCATGCACTCTGCCTTTAGGATTGATAAGGCCTGCCTTAGGAGTGACTTATAGGTTTCTAGGTGTGTATGTATTTCGTGATATAGGTAACCTATATCACAGTAAGGGGTGCATGCACCACCTTACCCAGGCTGCAGTAGCAGACCTGTGGTGTCAGTTTGGATGGCCTTCCAGGGGTGGCATAATACATGCTGCAGCCCCTGGCAGGACTCTGAGGTACCTATGCCCTTGGTACATAGTATACCATATACTAGGGACTTATAAGGGCACTCCAGATCCCAATCAGAGATGTGCCTAAGGCACATGGAAACCATTTTAGAGAGGAAGCAGCTAGGCTGGGGTTCTGATTAGCAGGGCCCCAGCCAGACTAATGTCGAAAAACAGTGAAGCATCAGCAAAAAGTGGGGGTACCCATGTGAAGCAGATCCTACTCTCCTACACAACCCCCCCAAACGTAGGGACATTAAACTAACCTTGCCCAGTTAAGTCTTCATGTTCTAAGTGGAAATACCTAGAGAGTCCATCTGCATTCGCATGGTTACTCCCAGGCCTATGTTCCACTGTAAAGTCCATCCCCTGTAGGGAAATGGACCACCTAAGCAGTTTGGGGTTTTCACCCTTCATTTGTTTTAGCCATAAGAGGGGCTTATGGTCTGTCTGAACCAGGAAGTGTGTACCAAACAAGTATGGCCTCAACTTCTTCAGAGCCCAGACCACAGCAAAGGCCTCCCTCTCTATGGCTGACCAACGTTTCTCTCTAGGGGTCAGCCTTCTGCTAATAAAAGCTACTGGCTGATCCTGACCTTCTTCATTCAATTGTGACAGTACAGCCCCTACCCCCAATTCAGATGCATCTGTTTGAACAATGAACTTCTTGGAGTAATCAGGACTCTGCAGAATTGGAGCAGTGCACATGGCCTGCTTGAGGTCATCAAATGCCTTTTGACAGCTAACTGTCCACTGAACCTTTTTGGGCATTTTCTTAGAAGTTAAGTCATTCAAGGGTGTCACTATTGATCCATACCCCTTGACAAATCTCCTATAGTACCCAGTCAGGCCTAAGAAGGCTCTCACCTGAGTCTGGGTAGTGGGAGCAGTCCAGTCCATGATGGTCTGGATCTTGCTCTGCAAAGGTTGAACCTGGCCTCCACCCACAAGGTGGCCCAGGTACACAACCTGACTCTGCCCTATCTGGCACTTAGTGGCCTTGATAGTCAGGCCTGCCTTTTGCAGGGCCTGTAAAACATTCCTGAGGTGGACCAGGTGATCCTCCCAGGTGGAGCTAAAGACAGCAATATCATCTAGATAAGCTGCACTATAGGCTTCCAGTCCTGTGAGAACTGTGTTCACCAACCTCTGGAAAGTGGCAGGTGCATTCTTCAGACCAAAGGGCATTACCACAAACTGATAATGCCCACTAGGGGTTGAGAATGCTGTCTTGGGCTTTGCAGCATCAGCTAGTCTGATCTGCCAGTAGCCAGCTGTTAGGTCAAATGTGCTGAGATATTTGGCAGAGGCCAAAGTATCTATGAGCTCATCTGCCCTGGGTATTGGATGGGCATCAGTCCTAGTGACTGCATTGAGACCCCTGTAGTCTACACAAAACCTCATCTCTCTTTTTCCACCACTGGTGTGAGGTTTCGGTACTAGGACTACTGGACTAGCCCAAGGGCTATCTGAGGGCTCAATTACTCCCAATTCCAACATTTTCTGGACTTCAGTCCTGATACAGTCCCTGACATGGTCAGGTTGCCTATAAATCTTGTTTTTAATAGGCAGACTGTCCCCAGTGTCCACTTCATGAGTGCACCAGGTGGTCTGACTGGGTGTCAGAGAAAACATATGTCGAAACTGATTGAGGACTTGCCTGCAATCAGTTTGTTGCTGGGTAGTGAGGCTGCCTGCCAAGGCTACACCATCAACTGACCCATCGTCAGGGTTCTGTGAGAGCAGGTCAGGGAGTGGGTCACTCTCTTCCTCCTGCCCTTCATCAGTAGCCATGAGCAAGCCCATGTCTGCCCTGTCCACATATGGTTTTAACCTGTTGACATGGAGAACCCTGTGGGGACTCCTGGGTGTTCCTAGGTCCACTAAATAAGTGACCTCACCCTTCTGCTCAACAATAGTGTGGGGTCCACTCCATTTATCTTGGAGAGCTGCTGGGGCCACTGGCTCCAACACCCACACCTTCTGTCCTGGCTGGTAAACAGTCAGAACAGCCTTTTGGTCATGCCAGGCCTTCTGAAGTTCCTGGCTAGCCTCAAAGTTTTTGGTTGCCTTTTTCATGTACTCAGCCATCCTGGAGCGGAGACCAAGTACATAGTCCACTATATCTTGCTTTGGGGGCTTGAGAGGTAACTCCCATCCTTCCTTCACCAAGCACAGTGGACCCCTCACAGGGTGGCCAAACAGAAGTTCAAAAGGGCTGTAACCAAACCCCTTCTGAGGCACCTCCCTATATGCGAATAAAAGGCAGGGCAAGAGTATGTCCCATCTACGCCTAAGCTTTTCTGGGAGCCCTTTAATCATGCCCTTCAAGGTTTTGTTGAATCTCTCAACTAAACCATTGCATTGTGGGTGATAGGGTGTGGTGAACTTATAAGTCACTCCACACTCCTTCCACATTGCTTTCAAGTACCCAGACATGAAGTTAGCACCCCTGTCTGATACTACCTCCTTAGGAAAGCCCACTCTTGAGAAGATTCCCAGGAGGGCCCTTGCCACCACAGGTGCTGTAGTGGTCCTGAGGGGAATAGCTTCTGGGTACCTGGTGGCATGATCCACTACCACCAGGATAAACCTGTGCCCAGAGGCTGTTTGGGGATCCATGGGACCAACAATGTCAATCCCTACCCTCTCAAAGGGCACCCCCACCACAGGTAGTGGTATCAGGGGGCCTTTGTAGTGCCACCTGCTTTGCCACTGGCTTGGCAGGTTACACAGGAGCGACAAAACTCCTTACTGTCTTCAGACATGTGGGGCCAGTGAAAGTGAGGGACAATTCTGTCCCAAGTCTTGTTCTGGCCCAGGTGTCCTGCTAAGGGAATATCATGGGCTAGGGTCAATAGGAAGCCCCTGAACTTCAAAGGTATTACCAACCTCCTGGTAGCACCAGGCTTGGGGTCTCTACTCTCTGAGTACAGGAGTCCATCATCCCAATACACTGTATGGGGACCACTAGCTTTCCCAGCAGCCTCAGCAGCAGCTTGCTGTCTGAGGGGTTCAAGGGAGGGGCAGCTCTGCTGCTCCTGGCTCAGATCTGCCCTAGAAGGTCCCCCTGTCCCCAAGAACTCAACCTGGTCAGGTTCAAGTTCCTCTGGGACAGTTCCTTCTTCAGGGCTGAGATCATCCCCCTCAAGGGACTGATCTTCCTCCTGAGCCAAGGGGAAGGCACTGCCTTAACCCTACTACTCCTCCTCTTGGAAGGCACTTGGTCCATTCTTCCAGAATCCAAGGCCTGTTCAGTGCTAGACATTTTGGCTTGTGACCTGGTCACAGCAAACACATCAGCAGGGATCCCCAGCATTTCTGCATGGGTCCTGAGCTCCACTTCTGCCCAAGCAGAAGTCTCTAAGTCATTGCCAAGCAAGCATTCGACTGGTAGGTTTGCACTTACCACAACCTTCTTAAGGCCAGTTACCCCTCCCCAGGAGAAGTTAACAACTGCCAGAGTATGGTCTGTTCTGACATTGCTAGCATTGGTCACTTGGTACATCTCACCAAGCATAACTTGCCCAGGTAGCACAAGGTCTTGTGTCACCATTGTGACACTTGCCCCTGTGTCCCTGAATGCCAAAGCCTCACGTCCATTGATTAAAGGCTGTTGTCTGTACTTGCCCAGATTACTGGGACTCACAGTGGAGGTCACATCCATGCCTCCATCACAGACTAACACAGCCTGAGTCAGTTCTCTGACTAAGTCAGAGCCCAACTCAGTTCCCAGGGTGAACCCTACTAAACCCTTTGCTGGAGCACTTCCACCAACTGTACTAGGGGGAACAAGTGCCTTAGGGGCATTGGTGGGTGCTGGACTGGAGTCTTTGGACTTGGTGCAATCACTGGTCCAGTGGGTCTTTTGCTTACAGACCTTGCACCATGGTTTTCTTTGGCCTTTACCCTTGGTAGACTGGGAATCCCCACCAGAAGAAGATTTTTGGGGGCCTGATGAAGACTTTTGATCTTTACCCTTCTCCCCACCCTTGTCAGAGTTCTTAGCATCTTGCTTCTTGGTTTCCCCACCTTGGTTCTGTACCTTCTGCTTCACCCTGGTTCTGACCCATTTGTCTGCCTTCTTTCCCAATTCTTGGGGAGAGGTCAGATCAGAGTCTACCAGGTATTGATGCAACAGCTGATTTTGACAGTTATTAAGAATCTGCTCCCTCATTATCAGATTATACAATCCTGAGAAGTCACACACCCTACTGCCCATCAACCAGCCTTCCAGAGCCTTGGCAGAACAATCCACATAGTCTACCCAGTCTTGAGTCTGTGCTTTTTGGGTGTCTCTGAACTTCAACCTGTACTGTTCAGTGGTTAGGCCAAACCCATCAATAAGAGCACTCTTCAAGACCTTGTAATTGTCAGCATCCTCCTCTCTAACAGTGAGGAGCTTATCTCTACCTTTGTCAGCAAAGGAGAGCCACAAGATTGCTGCCCACTGCTCCTGAGGGACCTTCTGTACTTTACAGGCCCTCTCTAAAGCAGTTATCCATTTGTGGATATCATCCCCACTCTGGTAGGGAGGGACAATCTTGCTCAGGTTCCTATGGTCATAGGACCTTTCCCTATCTCTAGGGACATGGCTGCCACCATGGGACTCTAGTCCCAACTTTCTTCTCTCTCTAAGGAGATCTAGGGATTCTCTATCTAAAGCTAATTGCTTTTTTCTGAGTTCCAGCTGAGTTTCCTCATACTGGACTAGCCTCTTTCTTCTCTCATGAGAGGATTCTCTCCTATGAGATGAGACAGAGCTCCCTATAGAGGTGCCAGAGTGGTTAGACTCCTGAGAAGGAGACCTAGACCTTCTGGGCACACTCTTAATCCTTCCTGGGGGGACAAAGGGGGCATCATTTTGATCATCCTCATCATCATCCACAGGAGGGATTTCGTTTTCCAGGTCAGGGTCATTGTCACCCTCCTGGCCAGTTTCAGAGGGGGGCTGGGGGTACTGGTACCCCTAGCGTCCTCCTCTTCTCCTGCCCCACCCTCAGCTCCTACCCCTTCAGTCCCTACAGGCTTACTAAGGTCATAAGCCACCAACAACTCCTTGAGGTGTTGGGTGGTGGGGCTTTGGCCTGTCCTTATTTTTCTCAAGTTACATAAAGCTCTCAATTCCAAGAATGGGAGTGTATCATACTTGGAGGGTGGAAGCTCAATGGCTTCCTGCAAGGATTCTTTGGATCCTGCCCTTAAAGACATTACTAGTGTGGTGTGGTGTATGCACTACCTACTCTAGTGTGGCCTACTAAACTCTCTTGAGTTGTAGAAAGGGTTGTGCTATCCCTTAACACACAACTCTAAGTTCAGTAGAACTTACTGTTATTCTAAGCTTAAATTATATGTACCTTAGGTACCTTTAGTGGTTTTCAGTTGATCAATTCAATTGAGATTATCTGGTAAAACAATAGCAAGCTGGAATCCCACATGCTGCACACCAATGTGAGAAGTTGGCCTGGCATATGCTGTCCTCTAATTATAGTGGGCACCTTGCACCAGTCCAAATCGACTCTTATGGTAGATAGGTTAAAGACAACCTTATTGAAAGCTATCCTAGTGGTAGCTATGGAGAGCAGCCTTCAGGCTAAGTCTTGAAGGAATGTAAAGCAGCTTGTTTTACCAGTCTATAATCTCTTGAGTGACCAAATGAAAGAGCACCACACCAGGTATATATTCAAAATATATGTATTTATTACTAAACACACCCCTCTAGTCTCTTTATGAGGCTAGAGTTCGAAATACATAGGTTATAAGATCTTAAATCACAGTAATAGCACAAATACACGTTTGGGCCCTAGGGGCGTACCAAACCATATACCAATAAAGTGGTATGCGAACCACGACTGAACTAGACACTAGGCCTAGAGCCTCTAGAAGTGCTTGGACCACAAGGAACCACCCAAGGTAGTGACACAGGGGACCCACGGGAGACGCGTGCAGTGTAAATACACAACCGCGATACGCCGTTAACTTCTATGGAGAAAGTCGGGATCGGGAAAATAGAGGAAAGGGACACTTAAAAGAGGACTAGGACAAAACCCTTTGAGATCTAGGACTTTGAAGAGTCTCTACCCACGGGAGCACCGGAGTACTCGTGTTACCTCACCCAGGGAAGCCGGGTGCATAGGTGCCTTTCGGGGTCGGGTTTCGTCGTCGATTCGAATGGCGATCTGCTGCAAAGTGCTGCTGGCGGCCAAGAGAAAAGTGTCCGGGTGGATCCAAGAGTGGATCGGAGTTCTGGTGAACCTGAAAGCAGAGGGGACAGAGTCTGGGTCACTAGCCAGTGACCAGGAAGGCGATGGACAGATGCCCACCGATGTCGAGTGCTTCAGGTGCGTTGACGGTCGTCTTGACTCTTCAGCCACGAGGTCCGGGAGGCGTTGTCGGCGACCAGGAGCAGGATTCGGGCTGGTGCTCGATGTCTGTCGAGTGCTGAGGTGTCGGCGACCGGATTGGACCCAACAAGCCTTGGCAACGGCAAGTCTCGAGTAAGATGTAGATCGTCGATGGTGCAGACCAGCAAGGTCTGTGGAACTCACCCAGCAAGGGTAAGTGAGGGCAGGCCTGGAGCAACCAGGATGCCAAGTAAAGAAAAGATTGGCCTTCGTTAAGGGCTACTAGCCAACGGGCTAGCGACCGCGAAGGAGCCTCGTGACGCCGCACGTGGAGCTGGCTTACAGGACACTCGTGGAGTGGGGGCCAGTGATCTTCGGTGCAGGTGGTGCTGGAGGCTAGGGCTACTCGGAGCCCAAAGCACGACTTCTTGGGAGACCCAGAAGATGGTGCACTTGCAAATGTGCGCGGTGTCCAGGGGTCACGGTCTCAAGTCACCCACGATAGCCACGGGCCTCAGCTTTGCTGGGGACTCAGGGTAGCCTCGGGAAGTCTGAGAATCCACCTCTGGTGATGCGATGACTTCGGCGTCCGACGGGAGCTTCAGTAATGCGAACCGGACAGATGCTTCTTTGGTGCCTGCCAAGCAGGGGAGTCACTCCTTGACCCCAAGGGAGATTCTTCAGTCCTCTAATCGTGAGTAGAGCGTCGAAGGTCCAGGATTTAGTTTCAGAGTTTCGTCCAGGTATAATCTAAAGTCCTAAGGACTGGGTTCCTACCTTTATTCTAAAAATAGGGGTTGGACTACTCTGTGGCCCCACCTATGGGTGGGTCAGGGCAGAGGGGTGGCTACACCCCTTTCCCTTTGTCCAGTTCGCGCCAAAGCAGGGGCTGCAAGCCCCTGATCCGGTTTGAACTGGGGTATGCACTAGGGACACCAAATGTGCCCCCAGTGCAGGACTTCAAAGCACCCGAAAGTGCTCCCGCCCAGCCCCAATACACATTATCCTGTCTGGGGAGGTGGTCACACCTCCCTGGGACAGGAAACCTATTGTCCAGGCCTCCCCTGCCGGAGTTTCGTCCAGCAGCAGGAGGCCAGACTCGTGTCTGTGGCAGCAGCATCCATTTTGTGATGCCAGGGCTCTGGAAAGAAGTTACCGGACTCGTCAGAGTTAACATGTCTTTCCCTCTAGAAGGGTGGAATGCTACCCCCGCCGCCAGGATTGGCGGGGGGTAGTATTCCAAGATGTTTGACACCAAACACGACATGTTTAGGTGCAGCCATTCCAAAGTTATCATTTTACCGCGAGGATATAATGCGCTTAAGAGTATATGGTCAGGCTGCACTACAAACAGCATCAGAGATGGTCTCCGAACGCTGCAGAGGGGCCCTGCTCATGCAGGGGCACCCTCTCACATAGGAACCATGCACTCTGCCTTTAGGATTGATAAGGCCTGCCTTAGGAGTGACTTATAGGTTTCTAGGTGTGTATGTATTTCGTGATATAGGTAACCTATATCACAGTAAGGGGTGCATGCACCACCTTACCCAGGCTGCAGTAGCAGACCTGTGGTGTCAGTTTGGATGGCCTTCCAGGGGTGGCATAATACATGCTGCAGCCCCTGGCAGGCCTCTGAGGTACCTATGCCCTTGGTACATAGTATACCATATACTAGGGACTTATAAGGGCACTCCAGATCCCAATCAGAGATGTGCCTAAGGCACATGGAAACCATTTTAGAGAGGAAGCAGCTAGGCTGGGGTTCTGATTAGCAGGGCCCCAGCCAGACTAATGTCGAAAAACAGTGAAGCATCAGCAAAAAGTGGGGGTACCCATGTGAAGCAGATCCTACTCTCCTACAGCTTCCACTACTGTTGCCGTGCCGTGCCTGTTCTGTGGACAGTAGGAAGCTTTTACTGCTGGTGTTGTCAGGGAGAGAAGCGTCCGCTGCTGCTACCGTGCTATGCCTGTTCTGCGGACAGTAGGAAGCTTTTACTGCTGCTGTAGTGTCAGAGAGAGAAGCTTCCGCTACTGTTACCACGCCTGTTCTGTGGACAATAGGAAGCCTTTACTGCTGCTGCAGTGTCGGGGAGAGAAGCTTCTGCTGCTTTTATTGCTGTTGTAGTGTCAGGGAGAGAAGGGTCCGCTGCTGTTACCGTGCTGTGCCTGTTCTGTGGGCAGTAGGAAGCTTTTACTGCTGCTGTAGTGTCAGGGGGAAGCTTCTGCTGCTGATATCGTGCTGTGCCTCTTCTGTGGACAGTAAGAAGCTTTTACTGCTGCTGTAGTGTCAGTAAGAGAAGCTTCCGCTGCTGTTACCGAGCCTGTTCTGTGGACAGTAGGAAGCTTTTACTGCTGCTGCAGTGTCGGGGAGAGAAGCTTCTGCTGCCTTTACTGCTGCTGTAGTGTCAGGGAGAGAAGCTTCTGCTGCTCTTACCGTGCCGTGCCTAGTCTGTGGACAGTAGGAAGCTTTTACTGCTGCTGTAGTGTCCGGGAGAGAAGCTTCTGCTACTGTTACTGTGCCATGCCTGTTCTGTGGACAGTAGGAAGCTTTTACTGCAGCTGTAGTGTCAGGGAGAGAAGCTTCCTCTGCTGGTACCGTGCCATGCCTGTTCTGTTGACAGTATGAAGCTTTTACTGCAGCTGTAGTGTCAGGGAGAGAAGCTTCTGCTGCTGTTACTGTGCCATGCTTGTTCTGGGACAGTACGAAGCTTTTACTGCTGGTGTAGTGTCTGGTGAGAAGCGTCCGCGGCTGTAACCATGCCGTGCCTGTTCTGCGGACAGTAGGAAGCTTTCACTGCTGCTGTAGTGTCAGGGAGAGAAGCTTCCGCTGCTGGTTCCGTGCCGTACCTGTTCTGTGGACAGTATGAAGCTTTTACTGCAGCTATAGTGTCGGGGAAAGAAGCTTCTGCTGCTTTTTCTACTGCTGTAGTGTTAGGGAGAGAAGCTTCCGCTGCTGTTACCGTGCTGCTACCGTGCTGTGCCTGTTCTGCGGGCAGTAGGAAGCTTTTATTGCAGCTGTAGTGTCAGGGAGAGAAGATACCGCTGCTGTTACTGTGCCTGTTAGCGGACAGTAGGAAGTTTTTCCTGCCGCTGTAGTGTCAGGGAGAGAAGCTTTCACTGCTGTTACTGTGCTGTGCCTGTTCTGCGGGCAGTAGGAAGCTTTACTGCAGCTTTAGTGTCAGGGAGAGAAGCTTCCGCTGCTCTTACCGTGCCGTGCCTGTTCTGCAGACAGTAGGAAGCTTTTACTACTGCTGTTGTGTCAGGAGAGAAGCTTCTGCTGCTGTTACCGTGCCGTGCCTGTTCTGTGGACAGGAGGAAGCTTTTACTGCTGCTGTAATGTCAGGAGAGAAGGTTCCGCTGTTGTTACCGTGCCGTGCCTGTTCTGTGGGCAGTAGGAAGCTTTTACTGCTGTTGTAGTGTCAGGGAGAGAAGCTTCTGCTGCTCTTACCGTGCTGTGCCTGTTCTCCGGACAGTAGGAAGCTTTTACTGCTGTTGTAATGTCAGGAGAGAAGCTTCCGCTGCTGTTACCGTGCCGTGCCTGTTCTGTGGGCAGTAGGAGGCTTTTACTGCTGCTGTAGTGTCAAGGAGAGAAGCTTCCGCTGCTGTTACCACGCCATGCCTGTTCTGTGGACAGTAGGAAGCTTTTACTGCTGGTGTTGTCAGGGAGAGAAGCGTCCGCTGCTGCTACCGTGCTATGCCTGTTCTGCGGACAGTAGGAAGCTTTTACTGCTGCTGTAGTGTCAGAGAGAGAAGCTTCCGCTACTGTTACCACGCCTGTTCTGTGGACAATAGGAAGCCTTTACTGCTGCTGCAGTGTCGGGGAGAGAAGCTTCTGCTGCTTTTATTGCTGTTGTAGTGTCAGGGAGAGAAGGGTCCGCTGCTGTTACCGTGCTGTGCCTGTTCTGTGGGCAGTAGGAAGCTTTTACTGCTGCTGTAGTGTCAGGGGGAAGCTTCTGCTGCTGCTACCGTGCTGTGCCTCTTCTGTGGACAGTAAGAAGCTTTTACTGCTGCTGTAGTGTCAGGAAGAGAAGCTTCCGCTGCTGTTACCGAGCCTGTTCTGTGGACAGTAGGAAGCTTTTACTGCTGCTGCAGTGTCGGGGAGAGAAGCTTCTGCTGCCTTTACTGCTGCTGTAGTGTCAGGGAGAGAAGCTTCTGCTGCTCTTACCGTGCCGTGCCTAGTCTGTGGACAGTAGGAAGCTTTTACTGCTGCTGTAGTGTCCGGGAGAGAAGCTTCTGCTACTGTTACTGTGCCATGCCTGTTCTGTGGACAGTAGGAAGCTTTTACTGCAGCTGTAGTGTCAGGAGAGAAGCTTCCTCTGCTGGTACCGTGCCATGCCTGTTCTGTTGACAGTATGAAGCTTTTACTGCAGCTGTAGTGTCAGGAGAGAAGCTTCTGCTGCTGTTACCGTGCCATGCTTGTTCTGGGACAGTACGAAGCTTTTACTGCTGGTGTAGTGTCTGGTGAGAAGCGTCCGCGGCTGTAACCATGCCGTGCCTGTTCTGCGGACAGTAGGAAGCTTTCACTGCTGCTGTAGTGTCAGGAGAGAAGCTTCCGCTGCTGGTTCCGTGCCGTACCTGTTCTGTGGACAGTATGAAGCTTTTACTGCAGCTATAGTGTCGGGAAAGAAGCTTCTGCTGCTTTTTCTACTGCTGTAGTGTTAGGAGAGAAGCTTCCGCTGCTGTTACCGTGCTGCTACCGTGCTGTGCCTGTTCTGCGGGCAGTAGGAAGCTTTTATTGCAGCTGTAGTGTCAGGGAGAGAAGCTTCCGCTGCTGTTAACCGTGCCGTGCCGGTTCTGCGGATAGTAGGAAGTTTTTACTGCTGCTGTTGTGTCAGAGAGAGATGCTTCCGCTGCTGTTACCGTGCTGCTACTGTGCTGTGCCTGTTCTGCGGGCAGTAGGAAGCTTTTATTGCAGCTGTAGTGTCAGGGATAGAAGATACCGCTGCTGTTACTGTGCCTGTTAAGCGGACAGTAGGAAGTTTTTCCTGCCGCTGTAGTGTCAGGGAGAGAAGCTTTCACTGCTGTTACTGTGCTGTGCCTGTTCTGCGGGCAGTAGGAAGCTTTTACTGCAGCTGTAGTGTCAGGGAGAGAAGCTTCCGCTGCTCTTACCGTGCCGTGCCTGTTCTGCAGACAGTAGGAAGCTTTTACTACTGCTGTTGTGTCAGGGAGAGAAGCTTCTGCTGCTGTTACCGTGCCGTGCCTGTTCTGTGGACAGGAGGAAGCTTTTACTGCTGCTGTAATGTCAGGAGAGAAGGTTCCGCTGTTGTTACCGTGCCGTGCCTGTTCTGTGGGCAGTAGGAAGCTTTTACTGCTGTTGTAGTGTCAGGGAGAGAAGCTTCTGCTGCTCTTACCGTGCTGTGCCTGTTCTCCGGACAGTAGGAAGCTTTTACTGCTGTTGTAATGTCAGGAGAGAAGCTTTCGCTGCTGTTACCGTGCCGTGCCTGTTCTGTGGGCAGTAGGAGGCTTTTACTGCTGCTGTAGTGTCAAGGAGAGAAGCTTCCGCTGCTGTTACCACGCCATGCCTGTTCTGTGGACAGTAGGAAGCTTGTACTGCAGCTGTAGTGTCAGGGAGAGAAGATACCGCTGCTGTTACCATGCCCGTTAAGCGGACAGGAAGACGTTTTTACTGCCGCTGTAGTGTCGGGGAAAGAAGCTTCCTCTGCTGTTACCATGCCATGCCTGTTCTGTGGACAGTAGGAAGCTTTTACTGCTGCTGTAGTGTCAGTGAGAGAAGCTTCCGCTGCTGTTACCGTGCCGTGCCTGTTCTGCAGACAGTAGGAAGCTTTTGCTGCTGCTGTAGTGTCAGAGAGAGAAGCTTCGCTGCTCTTACCGTGCAGTACCTCTTCTGCGGGCAGTAGGAAGCTTTTACTGCTGCTGTAGTGTCGGGAGAGAAGCTTCCACTACTGTTACCTTGCTGTGCCTGTTCTGTGGACAGTAGGAAGGTTTTACTGCTGCTGTAGTGTCAGGGAGAGAAGCTTCCACTACTGTTACCGTGACATGCCTGTTCTGTGGACAGTAGGAAGCTTTTACTGCTGGTGTAGTGTCAGGGAGAGAAGCGTCCGCTGCTGTTACATGCTGTGCCTGTTCTGTGGGCAGTAGGAAGCTTTTACTGCTGCTGTAGTGTCAGGGAGAAGCTTCTGCTGCTGCTACCGCGCTGTGCCTGTTCTGTGGACAGTAAGAAGCTTTTACTGCTGCTGTAGTGTCAGGAAGAGAAGCTTCCGCTGCTGTTACAGCGCCTGTTCTGTGGACAGTAGGAAGCTTTTACTGCTGCTGTAGTGTCCGGGAGAGAAGCTTCCGCTACTTTTACTGTGCCATGCCTGTTCTGTGGACAGTAGGAAGCTTTTACTGCAGCTGTAGTGTCAGGGAGAGAAGTTTCCGCTGCTGGTACCGTGCCGTGCCTGTTCTGCGGACAATAGGAAGCTTTTACTGCTGCTGTAGTGTCAGGGAGAGAAGCTTCTGCTGCTTTTACCGTGCCTGTTCTGTGGAGAGGAAGAAGTTTTTACTGCCGCTGTAGTGTCAGGGAGAGAAGTTTCTGCTGCTGGTGCCGTGCCTGTTCTGCGGACAATAGGAAGCTTTTACTGCTGCTGTAGTGTCAGAGAGAGAAGCTTCCGCTGCTATTACCGTGCTGTGCTTGTTCTGTGGATAAGAGGAAGCTTTTACTGCTGCTGTAGTGTCAGGGAGAGAAGGTTCCGCTGCTCTTACCGTGCGGTGCCTCTTCTGCGGGCAGTAGGAAGCTTTTACTGCTGCTGTAGTGTCAGGGAGAGAAGCTTCCACTACTGTTACAGTGCTGTGCCTGTTCTGTGTGCAGTAAGAAGCTTTTACTGCTGCTGTAGTGTCAGGGAGAAGCTTCTGCTGCTGCTACCGCGCTGTGCCTGTTCTGTGGACAGTAAGAAGCTTTTACTGCTGCTGTAGTGTCTGGTGAGAAGCGTCCGCTGCTGTTACCATGCCATGCCTATTCTGTGGACAGTAGGATGCTTTTACTGCAGCTGTAGTGTCAGGGAGAGAAGATACCGCTGCTGTTACCGTGCCCGTTAAGCGGACAGGAAGAAGTTTTTACTGCCGCTGTAGTGTCGGGGAAAGAAGCTTCCGCTGCTGTTACCGTGCTGTGCCTGTTCTGTGGACAGTTGGAAGCTTTTACTGCTGCTGTAGTGTCAGGGAGAGAAGCTTCCACTACTGTTACCATGCTGTGCCTGTTCTCTGGACAGGAGGAAGCTTTTACTGCTGCTGTAGTGTCAGGGAGAGAAGCTTCCGCTGCAGTTAACCGTGCCGTGCCGGTTCTGCGGATAGTAGGAAGTTTTTACTGCTGCTGTTGTGTCAGAGAGAGATGCTTCCGCTGCTGTTACCGTGCTGCTACTGTGCTGTGCCTGTTCTGCGGGCAGTAGGAAGCTTTTATTGCAGCTGTAGTGTCAGGGATAGAAGATACCGCTGCTGTTACTGTGCCTGTTAAGCGGACAGTAGGAAGTTTTTCCTGCCGCTGTAGTGTCAGGGAGAGAAGCTTTCACTGCTGTTACTGTGCTGTGCCTGTTCTGCGGGCAGTAGGAAGCTTTTACTGCAGCTGTAGTGTCAGGGAGAGAAGCTTCCGCTGCTCTTACCGTGCCGTGCCTGTTCTGCAGACAGTAGGAAGCTTTTACTACTGCTGTTGTGTCAGGGAGAGAAGCTTTTGCTGCTGTTACCGTGCTGTGCCTGTTCTGTGGACAGGAGGAAGCTTTTACTGCTGCTGTAATGTCAGGAGAGAAGGTTCCGCTGTTGTTACCGTGCCGTGCCTGTTCTGTGGGCAGTAGGAAGCTTTTACTGCTGTTGTAGTGTCAGGGAGAGAAGCTTCTGCTGCTCTTACCGTGCTGTGCCTGTTCTCCGGACAGTAGGAAGCTTTTACTGCTGTTGTAATGTCAGGAGAGAAGCTTTCGCTGCTGTTACCGTGCCGTGCCTGTTCTGTGGGCAGTAGGAGGCTTTTACTGCTGCTGTAGTGTCAAGGAGAGAAGCTTCCGCTGCTGTTACCACGCCATGCCTGTTCTGTGGACAGTAGGAAGCTTGTACTGCAGCTGTAGTGTCAGGGAGAGAAGATACCGCTGCTGTTACCGTGCCCGTTAAGCGGACAGGAAGAAGTTTTTACTGCCGCTGTAGTGTCGGGGAAAGAAGCTTCCGCTGCTGTTACCATGCCATGCCTGTTCTGTGGACAGTAGGAAGCTTTTACTGCTGCTGTAGTGTCAGTGAGAGAAGCTTCCGCTGCTGTTACCGTGCCGTGCCTGTTCTGCAGACAGTAGGAAGCTTTTGCTGCTGCTGTAGTGTCAGAGAGAGAAGCTTCCGCTGCTCTTACCGTGCAGTACCTCTTCTGCGGGCAGTAGGAAGCTTTTACTGCTGCTGTAGTGTCGGGGAGAGAAGCTTCCACTACTGTTACCTTTGCTGTGCCTGTTCTGTGGACAGTAGGAAGGTTTTACTGCTGCTGTAGTGTCAGGGAGAGAAGCTTCCACTACTGTTACCGTGACATGCCTGTTCTGTGGACAGTAGGAAGCTTTTACTGCTGGTGTAGTGTCAGGGAGAGAAGCGTCCGCTGCTGCTACCGTGCTATGCCTGTTCTGCGGACAGTAGGAAGCTTTTACTGCTGCTGTAGTGTCAGGGAGAGAAGCACCCGCTGCTGCCAACGGGCTGTGCCTGTTCTGCGGACAGTAGAAAGCTTTTACTGCTGCTGTAGTGTCAGAAAGAGAAGCTTCCGCTGCTGTTACCGCGCCTGTTCTGTGGACAGTAGGAAGCCTTTACTGTTGCTGCAGTGTCAGGGAGAGAAGCTTTTGCTGCTTTTACTGCTGTTGTAGTGTCAGGGAGAGAAGCGTCCGCTGCTGTTACATGCTGTGCCTGTTCTGTGGGCAGTAGGAAGCTTTTACTGCTGCTGTAGTGTCAGGCAGAAGCTTCTGCTGCTGCTACCGCGCTGTGCCTGTTCTGTGGACAGTAAGAAGCTTTTACTGCTGCTGTATTGTCAGGTAGAGAAGCTTCCGCTGCTGTTACAGCGCCTGTTCTGTGGACAGTAGGAAACTTTTACTGCTGCTGTAGTGTCCGGGAGAGAAGCTTCCGCTACTTTTACTGTGCCATGCCTGTTCTGTGGACAGTAGGAAGCTTTTACTGCAGCTGTAGTGTCAGGGAGAGAAGTTTCCGCTGCTGGTACCGTGCCGTGCCTGTTCTGCAGACAATAGGAAGCTTTTACTGCTGCTGTAGTGTCAGGGAGAGAAGCTTCTGCTGCTTTTACCGTGCCTGTTCTGTGGAGAGGAAGAAGTTTTTACTGCCGCTGTAGTGTCAGGGAGAGAAGTTTCCGCTGCTGGTACCGTGCCGTGCCTGTTCTGCGGACAATAGGAAGCTTTTACTGCTGCTGTAGTGTCAGAGAGAGAAGCTTCCGCTGCTATTACCGTGCTGTGCTTGTTCTGTGGATAAGATGAAGCTTTTACTGCTGCTGTAGTGTCAGGGAGAGAAGGTTCCGCTGCTCTTACCGTGCGGTGCCTCTTCTGCGGGCAGTAGGAAGCTTTTACTGCTGCTGTAGTGTCAGGGAGAGAAGCTTCCACTACTGTTACAGGGCTGTGCCTGTTCTGTGTGCAGTAGGAAGATTTTACTGCTGCTATAGTGTCAGGGAGAAGCTTCTGCTGCTGCTACCGCGCTGTGCCTGTTCTGTGGACAGTAAGAAGCTTTTACTGCTGCTGTAGTGTCTGGTGAGAAGCGTCCGCTGCTGTTACCGCGCCTGTTCTGTGGACAGTAGGAAGCTTTTACTGCTGCTGTAGTGTCCGGGAGAGAAGCTTCCGCTACTTTTACTGTGCCATGCCTGTTCTGTGAACAGTAGGAAGCTTTTACTGCAGCTGTAGTGTCAGGGAGAGAAGCTTCCGCTGCTGTTACCATGCCATGCCTATTCTGTGGACAGTAGGATGCTTTTACTGCAGCTTTAGTGTCAGGGAGAGAAGATACCGCTGCTGTTACCGTGCCCGTTAAGCGGACAGGAAGAAGTTTTTACTGCCGCTGTAGTGTCGGGGAAAGAAGCTTCCGCTGCTGTTACCGTGCTGTGCCTGTTCTGTGGACAGTAGGAAGCTTTTACTGCTGCTATACTGTCAGGGAGAGAAGGTTCCGCTGCTCTTACCGTGCGGTGCCTCTTCTGCGGGCAGTAGGAAGCTTTTACTGCTGCTGTAGTGTCAGGGAGAGAAGCTTCCACTACTGTTACCATGCTGTGCCTGTTCTCTGGACAGGAGGAAGCTTTTACTGCTGCTGTAGTGTCAGGGAGAGAAGCTTCCGCTGCTGTTAACCGTGCCGTGCCGGTTCTGCGGATAGTAGGAAGTTTTTACTGCTGCTGTTGTGTCAGAGAGAGATGCTTCCGCTACTGTTACAGTGCTGTGCCTGTTCTTCGGACAGTAGGAAGCTTTTACTGCTGCTGTAGTGTCAGGGAGAGAAGCTTCCACTACTGTTACCGTGCCGTGCCTGTTCTGTGGACAGTAGGAAGGTTTTACTGCTGGTGTAGTGTCAGGGAGAGAAGCGTCCGCTGCTGCTACTGTGCCTGTTCTGCGGACAGTAGGAAGCTTTTACTGCTGCTGTAGTGTCAGGGAGAGAATCCCCCGCTGCTGCTAACGTGCCGTGCCTGTTCTGCGGACAGTAGAAAGCTTTTACTGCTGCTGTAGTGTCAGAAAGAGAAGCTTCCGCTGCTCTTACCGCGCCTGTTCTGTGGACAGTAGGAAGCTTTTACTGCTGCTGCAGTGTCAGGGAGAGAAGCTTCTGCTGCTTTTACTGCTGTTGTAGTGTCAGGGAGAGAAGCGTCCGCTGCTGTTACCATGCTGTGCCTGTTCAGTGGGCAGTAGTAAGCTTTTACTGCTGCTGTAGTGTCAGGGAGAAGCTTCTGCTGCTGCTACCGCGCTGTGCCTGTTCTGTGGACAGTAGGAAGCCTTTACTGCTGCTATAGTGTCAGGGAGAGAAGCTTCTGCTGATGTTACCGTTCCATGCTTGTTCTGGGACAGTATGAAGCTTTTACTGCTGCTGTAGTGTCTGGTGAGAAGCGTCTGCTGCTGTTACCATGCTGTGCCTGTTCTGCGGACAGTAGGAAGCTTTTACTGCTGCTGTAGTGTCAGGGAGAGAAGCTTCCGCTGCTGGTACCGTGCTGTGCCTGTTCTGTGGACAGTATGAAGCTTTTACTGCAGCTATAGTGTCGGGGAAAGAAGCTTCCGCTGCTTTTTCTACTGCTGTAGTGTTAGGGAGAGAAGCGCCCGCTATTGTTACCGTGCTGTGCCTGTTCTGTGGGCAGTAGGAAGCTTTTACTGCTGCTGTAGTGTCTGGTGAGAAGCGTCTGCTGCTGTTACCATGCTGTGCCTGTTCTGCGGACTGTAGGAAGCTTTTACTGCAGCTGTAGTGTCAGGGAGAGAAGCTTCCGCTGCTGTTACCATGCCATGCCTGTTCTGTGGACTGTAGGAAGCTTTTACTGCTGCTGTAGTGTCCGGGAGAGAAGCTTCTGCTACTGTTATTGTGCCGTGCCTGTTCTGTGGACAGTAGGAAGCTTTTACTGCAGCTGTAGTGTCAGGGAGAGAAGCTTCCGCTGCTCTTACCGTGCCGTGCCTAGTCTGTGGACAGTAGGAAGCTTTTACTGCTGCTGTAATGTGCGGGAGAGAAGCTTCCACTACTGTTACTGTGCCGTGCCTGTTCTATGGACAGTAGGAAGCTTTTACTGCAGTTGTAGTGTCAGGGAGAGAAGCTTCTGCTGCTGTTACCGTGCCATGCTTGTTCTGTGGACAGTATGAAGCTTTTACTGCAGCTGTAGTGTCAGGGAGAAGCTTCCGCTGCTGCTACTGCGCTGTGCCTGTTCTGTGGACAGTAGGAAGCTTTTACTGCTGCTATACTGTCAGGGAGAGAAGCTTCCGCTACTGTTACCGTGCCGTGCCTGTTCTGTGGACAGTAGGAAGCTTTTACTGCTGCTGTAGTGTCAGGGCGAGAAGCTTCCGCTGCTGTTACCGTGCCGTGCCTGTTCTGTGGACAGTAGGAAGCTTTTACTGCTGCTGTAGTGTCAGGGAGAGAAGCTTCCGCTGCTGGTACCGTGCCGTGCCTGTTCTGTGGACAGTATGAAGCTTTTACTGCAGCTGTAGTGTCAGGTAGAGAAGCTTCCACTGCTTTTACCGTGCTGTGCCTGTTCTGTGGACAGTAGGAAGCTTTTACTGCTGCTATACTGTCAGGGAGAGAAGCTTCCGCTAGTGTTACCGCGCCTGTTCTGTGGACAGTAGAAAGCTTTTACCGCTGCTGTAGTGTCCGGGAGAGAAGCTTCCGCTACTGTTACTGTGCCATGCCTGTTCTATTGACAGTAGGAAGCTTTTACTGCAGCTGTAGTGTCAGGGAGAGAAGCTTCCGCTGCTGGTACCGTGCCGTGCCTGTTCTGCGGACAATAGGAAGCTTTTACTGCTGCTGTAGTGTCGGGACAGAAGCTTCCGCTGCTGGTACCGTGCTGTGCCTGTTCTATGGACAGTATGAAGCTTTTACTGCAGCTGTAGTGTCGGAGAGAAGCTTCTGCTGCTGTTACCGTGCCATGCTTGTTCTGGGACAGTACAAAGCTTTTACTGCTGCTGTAGTGTCAGGAAGAGAAGCTTCCACTGCTGGTACCGTGCCTGTTCTGTGGACAGTATGAAGCTTTTGCTGCAGCTGTAGTGTCGGGGAGAGAAGCTGCCGCTGCTTTTTCTAATGCTGTAGTGTTAGGGAGAGAAGCGCCCGCTGTTGTTACCGTGCTGTGCCTGTTCTGTGGACAGTAGGAAGCTTTAACTGCTGCTGTAGTGTCAGGGAGAGAAGCCTCTGCTGCTTTTACCGTGCTGTGCCTGTTGTGTGGACAGTAGGAAGCTTTTACTGCTGCTGTAGTGTCAGGGTGAGAAGCTTCCGCTGTTGTTACTGTGCCGTGCCTGGTCTGTGGACAGTGTGAAGCTTTTACTGCAGCTGTAGTGTCAGGGAGAGAAGCTTCCGCTGCTTTTACCGTGCTGTGCCTGTTCTGTGGACAGTAGGAAGCTTTTACTGCTGCTGTAGTGCCAGGGAGAGAAGCTTCCGCTGCTGTTACCATGCTGTGCCTGTTCTGTGGACAGTAGGAAGCTTTTACTGCTGCTGTAGTGTCGGGGAGAGAAGCCTCTGCTGCTTTTACCGTGCTGTAGTGTCCGGAAGAGAAGCGCCTTCTGTTGTTACTGTGCTGTTCCTGTTCTGTGGGCAGTAGGAAGCTTTTACTGCTGCTGTAGTGTCAGGGAGAAGCTTCCGCTGCTGCTACCGCGCTGTGCCTGTTCTGTGGACAGTAGGAAGTTTCTACTGCTGCTGTACTGTCAGGGAGAGAAGCTTCCGCTACTGTACCGTGCCGTGCCTGTTCTGTGGACAGTAGGAAGCTTTTGCTGCTGCTGTAGTATCAGGCAGGGAAGCTTCCACTACTGTTACCGTGCCGTGCCTGTTCTGTGGACAGTAGGAAGCTTTTACTGCTGATGTAGTGTCAGGGAGAGAAGCTTCCGCTGCTGTTAGCGTGCAGTGCCTGTTCTGGGACAGTACGAAGCCTTTATTGCTGCTGTAGTGTCGGGAGAGAAGCGTCCGCTGCTTTTACCGTGCGGTGCCTCTTCTGCGGGCAGTAGGAAGCTTTTACTGCTGCTGTAGTGTCAGGGAGAGAAGCTTCCGCTATTGTTACCCTTCGGTGCCTGTTCTGTGGACAGTAGGAAGCTTTTACTGCTGGTGTAGTGTCAGGGAGAGAAGCTTCCGATGCTGTTACTGTGCTGTGCTGTTCTGCGGACAGTATGAAACTGTTACTGCTGCTGTAGTGTTGGGAAAGAAGCTTCCGCTACTGTTACCGTGCCGTGCCTGTTCTGTGGGCAGTAGGAAGCTTTTACTGCTGCTGTAGTGTCAGGGAGAGAAGCTCCCGCTGCTGTTACCGTGCTGTGCCTGTTCTGTGGGCAGTAGGAAGCTTTAACTGCTGCTGTAGTGTCAGTGAGGGAAGCTTCCGCTGCTGTTACCGTGCCGTGCTTGTTCTGTGGGCAGTATGAAGCTTTAACTGCTGCTGTAGTGTCAGAGAGAGAAGCTTTCACTACTATTACCTTGCTGTGCCTGTTCTGTAGACAGGAGGAAGCTTTTACTGCTGCTGTAGTGTCAGGTAGAGAAGCTTTCGCTGCTGGTACCGTGCTGTGCCTGTTCTATGGACAGTATGAAGCTTTTACTGCTGCTGTATTGTCAGGTAGAGAAGCTTCCGCTGCTGTTACCGTACCGTGCCTGTTCTGTGGACAGTAGGAAGCTTTTACTGCTGCTGTATTGTCAGGTAGAGAAGCTTCCGCTGCTGTTACCGTACCGTGCCTGTTCTGTGGACAGTAGGAAGCTTTTACTGATGCTGTAGTGTCGGGAGAGAAGCTTCCGCTGCTGTTACCGTGCCGTGCCTGTTCTGTGGACAGTAGGAAGCCTTCCGCTAGTGTTACCGCGCCTGTTCTGTGGACAGTAGGAAGCTTTTACTGATGCTGTAGTGTCGGGAGAGAAGCTTCCGCTGCTGTTACCGTGCCGTGCCTGTTCTGTGGATGAGGGAAATTTGCACTTCTGCCCATGCTGTACATGTTGTCTCTGCTCTGTGAGAGAGGGAAACTCGCATTCTAGTGACCGACTGCACCGGTTCTGTGAGTGAGGCTTAATGGTGTGCTGTACCTGTTCTGTGAGAGAGGGAGTTTATACTCATATTTCAGAAGCATTGATCACACTCACTGTTAGTACCTGTCTCTTGGTGCCATGGTGATGCTGCTGGCTGCGGGCTCTTGCCAGGAATCCCTGTCTTCTCTGAAGGCCTGCAAGTAGGGTTGCCATCTTCCTCAGAGAAGAATGCTCCACATTTCTGTGTGTGCCGAGGTTGTGGAAGGGGTGGAAGATGGTATTTACATAGCAGTTTTTGTAAAATTCTTTATTCTTTTTCTTTAACATCGCAAATCTGCCTCTGTTTGAACTTTTTAGGGGTGTGTGTGTGTGTATTGTCATCTTGCAGTTGCTATATCCTGTTTATATTTCCAAGGGGAACATAACTGAAGTGTGGTGACTTTTGTGGGTTTGTTTATCTGATGTGGCCAAACCAATGGTCACAGTATCAGTGCTTAAAGTAGCTTGGATGGTTAATATGCCAGAGCGTTGTATGTAATTTTAGATGTCACATTTGTAATCTAATTTAGATAGCTCAGGGGGTAAATATTCTCTTACAGATACCCTTTTGCTGTCTTTGCCCCCACTCGCCCCTTTTAAATAAAGGCCTCTTATTATCGGTTGCGCAGGGGGTGGTAGCCGGGGGGCTGCCTTGTCCTTGGTGTCTCCCAACCTCACCCTGGTTGCATCTGCCCTTATCATCATTCTCTCCACTCAAGTCATTGCCTCGTGGTGTCCTGTCACACGCCAGGGCGCTTGGAGACGGCTCCTGGGGCAATGAATCAGTTACACGCCACACATGTCAGTGTTTGCTAGAACAGTGCGTCCGGCTCAAGCCGCACTTAAACATCATCCTGTGACAGCAGTACACGTTCAGCACAATCCCTGTCCCATCATAAGCACAATATAGCCCAGGGTCATAGAGCTGGGTAAGTGTTTGCTCCCTCTATGGTACATCCTCTCAAGAAATACTGGCATGGGGTTACTTATCTTTAATCTACATATCCTGTGTGAGAAGGGTGGATTAAACCTACTCCATCCACAAAGACTTAGAATAAAAAATTTGCTAGCATTCACGCCAAGAATTTTCAATTCTATTAAGGACACGGAGGCGAGGATTATACTTTCTCTTTCTTTACTGCAAATCAACAGCAGCCAATAAAAACGTTTTTTACATTTTTCAAAAACTTACATTTCCAGAATTCTTAACGTAACCACAACAATAACCATAGAGACTAGCCCTATAAATGACTCTTCTCCCATGAGATTTTCCTCTTTCTTTGCCCAACGAGCAGTGTCCAAGACTCCAGTGGCCATTGTCCAAACAAGACTCAAAATTTTGTCAAACAGCAACAAGAACGTTGTAAACAGAACTGCCGGTCTCGTTGACGAAGGCTGTAGAATACATCTGCTGCGACACCCAAAGCGAATGTTCATTTGTCTTTCTGCTCAGCACCTAAAATAGAATTCAGACTCGTAATATCTGAAATAAACTTTCTCTCAGGGAGGGTAAACATGACAGTTATCATAATAATTGCAATGTGGGCGGGATAATCCTCGCCTCCGTGTCCTTAATAGAATTGAAAATTCTTGGCGCGAATGCTAGCAAATTTTTTATTCTATTACAAGACCGGAGGCTTCGGATTATGCTAGTTTAACACTTATCTAAAACCACAGAAGCAACATCGCCCACAGGTTTATAATAAAATTGCTTGAATGAGGAGCTAGACGACCAATCCGCTGCTCTCATTATATCATGTATACTGGTACCCAACATAAAAGATTTTGATGCCATAGCACCTCTCACGGAATGCGCTCCAAATAATTCTGGGTCATTGCCTGCCTCTGACATTACATATCTGAGCCACCTGGCAATTGTAGCAGAGGTAACAGGCTTAAAAGGTTTCTGCAAAGCAATCAGTGATCTTGAACAACCGACCGGTCTAATAGGTCGGGTACATTCCTCATATACCTTGAGAGATTTCACTACACACAGTTTATCATTCAGCGGAAATGCATTGTAGTTAATGGACTTTGAAAAAGTTTTAGTTCGAGCTGTAATCACAAAAGACACTCCTTCAGGAGACTATATCCTACCCTCTAAATCTAAAACTCTAACATCAGAGACCTGTCTACATGCAGATAAACATAGAAGCATGGTTAGTTTAGCAGACAGTTGTTTCCTTGAAAGTAACTCATTGTTTGGCCAATTGCCAAATAAATTTAGCACCTTCGATACATCCCATAAAGAGGAATACTTAGCCTTAGGAGGATTCGCCACACGTACTCCTTTTAAGAGTTTACAAACCACGGGATGCATACCTACCGGTCTCCCATCTATGTGTGCATGCCCAGCAGAGATGGCCGATCGGAAATTATTAATCGAGCTATATGATAAACCATCTGCGGCTTTCATGGAAAGGAAATTCACAACCTGGGGGAGATCCGCCTCCACGGGAACCAGGTGCTCTTCCAGGCACCAATCCAACCACGCTCTCCAGGCTGATTAATATCGCTTCCTGGTGGAAGGGGCCCAGGCTTGCTGGATGAAGCTTGAAGCTTCCTCCGAAATTCCTGGCAGCGACCACTGCTGCCTGAAAGCCTCCTGGCCATCAGGGACAACTGCCCCTCGAGAACTAGAGGGTGCAATTCTTCCTGAGGGCCCTGGAGCATCGTCTGGAAACAGCAGAAGGAGAGGGAAATCGCATGTTGGCTCCAGCAGGACTGGAAACCAAGGTTGGGACTTCCAGACCGGAGTGATCAGCACAATCTCTGCTGACTGCAGAACAATGTGGTTCGCCACCCTGGGTATCAAAACAAATGGGGGAAACTCATAATTGAGGTTCCTCGACCAGTCCTGCGTGAAGGCATCCGTTGCTCTCGCCAGCGGATCTGGTCTCCAACTGAAGAATTACTACAATTGACGATTCAATCTGGATGCAAAGAGATCTATGTGACACGGACCCCAAACTGACTGAGTCATTTGGAAGAGCAACGGATGGAGTTTCCAATCGCTGTAATCTTTCAAATGACGGGAGTTCCAATCCGCTATCGCATTGTCTCGACCCGGAAGATATTCTGCTATCACCGTTATTTGGTGTGCAAGGCAGTAATGCCAAAAGTCCTTGGCGATCTCCACCAACATCGGGGATCTGGTGCCCCCCAGTTTGTTTATATATCTCACCGCGGAGATGTTGTCCATCCGTAAGAGTATACAACAAGATACCTTCCTGGGACGGCGCGTGCAAATTGCAAATGATCATGCCAGGAGCTCGAGACAATTGATGTGTAACTTCAACTCCTGGAGGGACCATCTGCCCCCCGTTGTAATCTCCCCGCAACGGGCACCCCAACCCGACCGCTGGCGTCGGATTCTATGACTATCGCCGGGCGAGATCCGAAGATTGCTCGACCGTTCCAGGCATCTACATGGGCTAACCCCCACTTGATCTCTTCCCGAATTTCGTCCGTGAGCGGAACCTGGTCTGAATAAGAGAGCCCCTTTTGGAGATGCTGGATCTTGAGACGTTAAAGGGCCCAGTACTGCAACGGCCCCGGAAACATTGCCTGTATGGATGAGGCTAACAGGCCTACTAGCCACTCAATTGCCCGTAAGGACATCAGTTGTGTGTCCAGCATCTTCTGCAATTCCCTCTTGAGATCTCTCGGCTTCTGCTTGGGCAACTGGAGTTGGGCCATCTGAGAATTGATTACAAACCCTAAGAACTCGTGATTGCGCTGGAACCAGAATAGATTTGGTTTTGTTTATTACAAACCCCAGGTTCTCCAGCAGTGACATTGTCATCTGTAGATGCTGATTTGCTAGGAGAGCAGATGGCGCCATTATCAGGATATCGTCGAGGTAAATTATCAGACGAATACCCTGTTCCCGGAGATGTGCAACCACTGGCTTCATTAACTTAGTGAAACACCAAGGAGCCGAGGAAAGACCGAAAGGCAGGACCAAATATTCTAGACGCCTGCCTCGCCATTGGAACTGCAAGAACCTCCGGTGAGGAGGAAAAATTGGAACTGTTAAGTAAGCGTCTTTGAGGTCTAGGCGGACCATCTCAGATTTGTCTCAGAATATCTGTCAAAAGATGGATCCCTTCCATCTTGAAATGTCTGTACAGGACAAAAAAGTTGAAGTCCTTCAGATTTAGAACCAGTCTGTAACCCCCGCCTCTCTACTGGTCTAGGAAGACGTTGCTGCAGAACCCCGCCGGTCTGTCGTCGCAATAGGCCACCGCGTGTTTCTGCAGCAAGTCTTCTATTTCGTGATCTATAAAAAGTCCGTCTTGTTGGGAAAAAGATAGAGGGGGAGGAAAAACACTCTGTTTAGGTGTTTGAAATAAATCTATGCGGAAGCCTTTGCACTGTCTGTAGTACCCAGGTATCCTGAGTGATGAGTGACCAATTGTGTAGGAAGTGTCGAACACGACCCCCCAGAGGACATAAAGACAGAGACATTGGTCTTACCTGCTGTAATCTGGGGTTGGAAATTCCCCCTCTGTCCACCCCAGTGGAATCTACGACGGCTGAAGCGTCTGGTAGGATAGAATGTGCCGCCTCTGGTGGGATCCTGAAAGTCTCCTCTTCCCCGGCCGTATCCTCCTCTGGGAGGGCCCTGGTGATACTGGCGGCCTGGCGAGCAGCCCCTGCCTCGACCGGCCCGACCAAAAAGGCCAGCTTGATATTGGCTTGGGCCTTATCCAAGGAGGTGAAAGTCCCCACGTATTTGGAGACGTCCTTGACGAACTTATCCCCAAATAACATTCCTGCTGCCAAGGGGCCTGGCTCTGCTGATGCCAATTCCGTCAAGTTATTGTCCATTCGCATAAGGGGGGACTTTCTGCGTTCGATGGCACAGTTTGCGTTTCCTAAGAAACAGATTGCGCGCTGTGTCCATCCCGCAAGAATATCCAGGTCAATAGGCGCGCCGGTGTCCTTGGCTACCAAGGCCATCTCCAGAATCTTTGCCAAGGGACCAGTGGTCAGTGGTGCCTTGTTCACCGTCTGAGGGACTGCCACCTCAACCGCTTTGGAAACGGACTGCTGCACAGATGCATCTAAGGCATCAACAAGGTTGTCTTCCAGAGGAGCTGCATGTTCCTCCTCGTAGTACCCGTACTCATCCTCCTCGAAATAGGCCCAGTCGTCCATCGCAAGATGTTACAATGCGAGTTAGACAGATAATGCCAAGGCCAAGGATTCCAGAAGAATCGGTCAAGGGGGAGCAACCCTTCGTGCAATGACAAACTTTCAACTTAATCTGCTCCTCAGCAAAGCTGTAGTCACATTTTAATCAGCCCACCAGAGGGCGTCAAGAGCCAATGTTATTAAATAAGCCTGCATGCAGCTTGGGTCAGTACCAGGAACAAGGAAAGACAACCAGCGCTCTGATCTTCAATTCAAAACGAAAAAGAATGAGGAGGAAACGAGTTTGGGCATCGCATAGCCCAAATGAAGCCCAAAACCAGCCCAGTTGGGCTATGCGACGTGAGGCTCATGGAGGAATGTGGGCCCGTATCAAGGGAGGCACTGCGTACCGCAGTGTAAGTTAGCGGTAAGAATGGCACAGGGATAAAGGCTCTTGGACGGGGGCGGGTCGCGTCAGTGAAACGCCCGCCACAGTTCGAGCGCCAGCCACACTTGCGCTACGCACCAACAATTGCGTTACTAGCCACTGCTGCGAAGGCAGCTTTTCCCCAAGAACACAGGTTTAATAAACATACAATCTTGTATAGCAAAGCGGTCATCAAATATTCATGTAAAAATAACTAAGCATCACAATACACAGCGATTAAGGGATCAGGAAAAATAAGCACTTAACTCCGCTGCGAGCAGCAAAGAAAGAGGAAGTGCTCATGGGAGAAGAGTCATTTATTGGGCTAGTCCCTATGGTTATTGTTGTGGTTACGCTAAGCATTCTGGGATTGTACATTTTTGAAAAATGTAAAAACGTTTTTATTGGCTGCTGTTGATTTGCAGTAAAGAAAGAGAAAGCATAATTCGAAGCCTCCGGTCCTTATTAGAATTGAAGAGCCTCTTCTCGAGTCACGCTGGAAGAAGAGGAACGGGAGACAAAGTCTGCCACTGGAGTGCAGGTAAGGATCAGCGAGGACTGAAGCTCCACAGCCTCATAATTAGGAAAGGTAACTCAAAACGTAAGTTCAAGCCGAGCAATGGAAATTGTAAACCGCAGTAGAATGAAACAAATTGCAATACCCTTCAGCACACAAATGCACTCACATAATCTTCATATCTTTAAATTGATGATACCATCTCTACACTTTGTATTAAAAGAAACAAAAAAAGAGATCACTGGTTCCTTGATTTATAGATCACCGCAGTGTGTAGGGGTTGTATGGTTCAGGTCTTTTCAACTTTCTTTCCCTGGATTTGTAAGTATCTTATGTTATTACACATTTCTAGGTAGTCTGCAGACTATTCGACGTCTTTGCATCTTTCGCCTAGCTTTTTTCTCTCTTCTTCCAAGCGTGGTTTGCTGCTGGGCCTTGACTACTAAAAGACCTGCTCTCGTTGCCCATCCTTTATTTGAAAGGTTTTATATAGCGCTGGCCAGACCCGGGGGTATCAGAGCGCTTTACATGAGTATCAGACCATAGTTGAAGGTTACATCGTTACAAAGTTTACACAGTTTTAGAGCATAGCTACATAGTTACATGTTGGGTCGAGACAAACAATAAGGACATATACGTAAGGGAAAAACCAGGCAAAGGGAGAGATTCAGGGGAGAGGGGGTAGGAGCAGGGGAAGTAGACAGAGAACGAAGGAGGGAAAGAGGAGGGAGAGGGTGAGAGACATAGCATGAAAGAGGAGGGGAGGGTGACGGGGGCACAAACCGGTAGACGAGTAATAGCTGCGTCCAAAGTCCAGTAAGCTGTGATCCCAGGGGAAGTAGTATCATTCCCCCATCTCCGTTGCGAGAGGCTCCCTTTACGCGGTGGACTCTCTCAGAGGGGTCTCTGAGACTCCAAGGCCTATCTACTTGGTCCTTCCCAAAAAAGGGGAGAGGGAGAGGTGTGGTGCAGCGGCCAGGGCAGCTGACTTCGGAGCACAGGGTTCACGGTTCGATCCCCGGCTCCGGTGGCAGCTCAGCTCAGCACCATGTGACTCTGGGCAATAGCTCACTTAATTTCCACGATGGCCCCCAGCGCCTTGAGACCCTTAAGGGTGAGTAGTTCGCGCTTTACAAATACGGATTTAGATTTTTTGAATTTTGGCAAGAAGCGCCATACCATACCTCAACTGAGAGTGGCTCCCTTGGCGCTGTGGACTCTCTCAGAGGGATCACTGAGACTCCAGAGTATAAATATTGGATCTTTCCCCAACAAGGGGAGAAGGAGTGCTTAGTCAAGGGCACAAGGGACAGGGGGCTAGGCGGCGTAGCAGGCAAGGGGAGAGAATCAGGGGAGAGGGGATACCTAAGCCAGGTTTGCTGATGTTAGGTAGGGGCTTATCCTACCCTGCTCTCCTGGCCCTCTCTGTCCTACATTGTTATGAGAAGAAACTGAACTATAGTACGCAATGTAGGAGAGTAGGATCTGCTTCACATGGGTACCCCCACTTTTTGCTGATGCTTCACTGTTTTTCGACCTTAGTCTGGCTGGGGCCCTGCTAATCAGAACCCCAGCCTAGCTGCTTCCTCTCTAAAATGGTTTCCATGTGCCTTAGGCACATCTCTGATTGGAATCTGGAGTGCCCTTATAAGTCCCTAGTATATGGTATACTATGTACCCAGGGCATAGGTACCTCAAAGGCCTACCAGGGGCTGCAGCATGTATTGTGCCACCCTGGAAGGCCATCCAAACTGACACCACAGGTCTGCTACTGCAGCCTGGGTAAGGTGGTGCATGCACCCCTTACTGTGATATAGGCTACCTATATCACTATATACATACACACATATAAACCTATAAGTCACTCCTATGGCAGGCCTTATCAATCCTGAAGGCAGAGTGCGTGGTTCCTATGTGAGAGGGTGCCCCTGCATGAGCAGGGCCCCTCTGCAGCGTTCGGAGACCCTTCTCTGATGCTGTTTGTTGTGCAGCCTGACCATATACTCTTAAGCGCATTATAACCTCGCGTTAAATGCTAACTTTGGAATGGCTGCACCGAAACATGTCGTGTTTGGTGTCAAACATCTTGGAATACTACCCCCACCAATTCTGGCGGCGGGGTAGCATTCCACCCTTCTAGAGGGAGAGACATGTTAACCCTGGCTTGGCCGGTAACTTCTTTCTAAAGCCCTGGCATCACAAAATGGATGCTGCTGCCACAGACACAAGTCTGGCCTCCTGCTGCTGACCGAAACTCCGGCAGGGGAGGCCTGGACAATAGGTTTCCTGTCCTAGGGAGGTGTGACCACCTCCCCAGACAGGATAGTGTGTATTGGGGCTGGGCGGGAGCACTCTCGGGTGCTTTGAAGTCCTGCACTGGGGGCACATTTGGTGTCCCTGTGCATACCCCAGTTCAAACCGGATCAGGGGCTTGCAGCCCCTGCTTTGGCGCGAACTGGACAAAGGGAAAGGGTGTAGCCACCCCTCTGCCCTGACCCACCCATAGGTGGGGCCACAGAGTAGTCCAACCCCTAAACTTAGTATAAGTATAGGAACCCAGTCCTTAGGACTTTAGATTATCCCTGGACGAAACTCTGACACAGAATCCTGGACCTTCGACGCTCTACTACAAGATTAGAGGACAGAAGAATCTCCCTTGGGGTCAAGGAGTGACTCCCCTGCTTGGCAGGCACCAAAGAAGCAATTGTCCGGTCTGCATCGCCTAAGCTCCCGTCGGACGCCGAAGTCTTTGCATCACCAGAGGTGGATTTCCAGACTTCCCCGAGGCTGCCCTGAGTCCCCAGCAAAGCCGAGGCCCGTAGCTGTCGTGGGTAACGTGGAACCGTGACCCCTGGACACCGCACGCATTTGCAAGTGCATCCTCTTCTGGGTCTCCCACGAAGTCGTGCTTTGGGCTCCGAGTAGCCCTAGCCTCCAGCACCAACTGCACCGAAGATCACTGGCCTCCACTCCACGAGTGTCCTGTGAGCCCGCTCCACGTGCACCGTCTCGAGGCTCCTTCGCGGTCGCTAGCCCATTGGCTAGTAGCCCTTCACGAAGGCCAATCTTTTTCTACTTGGGCTCCCTGGTTGCTCCAGGCTTGCCCTCACTTACCCTTGCTGGGTGAGTTCCTCAGACCTTGCTGGTCTGCACAATCGTCAATCTTCATCTTCATTGAGACTTGCCGTTGCCAAGGCTTGTTGGGTCCAATCCGGTCGCCGACACCTCAGCACTCGACAGACATCGTGTACCAGCCCGAATCCTGCTCCTGGTCGCCGACAACGCCTCCTGGACCTCGTGGCTGAAGAGTCAAGACGACCGTCAACCTACCTGAAGCACTCGACATCGGTGGGCATCTGCTCATCGCCTTCCTGGTCACTGGCTAGTGACCCAGACTCTGTCCCCTCTGCTTTCAGGTTCTTCAGATCTCCGATCCATCCTTGGATCCACCCGGACATTTTTCACTTGGTCGCCAGCAGCACTTTGCAGCAGATCGCCATTCAAATCGACGACGAAACCCGACCCCGAAAGGCACCTATGCACCCGGCTTCCCTGGGTGAGGTAACAAGAGTACTCCGGTGCTCCCGTGGGTAGAGACTCTAGAACGACCTAGTTCTCAAAGGGTTTGCTCCAAGTCCTTCTTTAAGTGTCCCTTTTCTTTAATTTCCAAACCGCGACTTTCTCCATAGAAGTTAACGGCGATTCGCGGCTGTGTTATTACACTGCACGCGTCCCCGTGGGTCCCCTGTGTCACTACCTTGGGTGGTTCCTTGTGGTCCAAGCACTTCTAGAGGCTCTAGGCCTAGTGTCTAGCTCAGTCGTGGTTCTTATACCACTTTATTGGTATATGGTTTGGTACGCCTCTAGGGCCCAAACGTGTATTTGTGCTATTACTGTGTTTAAATAACTTATAACTTATGTACTTCGAACTCTAGCCTCATAAAGAGACTAGAGGGGTGTGTTTAGTAATAAATACATATATTTTGAATATATACCTGGTGTGGTGCTCTTTCATTTGGTCACTCAAGAGATTATAGACTGGTAAAACAAGCTGCTTTACATTCCTTCAAGACTTAGCCTGAAGGCTGCTCTCCATAGCTACCACTAGGATAGCTTTCAATAAAGGTTGTCTTTAACCTATCTCCAATAAGGGGTTGTTTGGACTGGTGCAAGGTGCCCACTATAATTAGTGGACAGCATATGCCAGGCCAACTTCTCACACGCAACATAGTCCAGACTCTCCCACTGAGGTCCAAAGCAGACTGGCCTTACTTTTCCAAATAACTGAAAACGAATGCCCTAACCCTGTGCATTACCAACGTGCAGTGGGCTCAGCTCGCCCTATCCTTTTTAGATGGTGCCCCTCTTTGCTTGTTATGTTATGTTAATGGGATCTGTAAGGCGCGCTAATCACCTTGAAGGGTATCCAGGAGCCTTAGACGGAGTTAACTGCTCTGTCTGAGAGATGCCGGGTTATCTGTTTCTTATGAATTCAAGGAGGGAGCTGTCAGCTTGGATTGGGAGCTTGTTTTAGGTCTTGGGTGCAATGTAGGAGAAGGTGCGCCCTTCCATTTCCGTTCGCCAATTGCAGAGGATGTGGACGAGGAGTCGTCCAGCTGATCTGAGGTCCCTGTTGAGACTGTGAATGTGGCCGCTGAAGGATGCAGGACCTAAGTTGTGGAGTGGGTTGTAGGTGAGGAGTTTGAGAAATCTTGAGAATGTTGGGGGATCTCAGTTTCCGCCTGTCAGATATGTTGATAGGCGCCCTCCTGTCTCATGGTGTTGATATACAGACTGCTGTACCTCATCTGTATTGACGGATTCCTTTCCAGTCTTATGGTATAATTAGAACCTGTGATACAGTCTGGACAGATGTTTCTTCTCAGACCTCAGTGGTTTCTCTTCTTCACCTTACTTCATCCTTAATGCAAGACAGACTTTAATGCCCCCCCCCACCCCCCAGGGTGATTTACCTGTCCCTTCAAGAATCACAAAAAAAATAAAGGAATACCAAGTTTTGGTAAAATGAACTGAACCGTATAAGCCCAAATAGTCTCACTATCCATTAGCATACTTAACATGGCATGTGCTCATACATACGTAGCACCAGAAAGATGTTCAATACAACAAGAATGTACCCAGATTTCATTTAATGTTGGTTATAATTTCAGGACCGATGGCCAGTTTTTCTGACACATGCATAACACAACTGCAACATAATGATAGCAAATTGTAAATTTGAAGGCAACAATAATCTCTTGTGTGATGGCTTTGGTGCATCTGCCTATAGCTGACATTTAAGCGAGGTGCAGTGGTCACAAATATTGTTTCAGTAGGAGAGGCGAGGAGGTGCAAGTGGGATCAGGAATGCCATCTGATACAGTATGTCAAAGAAATAGATATAGGAGACCAAGAGCGGGGATAGTGGGGTGGAAGAAGCGAAAACAGCAGGAGCTATCTATGAGAATCCCAAAGACAAGGAAATGAGTGAAAATGTAATTTCAGTTTCATATCAATGGGAAGAAAAGGAATGAGTTTGGTGATGGCTGATTGGAGATTTTGTTTTGTTTAATTCTGGTCTCAGTGCGCAGGAGGGAGGGAGATCCATAGTGTGGGGCAGATCCTGAGAAGTTTGAGTCAGCGTGCAATGCTTACAAAAGACCAGGGTTTCTAAACTCTGTGGTTCAATGCTGTGGAGGGATCTTTGGCCCCCAGAGAAGGGCACTTTTTTCGGCCAGATAGCAAGTAGAGTTAGGGCACAGGCCTGATCTATGTGTGTCGTTAATGTCGGTAGCACATGTTGTGTCGTTGATGGGAAACCATTGGAGGGAAGCTGGACTAGGCGACGCTGCTGCCTAAAGACCTCTTCTAAGAGAACCTCGCCTGACCTTGGGGGACCAGTAAGAGTGGCATTTTCAAAACTCCACCTGCAGTGTTGCACCTCGGTGTGTCAGACGTTGTATCACACAGTTGTCTTTAGTGGGGGGTGTTCTTCAGAGCAGACATCCAGTAAGTGAACTTTTAAACTAGTCTTAGATAATCTGAAAAGATGTGATGCATATATTTAGTTTAATTTGCAAGGAGTATTGCCTGTTATAATATGTGTGTATGCATGTATGTGTGTAGGAATATATGTGCATAGGTGGTATGTATATAGCGCAAACCTAGCAAAAATGCAGGGTCAGAAGCAGGCATTCAGTCATTGAGTGATAGGAGAGGCAGCTAAGTTGTGGACTGTTAATGCATTGTGATTTAGTGTTCTTTGAAGAGGTGCATCTTAAACTCTTGTCCTTAATTGCTGTTGGTTAAGAGGGTATTGTTCCTTATGCCAGGTGCCTACATGGAAAATTGATTTTATTATTATATTATTGTTATTCTGTGTTTCACTCAGAGTCTGTTCTAAAGGTCAATTGAAATGTCTTTCTATCCAACAGTGAACAGAACCTTGGAGCCATGATGAGATGATTTAAACTGAAGAGGATGCTTAAATACATGAACCATCCGACATCTGCGAGAGACAGCGATAGAGACGGTTGGTATTCAGAGAGAGGAAAACCCCTGACATCAGAGCTCTCAAGTGAGACAGATGGTCAGGAGTTTACTCATGGTTGGTAAAAGAACCAGGCAAGAGTGATTCAGATGGTGGGAGAACCTCTGCAGACCTGGGATTGTAATCCCTCTTCACAGTATCATGGACACCGACATACATTACAATCCCGGTCCGGGAGTTGGTACGCCGTGGTTGTAAGTGACAGTCTCTCCCATATCTATGAAGAAGACTTAAATCCTGCAACACACAAAGCTTTTTCTTTTCACTCTTTTCTGTGTTTATTCTGTGTCCTGAGCCTGTATAACCCAGAGCATTGCCTCAACGGCTCCCAGGGTGACGTGTACAAGAGTCACAACCAGAGGTTACAGAAACTGTCACTTTAGTCTACACCTAAGAGACTGCTGGACATTAGTGTAACTCCCTGTTTCTGCCTCTTAGACGCTTTTTAAGCAGTCCCTCTAAACTGAGTATCCGTTTGACTGGTAGCAGGTAAAGCTTCATGTGCCCAGACTGTGGATGCAAATAACTTTTGAACATGGTCTGTCTGTCCCTCTTTCCACAGTTGGAAGTTCACCCTTTATAGCAGTATAGTTACACTTTGCTTCTTCACACCTGACAGTGGCTTGAGCCTCCTTGTTTGCATATCCTGAGTTTTTGAAAGGACCACAGAATGAAACGACTCTGGTTAGCAGCTCGTCTCCGCAGAGCTGAAAGTGGCATGCTTTGGAAACCTTGTGCCTGCTCTCAAGAACGCTCTGATGTTACCAGACCGTCGGTTCGAGTTCAGCAAGATGCTCTACCAGCAAACTTTCCACAACATGTGCAGCGGCGTGTTGACTCAGATTGTGATGTGGAGACAACAGTGAGCTCACAGGAGCATCAGAAGGACAGTCACAGGAACCCGATAAACACAGAATGTGAAACCCTCATTTCACAGGAAGAATATACTGAAAAGACAGTAGAAAATCCAGACAGCTTCTCCGAAGGACATGAAATGGAAGTGCCCTTCTCAGAAAACAGTGAAAATCCAATTGTTAAGTCTCCTGAACAAGAACAAATCAGCAAAAGGGAGACTATTCCAATATCTGCGGCAAACATACAAATTCAACCTGAAAGTGGACAAAGTGTCACCGCCCGGCCAAACATGATGAAGCAGAGAGCTAAGATGAAATTAATAAAATGTATTTGTACTAAATATGGGAGAAGTTTTTGCAAACCATCTGCGCTAATTAAATACCAGCGAGCATACATTGGAGATAACTCAGCCGCATTTATTGAATTGGGAAAATATTTTAAAAACTATTCAGCCACTGATCAGAAAATAAACATAGAGGAGAAAACATCTGTTTGTAATGAGAATGTTTTAACTGGCCCACAATTATTGGAAGCACATCAACAAGAAAGTACCATTGAAGAAGAGCTGCCCCCAAGTGCAAATAATGAAACTAATGTCACTAAATCTCCGTCGCTAGTCCCAAATCAAGACCTAAAGCCTGCTGAAAGTGGGCAAAGCTTGAATGACTTATCACTCCAGAGACATCATAAAAAAAACAGACGGAAACAATACGCATGTACAGAGTGCGAGAAGAGATTCAAGGACTTCTCCTCCCTGCAGCGACATCAAGGAAAGCACACAGGGAAACGATACCCGTGCCCAGAGTGTGGGAAAACATACAGCAGGAACTCTAGTTTAAAGAGACACCAACTAGTGCATACTGGGGATAATCCGCCCCCGAGCACTAAGTGTAGGACGAATGTCAGCAGTAACTCAAACGTAACTGAAGACCAGCAAACACACCAGCCTGGAGAAACCAACCCCGATGAACAACTCTACCCCCCGTCTGAGTCTGAAAACAGATTTACTGATCAAAGCATCTACACAGTCAATAAAAATAAGCCGCATACATGTCCTGAGTGTGGTAAGGGGTTCTCCAGGGCATTAACGTTAACCAACCACCAGCGAATACACACCGGAGAAAAGCCATTTTCATGTAGTAAATGTGGGAAGAGATTTAGTCAGTCGTCCAGTTTGACCAGACACCAGCGGACACATGTGTTCAACGAAGAGACACTAACCGTGAAGGAACAAGAGGACAACGTTCAACCTCAAAACAATGAGAGTACAAATGAAAAAGGAATACTGCCGAAAACTACAGTTAATACCAATGAGGTCCGCAACACAACTGGCAAAAGTCGTGGTTTGGAAAGCGAGGAAACACATGTGGTGTGAGATTTGAATGGCTGGGACATCTACATCTAAAAGACTTACACCTGTTCTTAGTCATGTTTAAACTGTGAGGTGTTTTAACATGGACTTAATAAAACCAAGGTAGGAATAACCAAAAAAGGAAAGGTTCCCTTATAGGCATGAATATTGTTAGAGTTATGTTTCTATAATTTGTATTAGTATTTTTTAATTTTAATTTAATTGTTAAATTAAATATTTTGTGAGGTTAAATAATAAAATTAAGGTTATATATATATATATATATATATATATATATATATATATATATATATATATATTAATGGGATTATTTAATATTTTCTGATAGGAATTATTTTAACAATTTTAAAATATATATTTTAATATATGGTTTTATGTTTTATAAGTTCATTTAGGGACTCTGAGGGCTTTAGGGCTTGGGGATGGGTACTGTTAGGGGACAGCAAGCAATATGTAGTGTTCAATTATGAAACGTTTGTAGGGGTAGTAAGGAGGTTTTTGGGTTCAGAGCTGGGTAGTCTATTGGGATAGAAAGGAGTGTTTAGGGTTCAAGCCTAGCTAGTGTATAGGGGTACTATGCAGTTTTTAAGGTTCAGGGATGGGTAGGGTATAAGGGTATACCCCGCCACAAAAGACCAAAGGTCCAGTGTCCAAATACCCCCAGCCTCCCCCCACCCCTTACCCCCACACAGAGAAGCCCCTATTGGTGGGCAACCACTCACTGACCTCCCCCATATTCCTTTTTTATAAAAAGAAATCAGTCTGGCGGGGCACTTATAGGAGCTCGGGTGAGGGGCAGTGCTGGGTCCTGCTGGACCACATGATGGGGGCCACACCAGGTCCCATAGTTCTCTTGTGGGAGCTGTCAAAATGTTTTATTTTTTATTTTGACCCCCCTTGCCCCATAGAGGCCATTGGGTCAGGGCCCCCTTACCCTGCGCCCTTACTTTGTGTTTAAGTTCCAGGACACGGGGATCAAGTTTCTGTGGTCTGTAATGACAGCCACAACATTTTCATTCAGTCAACCAGTGAGAGCGTTCAGTCCCATGGGACCAAACCGGCTGATGGAGATGGACCCATTGCGACCAATCAAAATACTCTTATTTGGTTTTATTTGCAGTCCCATGCGACCAACCGTCTTGATATCTCTGTTTTATAAGCTTAATTTCTCCAAAATAGCTCCGATTTACATCAATTTGGAAAAAGCACGCTTTTTCTATGGAAATTGCATGGGAGAAAAGTGTTTTGGGACCCACCCCTTTTTCTCTGCCCCCCATTTAACAGGCCACCCCTAAACATTTGAGGAATAAACTTTTTGTTTGGAAAGTTTTATGATGATTCCTCAACCCGTGCCAAAGTTATTAGCAAAACAAACACAATCTTCCTATGGAAACTCTGATTCGTGTCTAACTAAACAGTGGCTACTGCCACATTGTAATGTATATAACATACATATATAAGCGGTTAAAAAGTATACTTATCAACGTACCTGTGAAGTAAATCGGACTCCTGATATAAACCACAGTGATATAAAGGTACTTCCGGGGTAATGACTATGATGTAATGACTCCAGAGATACCTATATGCAAATTAATTATTGAAATTCGTCTTACTGTTATCTACCGTCTCCATTACTACAAACAGTATATTGAAGTAAGGACTATACTCAAACTGACAGACATTTCTCATAGAGAGATACCTCTGCGACAAATGAGGAGGCAAGAAACGCCCCTTGAGACTCCGGCCCTGAAAAAGTCTCCTTCTTAAGAGGTGTCACCAGAATCTGTATTTTCACCCTTACTGATACACAAACTGTTCCAGCTTATGAAACTTTCAGCAAAGGAATAAAAACCTACAGTTCAATCCCCCCTGCAGACATCCGCTTTGAGAATCTCCCCGATTCAACTGTATGTCAGAATTAACTCCCAACCAAAAGTCCTTGCAAATGTTAGCATTCAGCCTTCGAGTCTGCATGACTGTTGTTAGTAATCCAAACTATGGGGTCACGTCTTTGGAACTGTCTGAGTTTATACACATTTTGTTTTATTGTAAATATATTGCATTGCTCCACCTAAACTGAACTTTATTTACAGTTTACTTACACTGATCTTTCTCCACACAAATAATATAAGTTCTGTAATCTATGGCTGTACCTACTTTGTAAGGCAAAATGTCAGCCTGGTCTCTAGTCCATGTAAATCTACTAAATAACAATACCTACCTGGCTATGGGAACTACCTAAACAGGGTTATTTTGCTACATTGTCCACAAGCTCCACCTTCATCAAGCATTGCTATCAGAGTACTATATAGTCCTAAGAATCCCGTCTCCATTTTCCAAGACTTCTGGAGTCTCCATTGGCTCACTGAGCAGCGTATTACTGTTGAAGATCTCTGCAGAGCCGCCATGTTGTCTACGGGATATTATACCTTGTTCTTCATGCTTGCACTTTACCGCTTTGCTTGTCCTCCAGTGAAACCAACAGCTACATATATAGGGTTTGCTTCTTACAGCTCCAGTCTGAATGTATGTACACATATTCGCACATACAAACAGACTGGAATTTTCTGGCTCCAGCCCCCGGCACAGAGGCATGGTCCCTTGCCTTCAGAAAGAAGCTAGAAACTTACTAATTTGCAGTAAAAGTTCTTTGGTTATTCTCTTGTCAGCTGACAGCTTCACAACCCTTAATTTTGTTTCAACTTAGCATTAAAAATAGTCAGTTCAAGGCCCTGATTTTTGTGGTACTTGGCAAAAAAATCAGAAAATATGCACAGTGTGAGATTAGGTAAATCCTTCTTTTAAGTCTATCACTGTCTCTTCAACATGATCAGTGTATGATTAAAAGAGATCTGTTATGGTTTGAGGTAACACATAATCAGTTTAGCTCCTTTCTAAGTGCAGACCTACAGTCTGGGAGCCAAGAGGAAACCTCAGTAGCAAATGTAAACATTGGCCGTGCCAAAGGTCTGCCTTTAAAATATGGTGTCTTTATTATAATTCAGAATAGTGTTAAAAGAGTTGCAGGAAGGCAGTCATTCATGAAGTAAAGTTGCATTTTGGACATCTTATTTGAATGAAGAAAGTCTCACTTTTACAACTTAAAGTGTAAATTTGTTTAAAGCGTCATAAAGATTTCCTGTGAAGCAAGGGAATGTATGCTCTTTGTAAAATGTAATAAATGTACAAGACAGATAACTAGATGTTTACAACGAAAAAATCCAAATTTGAAAGGAATGGCAAGTTAGTGAATTAGTGAAAAGTTGTGCAGTGGTGTTTGTACTAATAGAATATAGAAGCAAACAGCTTTCGTTAAGTGTTCAAAACACAGACATATATTAACATATTTATTAAAAGGTTAAAAAAAAAACACATAAAATAGTAAAGAAACCGTAATAAGTGTGTTTATGCAGAAGGGATTGAGGTAGTGAGTTGTTTATAGCTAATTGCACAGCATGTTCTATTAGGTAGGACACATATATAAGAGTACAAATGTATTAGGTGTGGGGTTGTAGGGGAGTTGTATATACTGTTTAATCACAACTTTCATGATTTCTAGGACTTGTCCATTACAAAATGTGATTTAAAATGTCTTTGACAGATGTTGTACGACTTCATCTTCTATTTTGTACCATCCAGTATCAACGAATAAATCATTCAAAAGAATGTCACTGTCTCATACATCCATTGGGAAATATCTCGATCTTGATTTTATATGGGTACTGCTAACAAAGAGTGGTGTTTTATTTTCAGTGTTAAGAATATCAGTGAGAAATGTGTTCTCTTTAAGTTTCAATGATCCATTTTTAGAAAAAGTAGAAGTTAGAAGTATGTTGGTTGGAATAGAAACTACAGTGATGAATGGAGAGATGGATAGGGGAAAACAGAGAGATGAAGGTGAGAATAAGAGAGTGAAAGGGAAAATAAGCAAGAGGAGGAGGAGTGGAGGTATACAAGGAAGTTTATAACGATAAAGGAAAACCTAGAAGCATAGATGAAAGCGAAGAGGAACAATGCAAGAGGAGGGATAGTGAAAGCGATAATTGCCCTGCAGAACACTGCCTAAGCTCTCCGGTAACTGACATACATTTTCAAACATTGCACCACACACAGATTGGTAGACTCAGGAAACGTCGAATATGAAATATGTGTTGATTTAGTCTTTGTTCGTCTCGTAATTGTAAATGAAACTCCATTTGTAGAAAATAATCTACCTGCTAAATCTAGAGCACAAATATTATCCTTTTTCCTACAGGAAATTAGACATAATAATATGGACAGTTTCATAGACGGTTGTTTCCTAGATAAATAGCTATTAGGCCATCTATTCAAGAATCTCAACACTACATACTATGAATTTCTACAGATCCTCTACTACTCAAGATTCTTAGTGAAGAAAACATTCTGACACCTATTCCTTCCCCCATCTCCATTACACCAGCCATTAACACGCATTTACTGCCTACCTCTAAACCAGTCACTCTAACTCCTAACCCGCCCTCCATTGAGGATAAGCTGGCTGACATGAAGAAGGATCTTCAGCTAGTTAAAGAGGGCCTCCAGACCATATTATACTTCTCGTCGAAAATTGAGAAGCTATGGGATCTCAGTTGGACCTCAAAAACTAACCAACCCACCCTCCCCGCATCGAGCAAACACTGCAGGAAGGAAACCTCACCCATGAAAATTCCAGTGAACACTGACTGGATCTCACGGCCGTATCCCAATCATCACTCCAGGCCACATAGGATTACAGATCACTTGACAGATGCAGACATTCACTCCCTGCTATTATCCTATAAAGCTGCGTGTCTTGACCCTTCTCCTGCAACTTTCAATATCCAAACTATTCCCTCTTATCCGTTTAGGGAATCAACGGTCAGTCTCAGATCTATGAACAAGGAAAATTTACGAACTGTTCACACTTCACATATCGAAAATGTTGTATCCAAAGGTCACATCAAAACGATCCTCATTAACTGCAGATCTGCGGTAAAACATGCAGCGGATATTGCTGACCTAATACTCGCGCAAGACTTAGACCTCCTCATATTAACAAAATTTGGCTTAATGATGCCTGTGCACCAATCTTGGACATCTTAGTTCCACCTGAATACGACATCATTAGACTTGATGGACCAGTTAAAATTGGGGTTTACTATACACTTTCAAGGCTTTCCTCTCTGACCTTACCTCATACAATCATGCAACACTCCTACTCATAACAAGGATGCCACCCTAGATCTAATCATAGCCAAAGACAACGTCATACAACTGGATGACATATCGCCATGAGACTGGTCAGACCATTACCTAATCTCTTTTCTAATCCTAGAAAGAGTATTTAAACAAGGACAAGCACGTAAGACCAAACAATGGTCTAGAGATTTGAGAAACATCAATGTAAATGAACTCACCTGCATGAGCAATAATCTTCTCTCCCTCCACCCAACACAACAAATCTGGATGAACTCACGGATCACTACATTCATTCCATGACAAATATTTTTGACTCGCTTGCTCCTTTGCAGCTCAAAAAGATCTCCAGCAAACATTCAAAACCTTGGTTTAATAGTTCCCTTAACGAGGAACGTCGGAAACTAAGGCTTGCTGAAAGATCCTGGAGAAACTCTCCCTCCATAACTTGCCTCAGGCTATTAAGGATGACAAGAAGTGCCTACAACAAACATATCGCCTTAAGGCGCAGCTCGATAAGGTCAAAAACAGACCAAAAAAACTCTTCAAAATCATCAAACAACAAGCGAACTACTCTACCAATCAACTCTCCACATTCAAGGACTCTCTCCCAAGTGGTGAGGCATTCTCTTCACACTTTATGGAAAAGACAAAAAAGATCGAGCTAGAACTGCAACAATCCTTCCCGGACTGACAGAATCCGGCCCAATCCTCTCTCTCCCCAAGGCCCCTTTGGGCGAGCTCTCTTCTGGAAGGACCTGTGGTCTGCACTCCAAAAAATTATGCTTCATGGAATACCTTCACACTTCCGGATGACTCAGAACTGCTTAACATGATATCGTCATTAAAACCTTCAAATCATTTCAAGGATCCACTGCCTGCCAAGTTCTTCAAAGAACTCTCCTCTTCCATCTTTCCTCTCTGTTCTAAGATTGTACATGAATCACTCGTGCAATGCCAGATCCCAGATTACCTCAAGATCGGACAAGTCACCCCCATCCTAAAGAAGCCAAATGCAGATTTATCTGACCCTAACAACTTCCGTCCTATTTCAAATATCATGACCTTAGCCAAACTACTTGAGAAGTGTGTAAACACACAACTCTACAACCACATTGAACAGTTTCAACTACTGGACCAATACCAATCGGGCTTCAGATCTGGACATAGTACCGAATCTGCACTAACACACATTGTTGATGGCGCCCTTAGGTTACTTGACCAGAACGAACCATGCCTTCTTATACTACTTGATCTTTCATCGGCCTTTGACACGGTCAAACATGACAACTTGATTGACCTTCTTGAAAAAAGGATAGGGTTATCGGGTCCAGTCTTAAATTGGTTTGCTTTGTTTCTTCAAAATAGAACACAAATAATCAAAGTCAACCATGACCTTTCCACAAGCAAGCCGGTCTCAATTGGAGTTCCGCAAGGTTCCGCACTCTCACCCACACTATTCAACCTGTACATGGAACCTCTCACTGAAATTTTGAAACACACAAACATGCTCTATTACATGTACGCCGATGTTACTCAGTTGTATCAATACTCTCAACTCTGCTCTTCTGAAAACTAAACACCCTCAAGACAGAATTCTTCCTGCTGGCTCCACACAATCATCCTGCCCCCATTCAAGTCTGGCTTAAACAACTAACAGCCCTCAATTGCACCCCACACATTGTTGACTCAACTAGATCATTAGGAATAATGTTGGACAAATTCCTGAATATGCAAGACCACATCAGTGCAACAACAAGAGGAGCTAATCACCATCTGTACACCTTAAAGAAAATCAAACCATTCCTGCCGCCTGCAGACATGCAACTAACAGTTCAATCCCTACCCATCCTCCAGAGCTTGCAGCGCCATTTCCCAGAATCCCTTCCCTTGGGGCACATTCAGTCACCTACCGCCCTACTTTCCCCCGACCTCACTAGCTCCTCCCCTACCATACCCATTCCGAGCGTGCAGCTCCATTGTCCAGAATCTCTTGCTGCTGGGCACATTGTCGCCACCCGCCCTACTTTCCCCCGACTTCACTAGCTCTCTCCCGCTCCAGGGTCTCCGGGACCTAGCCTCCCAATCCCATCCACACACCTCACTGGAAGGCCGCCTGAGCGAGATAGCACTCTGCCTACAACAACTTAAGACAGAGGTCCGCAGTCTACTACATATCACAGAGGCTTTGTCTGCTAACTCCAGACCAAGCTGCGCCACCACGAAAAATCACCATCTCCGCTCGCTCCTTGATTGCGAGTGTACTGGGCTCCCGTCCCACCCCCCCTGATGCTCGTAGAGGTTACCGTCTCATGACTCCCACATACCTGATAGGTGGGCCTCCGCTCCCTAAGGACCCCGCTCGCCCATCCAGATGCAGAGCCTCCCTGTCTGATACGGATATTCATTCTCTCCTACATTCTTATGTTCCAGCACATCCCCCCACCATAGAAAACTTGCAACAAATTGAATCCATCCCCACAGATCCCTTCAGGGAACCTAGGCCTAACACCAGAACCTTAAATGAGAACAACCTCACGCGAGTCACCACCACGCTACCCGCTCCAACAGACGCCATCATTAGTCTCAAATGCGTGCTCCTAAATTGTAGATCGGCAGCTAAACATGCTGCAGACATTGCCGACCTCACCCTGGCGCAGGATCTTGACCTTGTAATGTTGACGGAAACCTGGCTAAATGACTCAGCTGCCCCCTTCCTGGACCTCTTAACCCCTTGCATGCTCGGGACGGCCCCCGGCCGTCATGCGTCACGGTTGGCGTGTGCGGAGGACGGCCGGGGGCCGTCCAAATCCCGCCCACGATTCAAATCGCCCGCACAGCGCGAAAATTCACGCCGCATGCAAGGGGTTAATACCTCCCAACTATGATATCATTAGGTAGGACAGATCCTGCAGGCTAGGTGGTGGCATTGCATGTTTACATCGGAGCAATCTTACAGTGAAGGTACTACAGACTGACCTCCTGCCTTCCTGTGAATACCTATGCATTGAAGTGACTGGGGGCAACAATCACTCCTGCAAACTGCACACGTTTTACCACCCCCTCGCGACAACCTTCCCTTCACAGAACAGATCATGGACATTATCTCGACCAATGCAGACTTCCATGGCGCTCAGATCTTCCTGGGAGATTTCAACCTCCATTGTAATGATGTAAACGACGTGCTGGTCAATAGCCTTAAATCCTTCCTTCTTGACCTCAACCTAATCCAAATCTGTGACAGCCCCACTCATATCAAAGGAGCTACCTTAGATCTCGTCATTGGTAAGCCCAACTCCATCCTCCTGGATTCGATCCTCCCATGTGATTGGGCAGATCATTATTGCATCACCTTCGGTATCCTGGAATTGGTAGGAACAAGTAAAGCCCAGCCCAAGAACCCAAAACAGTTGAAAAGTTGCCAACAGAACATCAACCCGCATGATCTGACTGCTCTCTGTGATAATATCATGCCCCCCCACCGAACATGTCGGATGTCCACGGCCTTACGGCCCACTATGATCACGCAATGCTGAACGTACTAGACTCGGTCGCTCCACTACAGCTTAAAAGAATCTCCTCTAACCTCTCCAAACCATGGTTTACTGATAGTCTTAATTCAGAAAGAAGAAACCTAAGACTTGCTGAAAGGTTGTGGCGGTCCTATCCCTCCCTTGAGCATCTTTACCACCTAAGATCCCTGAGTAGCACATATAATAAACGCATCAGATGCTCAAAGGCCACCTTTTTCATAACTAAGCTAGACCAAGCAAAAAAAGTCCCAAAAAACTGTTCGAACTCATCAAAGTCCCAAGCCAATAGTCATACGAACTCCGCATCACTGGGTCAAGGGACATAGCCTAATTGCAAAGAATTTGCAGATTTCTTCACAGATAAGACCAGTAAGATTGAAATTGAATTATGATCTGCCCGTGACCACCAGTCGATCACTCCACTGAAGCAGCATCTAATCGCCGCCGCCCCGTAGATACCTTGAATTCAGTCGGCCACTACATTCCGTTGTCCTGGAATGTATTTTGCTATTACCAATATCTGATACTGAAGACAATCATGCAAATCCTTGGCTATCTCTGCCAGAAAATCGGATTTCATTGTGCCCACAGAATTGATATGTTTTATGTTTATGTTTAGGGGATTTGTAGAGTGCATAGCTGCCCAAGGGCTTCACAGTGCGTCAGAGAGGGAGGCGAAGAGGTATGGAGGAGCAATCATGGAAAAAAAACAGGTTTTGAGTTTCTTCCTGAAACTACATTCGTCTTTTAGAAGTCTCAATTCCGTGGTCATTGAGTTCCAGAGTTTTGGGACCAAATGAGAAAAGGATCTCCCTCCCCATCTGGCTCTTTTTATCCTCTTTGTGTTCATGAGGAAGTCAGATGAGGACCTGAGGAACCTGTTGGGGACATATGGGGAGACGAGGTTCTGTAGCAGGGCTGGTCCCCTGCAGTGCATGGCTTTGTGGGCTATGCAAAGTGCCTTATACTTAACCCTGGGTTGAATAGGTAGCCAGTGGACTTTGCTCAATGATGATCTCGCTGGCTCCTGCTTGGGTATCTTCAGTAGCATCCTGGCCTCCGCGTTTCGGACCACCTGTAGCCTGTTGATTATGTATTTGGGGGCCCCTACTTACACTGCGTTACCGTAGTCCATTTTTGAGACCACTAATGCCTGGATCATTGTTCTCCAAGCCTGATCTGGGAGAAGGTCTATGATCTTACGGATCAGGCATAGATTACCGAAGCAGGTTGCTGAACGTTTTTTTGCCAGGGTATCCATAGCGAGATTCTGGTCCAGCCACATCCCCAAGTTCTTGATGGAGGGTTTGGGGGCGGGGCACACCCCAGTTATCAGGCCAGCTGATCCTGTTCCACGGGCCTGTGCAGTTGCCCAGGAACATAAGCTCAGTTTTCTCACCATTGAGCTTTAAGCTGCAGTTGGCTATCCAGTTTGCTATCTTTTTCATGCATGGGACTAGCTGCAAATGATTGGAGTTAATTGCGTCAGACACTGAAACTACCAGTTGTGTGTCGTTGGCGTAGGACACAATTGACAGTCCAGTGGGCTCATGTAATCATGAAACAGGGTGGGACTGAGCGCCGATCCCTGAGGATCAGGATATATTGGAACTGCAGTGATGTTGTCAATACACAGTAGAATACAACAATACACTTTCTGAGGGAGAGTGTTTTGATGGCAAGCGCACCAACTAAACTGCAGTAAGCAGTTGATATGTTGGTCCTTTTCTGATTCCACCACCTCCCCCTGCAGAGATTGGACCACCTCTCACTCTCCAGCACATCTGCTGGCATCTTAGTCCATAACTATCTCTGGATGGCATCTAAATATGGCTCTGCCGTTCCATGCCTCCATGTGACAGAGCCACCACAATAGTTTGCCCTTGGCCTCCTCTGACAAAAGCCTGATCTGCATCGTAGAGGGGAGTACGGCGAGGCTGTATTTTAGCTCCATTTTTGTTTAACTTTTATATCAATGATTTGGATAGAGCACTAAGAGCTACTGGGGTAGATTATCCATGTGTAGGGCGGCGTGGTCTCCCTGTACTACTCTATGCAGACGACGCCGTCCTTTTAGCGAGGACTGCTTTAGGTTTGCAAACCTTACTTGAGGCATTCTCTAACTTTATGGCGGATCGGGACCTAGCAATCAACAACTCTAAATCATATATAATGCAAGTGCGGCTTCGATCAAAAATAAGCTTTCAATTCAGTGCTGGCCCTGCTAAAATCCCCCGCACAAATGTGTTTTCTTACTTAGGGGTTCTCTTGGACGATCAGATAAAATGGGGGCCACAACTTTTGAGGAAAAGGGGGGATCTGGCTCGGGTGAACGCGGCAATTTTTAACTTTGCTTCAAAAATAGGGAGGAAACCAATTGGAGCCATGCTAAAAGTCTATCAGGCTAAAAGTGTGTCCACAGCAACTTATGGAAGTGAAATATGGGGGCATATTGCTGTAGATTCCCTCCAGGTGATTGAGAACAATTTTTTGAAACGCTTGCTGTGTGCCCCGCGTGGTCTATCTAATTTAGCGGCCCATGAGGAGCTAGGGGTCCCCTTTTTAAGCGATACCCAGGCTCTAAGCCCTCTTGTGTTTTGGTTGAAGTGCTGGCTGAACCAGGAGCTAACCCTTAACCACCAGATTCTTAGAGAGTGTATGTCTCTTGATAATGCATCCCGAATACCCTGGCTTAATTACATTAAAAGTAGCCTCAAAGAGGTAGGGCGGGTTGATTTATTTTTTAAGCCCGAAACCATTGTAAAGAAGGACGTGAAATTAATTAAGGAAGCCTTCTTAACATTAAGGGAAATGGGCAGGGACGAGCAGGAATTACAGAAACCAAGTGTTCGCTTGTTTTTAATGCTTAAAACAACACCGTTAACGGAGCTTATCTCCTGGGGTCTTTATCTACACATGAGAGGTTTTTATTAACAAGGTTTCGGATAAACCTCTTTCACCTTCTGTTCGCCAGGCCCAAGGGTTGTAGTGCTAGCACCCTGTGGCTGCGACGGCCAGTCTCCACAGGACCTGCTGCATTTTATGTTTCTATGTAAGTTTTTTGCAATTCCACGTAGGCACTTTGGTCCCTATTTTAAAAAGGATGAATTTCACTCAGGCTCGTCCTGCCCTCTTGTACCTCCAACTGCTTAAAGAGGATCGTATAATCTTTATTGTGGGGTATTTAAAATCTATCGTGAAAACCAGGGCCTGTTTGGACGGGGAGCCAACGTGCTGACGAAATGATGGGGTTTTAATTAGCAGGGAAGGTTCAGACCCCACATGGATAACCTTACTGGGGAGAGTTGTTTTTATGCATTTTAAGGCTACAGACTAAAGGGGGAGGTTGTGTATTGGGATATTTGTTTTTAATGAATCTCTATTTTAATGTGTATGGATTTTATGTAACTTTTGTGAAACCGAATAAAGTTTATTTGATTGATTGATCTGCATCGTAAAGTCCCCTGTGAAGATGTTGAATCTTTACTCATTGTAGAGCCCTGTAATGCAGAGGACCCAGAAATATTGCCTGAAGCGAAGAGGCCAATCCTCGCTAACTGCCCTAAAGATACAGTCTGGTTGCACAGTGCTGATCTCTTCATGGTCTCTACTTTGTGCTCTGAGAGTTACAGTTGTGCTGTAATCAAGTTCAGTCAAAAACCTAAGAACTCTATAGCTTGGGTCAGAGACAATACAGATTTTTTTGGCTTTGATCATTAAATCAAGTTGCTGAAGTAACTTCAATCAATCGATCAGGGAGATTATAAGCACGCTACTCACCTGTGAGGTTCTCAAGGCGCTGGGGAGGGGGGTGCTGGCAGCTCTGGTCAGTCGAAGAGCCAGGTCTTGAGGGTCTTACTGAAGATGTGTACGTGGAAGGAGATTCTGTCGTTGAGATATTGGGGTCCGGTGTTATGGATGCATTTGTAGACGTGGGTGAGTATCTTGAAGGTTACTTTTTTCTCGACGGGGAGCCAGTGGAGGTTACGCAGGTGCTGGGTGATGTGTTCGTGTCGAGGGATGCAGAGGACGAGTCTGGCTGCGGTGTTCTGTATGGTCTGCAGTTTGCGGAGCAGAGACTTGGTGATCCCAGCGTGGAGGGCGTTTCTGTAGTCCAGTCTGCTGGTTATATGTGCATGGGTGACAGTCTTCCTTGTTCCGGGGGGGGTCCATTTGAAGGTCTTTTGGAGGATGTGGAGGGTGTTGAAGCAGGTGGAGGCGACGGCGTTGACCTGTCGGGTCATGGAGAGGGAGGAGTCAAGTACGATGCCGAGGTTTCGGGCATGGTCCGTGGGGGTGGGGGGGCTGCCGAGGGCAGGGGCCACCAGGATTGTCCCATGCATAGGGTGAGGGTCCGAGGACGAGGCCCTCTGTCTTCTCCGAGTTGAGCTTCAGGCAGCTACTGCTCATTTAGGATGCAACATCTTTCATTCCTTCCTGGAAGTGATGGGGTCTTTGGTGATGGAGAGGATGAGCTGGGTGTCGTCGGCTTAGGATACTATGCTGAGTCTGTGTTGTCTGACGATGGCAGCGAGGGGGGCCATGTAGCTGTTGAAGAGCGTGGGGCTGAGCGACGATCCTTGGGGTACTCCGTAGGTGATTTCCGTGGGTTCAGAGAGGAAGGGAGAAAGTCTGATTCTTTGGGTTCTGCCGGCGAGGAAGGAGCTGAGCCAGTCGAGGGCGTTTCCCTGAATTCCGGCTTCGTGGAGTCTGGCGGTGAGTGTGCGTTGGGAGACAGTGTCGAAGGCTGCAGGGAGGTCGAGTAGGATCAGGGCTGCGGTGTGTCCTTGGTCGAGGATGGTGTGGATGTCGTCTGTGGCAGTGAGTAGAGCGGCCTCCGTGCTGTGGTTGCTGCAGAATCCAGATTGGGAGGGTTCGAAGATGGAGTTTTCTTCAATGAATTTCTTCAGTTGGATGTTGGCGGTCTTTTCTGTGACTTTTGCCGTGAAGGGGAGGAGGGAGATGGGTCGGTAGTTCTTGAGGTCCGTGAGATCTGCTGATGGCTTCTTGAGTAGGGGTCTGACTTCTGCGCGTTTTCAGTCATCGGGAAAGATGCCGGTTTCGAAGGTGGCTCTGATGGTGCGTCGTAGTTCTGGAGCGATGGCGGCTCTGTGAAAGATGTGCGGAGGGTAGGGGTCCGTGGGGGCTCCTGAGAGGATGCATTTCATGGTCGATGCGGTGTCTTCGGTGTTGACTGGGGTCCAGGAGGAGGACAGAGGCAGTTTAAGGGCCCAATTGCAGGCACAATTAGAGACAGTCAAGACAGGAAATACAGGCACAGCACAGGAGGGCCTCGTACACCTACAGCAACAGGTGGACGGGGTCAGCGGCAGGCAGCACAAACAGCAGAGCTGCTGGGGGAGTGGGCAGGCCTCTGACCAGGAGGTCCAACTTAAATGTCCAGGACAGATGGAGCATTACCAATCTTGGGTCATACTTACGAGATCATCAAGAAACACAACTAATCCTATGGCCGTGGCTATGAGAGTTCTGACGACTGGCCTCATTAGCTTTGTAAAACACCATGGGGCTGATGGCAGGCCATGTGGAAGGACCATAAACTTGTAACACATTGCCCTCCAGTGAAACTGAAAGAAACGTCTGCGAGGAGTGGTCAAGTAAGCATTTTTGATATCTAATTTGGCCAACCAATATTTTTCCTGGAACAAGTTTTTAAAAAAGATGGATTCTCTCCATCTTGAAATGTCTGTACAACATGAACATTGAACACATAATGCTGTAAAACAAGTCTGTATTCTCCTCCTTTCTTACAACCAGAAATATGTTGTTGGTAAAATCTCAGGGAGAAGGCTGTGTGATGCAGATTGCTTTATTGATCAGAAACTCTTGCACTTCTGAGTTTATAAAACTCTGTTCTTTTTGGGAAAAAGAACGTTGTCTGGGGATTGTCTGTTGATGTGGAATTAAGTAAAGCTTCAGCTTGAATACCTGAACTGTTTCGAATACCCAGCCATCTTGTGTCATTAATCTGCAGTTCTGTAAAAAAATGTTTTATTCTGCCTCCCAATATAACGTCCAAAGATGGAATGATGCTCTCCTGCAAGATTAGATCCTGCATTGCCGAAGGCTCTTCCCTAATCACCTCCTTGGAAAACGTCCACAGCTAGCTCTGCTTCTAGGGAGGGAGAAGGTGTTGGTACATCTTAAATGATCATACCAGTTCCCCTATCTATGAGGAAATCCTATTTGGGGATCTAACCAAATTGACCACTCTGACAAGCATCCCGCCACTGAAGAAACGGGCAGACCTGGGTGCAGGTGAAGGTGTTTGGAGCCAAACTGGGCCCCCTGCAAGTGGCCATTGACTTATCGCAGTGCTGCAAGACGACTGGAAGGGGCGGAGTGGCTGCGGGGCTGGGCGCAGGAGTCGGAGCGGGGGATGAAGAAAGTGGTGACCCCCAGCAGAGAGGCGGGGCCCGCCTTGGCCTGAGGGTCAGATAGTGGCCCTACATCCCTCGAATCTGGCTGACAGGCTGGAAGATCGACCGTGGACCCCGGGGCGGAGAGTCCCATCCCCCTGAGACGACTCTGCCGAACTGTGATTGGAAGCCCGACTCAGCCTGGTTGGCCTGCAGGTCGGCAGGCACCCAGGAGGGTAGTGGGCTCGGTATCAGCAGCAGGGAGCGGGCACCCCACTCCCTCACCCCACAGTAATGAACATAGGAGGGTGCGGCCTACAAAGACCGAGCTGAGCGATAGAGGGTGGACCTAGTCATTCGGGCTCTTGAGGTATGGACTCCCTGCCCCCAAGCTGACGTCATCAACTGGGGGGCACTGAGCAGCGACTGGCCCGGCGTGTCCTCTGGCAGATGAGGAGGGAGGTGAAATTAGGCACAAGTACTCCAGTATCAGAACCAAAATGAAAGACCTCCATGCCTCCCGTGCCCAGGAAAGGCCAGACTCAGGTAGCAGTCAACATAAAGTGGGGTCATTATAGAGATAGAGGCTGAATGGAAGGGCTTGGCTGTGCTGCAGAGCAGGTGGTGTATGACCTAGCAACAGAGCCGGGGCTTTGTGGAGGGTGGAACTACTGGGACTCAGCCTAGCACTGCGGGGAGACAGCCAGGCTATAACACCAAGAGCCGAACCGCGCTCCTGGAAAAGACATGAGGTGCCCAGCCAAGAAACGGGCTGATGGCAATGAAATGGGCAAAACATCCTGCAGATGGGAACTGGATCATGAGGGTACGGCGGGGCCACCCTGGAGAACAAGGGAGGGCCATCATTACCAACTGCAGAGAATGATCCATTGTTATCTGATATCCTGAACGCCATCACTGCGTCCAGAACGGTGCTCGAGACTAAGATCGACACCCTGAGTTCTGATGTGGGCCTCTTGCATGATGACCACAAAGGATCACTGACAGAATATCGAGGAGCAAAATATCGACCTGCCAAAATATCGATGAAAAAATATAGAATGACAGAATATCGACTTCCTATCTACAAACAGGTAAGTACAAAAATATCGAATCCAAAATATCGTTGTAAATAATATAGTTTGTTAAAATATCGAATTTTTAAATGTCTTAAAAGTAATGTAAAATAATTAAATAATTAATATAATTAAGTAAAACATACTCAAAAATACTTAAATAACTTTAAAATTAATAAATAATTAATGTAATTTTTTTTAAAAACATGCATTTTTATTTTTTAATACATATATATATTAACTTAATAATATTAAAAAATATTCAATATTTTTAGAGTTGGATAGCGGGAGGGTAAAATTTACTATTTCCACTCCAGTGAGTGCAACAGTAGGGAAAGCGTTGGATAGCGGGAGGGTAAAAATTACTATTCCCACTCCAGTGAGTGCAACAGTAGGGAAAGCGTTGGATAGCGGGAGGGTAAAAATTACTATTCCCACTCCAGTGAGTGCAACAGTAAGGAAAGCGTTGGATAGAAGCGGAGAGGTGTGGTGCAGCGGCCAGGGCAGCTGACTCCGGAGGACAGGGTTCACGGTTCGATCCCCGGCTCCGGCGGCAGCTCAGCTCAGCACCATGTGACTCTGGGCAATAGCTCACTTAATTTCCACTCCGGCCCCCAGCGCCTTGAGACCCGTAAGGGTGAGTAGCTGTGCTATATAAAAACGGTCTTACATTTTACATTTTTTTTACATTTTATATAGCGGCAGGGTAAAATTTACTATTCCCACTCCAGTGAGTGCAACAGTAGGGAAAGTGTTGGATAGCGTAGGGGTAAAAATTACTATTCCCACTCCAGAGAGTGCGACAGTAGGGAAAGTGTTGGATAGCGTAGGGGTGAAAATTACTATTCCCACTCCAGAGAGTGCAACAGTAGAGGAAATTGTTGGATAGCGGGAGGGTAAAAATTACTATTCCCACTCCAGTGAGTGCAACAGTAGGGAAAGCGTTGGATAGCGGGAGGGTAAAAATTACTATTCCCACTCCAGAGAGTGCAACAATAGGGAAAGTGTTGGATAGCGTAGGGGTAAACATTACTATTCCCACTGCAGAGAGTGCAACAGTAGGGAAAGTGTTGGATAGCGTAGGGGTAAACATTACTATTCCCACTGCAGAGAGTGCAACAGTAGGGAAAGTGTTGGATAGCGTAGGGGTAAAAATTACTATTCCCCCTCCAATGAGTGCAACAGTAGGGAAAGTAATGATTTAATAATTAAATATATATAAGTTAATTATCAATACCAATAAAAAATTAATTACCAATTACAAATTATTTAATAATTAACTAATTATAAATACAATAAATCTTAATTAAAAATTAATTACCTATCAATAATTAATTAACAACAAATTAATTTTCTATACCAAAAATTAATAAGTAATACAAATTTTTTACCAATGAATAATTAATTAACAGTAAATTAATTATCAATACACAAAAATAATTTCAATAATTACGTAATTACAATTAAATTACTTCCCACCCTATTCCCCTATAAACACACAACCCGCTCTGAATAATAAATTAATACAATTAATATAATTATCAATTAATCAATTAATAAAAATTAATTACCAGTTAATAAAAATTAATTACCAATTAATAATTAATTAACAAATTATTTATCAATACCAATAAATAAAAATAAATTATTACATATTTACAATTAAATTACTTCCCACCCTATTCCCCTATAAACCCACAACCCGCTCCGAATAATAAATTAATACAATTAATATAATTATCAATTAATCAATTAATAAAAATTAATTACCAATTAATAATTAATTAGCAATAAATTAATTATCAATACCAATAAATAAAAATAAATATTTACTTAATTACAATTAAATTACTTCCCACCCTATTCCCCTATAAAACCACAACCCGCTACGGAATTAAATTACGCAAAATTTAAATAACATAAAATTCTTTACTTTAAAAAAATTCAAACATACATTACACAAATAATACATACTTTTAACACATATACTAACACTTAAAACACTATAAAAAAATTCGATATTTTTAACCACTATATTATGACTGTCGATATTACTAACTTCGATATTATGAAAATCGATATTTCTTACCTGAATTTCGATATTCTGCACCACTATATTTTTGCAATTAGATATTCTGTCCAATCTATATAAAAAACTCGATATTCTGTCCAGTCGATATATTTTTTTCGATATTGTGACTAGTTACCGACCACAAATGCTTGGTGGAGCGGGTCACCTCCACGAAGCGTGCCGTGGGAGACATAAAGCCTGCACTTACTTCGACAGTGGAACAGTTGAAAACCATGGAATCTAAAATTGCACCCTAGAATTCAGAGCAGAGGATGCGGAAAACCACTCACGCCGCAACAACATACAGGTCATAGGACAGCCTTTAAAGGTGGAGGGTGCGGACATGATCACATTCCTCGAGCAGTGGATACGTACTTAGGTAGCCCATGAGGCCCTCTCTTCATTTTTGCTCTAGAACGAGCGCATAGAGTCCCGGCGCGCCCACACATGCCAGGAGTCCCACTGCGGGCAGTAGTGGCACACCTTCTGCACTACGAAGACCGTGACCGCATCTTGGCACAAGTTAGCCGCAAAGGAGAACTCTGAGTAAAGAACACTGAACTACGAATTTTCTCAGACTAAGGGGCCGATTCCGATTTCGGCCGGTAGGGCTCCGAATCGGATTCGGCTTTACCGGATCCGATTCGGAGCCCTGTTTCCCGACCGATTCGTACGCGGGTCCGGCCGAGCGAGTACGATGCAAGTGCCCGCGAAATCGCCGACCGACTCGTACGCGGCTTCAACACGCTCCGACCGACTCACACGGACTCGACTCGCACCGCGCAATGGAGACGTTCCCCGGCCGGGTAAGTACGATGCGCACCGCGAGCAGTCCGACTGACTCGCGCTGTCCGGCTCTAAAGAGCTGCCGGAGCCGGACTTTGGGGGTCCGTGTCGGACCCCCCTGTACGCGTAGCCGCACGAGTCACACACAGGGGGGACCCATGGGTCCCCCCTACCTGTGCATGTACGGCATGATGCGCTTCGCCACGTACACGCTGTAGGGGGCGCCCTTGTTCGCCTCGCACCCATTGAGTCAATGGGAGCCCGCGTACGCGTTGTACGACCGGCTCCCATTGACTTTAATGGGAGTCCGACCGAATCGAGTCCGATAGCATGTGTGCGCATCGTACTCGTTCGGTCGGACTGCCAGAGTCCGATTCGGTCGGAATTCTCTCCGGGTCCGGCTCGGTCGGAGAGATTTCCGGCCCGAATCGGAATCGGCCCCAAAGTCTGCAACAAGGGGCTACAGATGGACCACTGAAACAGCTCGCCTGCCACTCCCGTCATGGGAAGACGCTACGTAGTCTGGCGGCACTGTCGCAGGCCGAAGCGCAATTAGGACATCTGAATGTGGTAGAAGTGGTAGCGCAAATCAGCGAAAAATACACGAGCCCGCTGACACTGGAGAAAGAGGAGACACCACAGGATTCAGACTCGGACCGTGGGTTGATTAGCTCAAAAACCTCGAGCCTGGTGCTCTCCAATGTGACCTCGAGATCTTCAGATGACCTTATATGAACAGTTACACATCGGCACCCGGACGCAAAAGGGGACAACAAGAGAACTTTCGTAATGGAACAACGATGGTCAGGACATCTTTCTTTTATCTAGGTCTGCACTGAGACATCCTGTAGACTTCGCTGTTGGAGTGGAGAGAGGCCGAGGAGAGCACTTATCCACCCCCGTACTCTTCAAATGCGGGGGAACTTCCTTGATAGATAATTCAGGTTAATGGTTTGGATGGGGGGTGACCACCTACTCATCCTGGGGAGTGGGCATTGGGGAATTTGTTATTGGTTCATTTGTTGGGAAATTCTGAGTCACACCACTTTGCAAGTTCTTTCTGTGATAGCCGGAGGCATGCTGCATGCATGCTAATGGGGGAAATTGGGGAGGGGGACGTACACACGCCCTACATCTCGATAACAGATGGCAGGCACACCAACGTACAAATGTTTATTATGGAACATATGCGGTATGCATACTATGTCCAAGAGATATAAAGTGTTTTCGTACCTTAATAGGAGAGGAGTGCAGTTAGCCCTACTTCAAGAGACACACCTCCCGGCGATGGAGGGCCAGGTGCTGAAGGGATGCTGGCAAGGCCAGGCGTTCTACACCACATACTCTGCATATGCTAGAGTGGTGATGATTTCGGCCAGAGCGGGGGTCCCATTTCAACACACAAACACGGCCTACAGACTGTTGTCAATGCTAAACAGTGACTATAAAATACTGAGTAAGATCCTCCTGGCGGCCAGACATCTACCCCACATGCAAAAACTAGTCCACCCCGATCATGCTGGCTTCATTACTGGCCGGAACACAGCCACCAACATCAGAGGACTCCTGACCATATTAGGCGCAGATGACTATGATAGAACTGAAGTGGCTGTGCTTGCAGTGGATATAGAGAAGGCAGATTAGGCAAGGTGGGTCTAGGTGGAGGTTTTTTAGCATGGACGAAATTATTGTGTGTGAACTCGATGGCCAGAGTGCGCACGGGGAGGGCTATCTCCTCGGGTCAGAGGGTGAAGCGGGGCAATGCAACAAGGATGCCCTTTGTCTCCCCCTGTGCACTGGCCAAGGAGCCTTTGGCATGCGGCGCGAGAGCGCAACAAAATTACTGGGACTGAGAGTGCGGGATTCACAACATCGCATCGCCCTGTATGTGGATGATCTACTGATATTCCTCTGTGACACAGGAGAGGATTTGAAAGGAGCGAGGAGTATACTGGAACACTTTGGTTTGCTCTCAGGTCTGAGAGTGAATAAAAAATTTGCTAGCATTCGCGCCAAGAATTTTCAATTCTATTAAGGACACGGAGGCGAGGATTATGCTTTCTCTTTCTATTTATTGCTACTCACAGCAGCCAATGAAAACGTTTTTTATTATGTAAACAAACTACATTTCCCATGATGCATATATTAGACATCACATCCTGAAAGACCCTATAAGAGCCACCATAACCGGAAATCATCCTCTTTCTTTGTTCGAACAGTAAAAGTCCAATAACAATAACTTAAGTCCAAATAACATCCTCCAACGTGGAAGAACCGAACCAACTGGAAAATATCATCTTCTTAACCAGAAGTACTCTTAATCCATCTTCTTCTCAGAACCTGAAAGGAGTGAAACACATGAAAAACCCGTTACTTATGCTTAAACTGAATATAAATACATACGGGTTTGGTAAACATTACAATTTTTTGTAATATAACCGGGTGGGATAAACCTCGCCTCCTTGTCCTCAATAGAATTGAAAATTCTTGGTGCGAATGCTAGCTAATTTTTTATTCTATTACAGGACTGGAGACTTCGGATTATGCTAGTTTAACGCTTATCAAAAACAACTGAGGCTATATCACCCACCGGTTTATAGTAAAACTGTTTAAAAGTAGATTCAGAAGACCAGTCAGCAGACCTCAGTATATCTTGAACAGTAGAACCCAACATAAAAGTTTTGGAGGCCATAGCTCCACGCACAGAATGCGCTCCGTACACTTGAGTATCAATACCCGCCTCTTTCATGATATATTTTAACCACCTGGCCATAGTAGCTGCAGAGACTGGTTTATAAGGCTTTTGCAGAGCAACTAACAATTGAACCACACCATCAGGTCGTATAGATCTTGTACATTGTTCATAAGCTTTTAGACATTGAACTACACATAGTTTTGCATTACCAGGGAAAGCATGATAGTCAACACTTCTCGACAAGGTCTTAGTTCGAGCTGTAATATTGAATGAAACTCCTTCCGGAGTAAATACTCTACCTGTAAGGTCCAGAGCTTTCACATCGGAAGACCACCTACAGGCAGAAAGGCATAAAAGCATCGCTAACTTACGTGATAGTTGTTTCCGAGTTAACATATCATTCTGTGGCCATTTGTCCAATAAGGAAAGAACTAGAGATACGTCCCACAGAGAGGAATATCTAGGTCTAGGTGGATTCGCAACCCGAATGCCTTTAAGTAACTTACAAATCACGGGGTGCATACCTACCGGCTTGCCATCTATCTGAGAATGCCCAGCTGAGATGGCCGACCGAAAATTGTTAACCGAACGGTACGCCAGACCTTCCGCGGCTTTTTCAGACAGAAAATTTACAATATGGGGTAAGTCGAGCCCCACGGGATCCACGTGTTGTTCCATGCACCGACGAACGCAGCCTTTCCAGGCCGAAGAATACCGCTTCCTGGTGGAGGGAGCCCAGGCTTGTTTGATGAAAGACGCAGCCGTGTCCGAAAGTCCTGGCAATTCCCATCTTTGCCTGAAAGTCTCCAGGCCATCAGAGACAACTGTCCCGATAGCATCATCGGGTGAATTTCTCCATGAGGGCCCTGGAGCGTCGTCGAGGATGACGGAATCATCCTGGGGAAGTCGCAGCTCATGTCCAGTAAAATTGGGAACCAAGGCTGCGACTTCCACATGGGGGTTACCAAGATCACCTCCGCCCGATGGCGAGATACCTGGGTAGTCACCCTGGGAATCAATATGAATGGGGGAAAGGCGTAATTCAGGCCCTTGGACCAGTCCTGAGGAAAAGCATCTGTTGCCAGGGCTAATGGATCCGGTCTCCAGCTGAAGAACTTCTCCAACTGACGATTCAGTCTGGACGCAAGCAGGTCGATCTCGCAACTGCCCCATATCGTTTGCAACCATCTGACTATCTGGGGATGGAGTTGCCAATCGCTGTAATCCTTGAGGTGTCGGGAGTTCCAGTCCGCTACTATGTTGGACTGTCCCGGAATGTATTCGGCTATCACCGATATCTGATGACTGAGGCAGTAATGCCAAAAGTCCTTCTCTATTTCTGCGAGTAGAGAGGACCTCGTGCCTCCCAATTTGTTGATGTACCTCACCGCCGATATGTTGTCCATCTGAAGCAGAATGCAACAAGATAGGCGTTTGGGTGACAATGTTCGGATCGCGAACGAACCCGCTAGGAGTTCCAGGCAGTTGATGTGAAGGTCGAGTTCGCGCAGGGACCAACGCCCACCTGTGGAGATATCTCCGCAACGTGCCCCCCAGCCCCAACGGCTGGCGTCTGATTCTATAACCACCTCTGGCTGAGACCCGAAAATGGCTCTGCCGTTCCATGCCTCCACGTGGCCTAGCCATCACTGTATCTCTTCCCGCGCTTCCTGGGAGAGGAAAGACCTTTCTGAAGATGACGGATCTTTAACCTTTGAAGGGCCCGATAATGAAGGGGACCCGGGAAGATTGCTTGTATGGAGGATGCCAGAAGACCCACTATCCTGGCAATCACTCTGAGTGAAACTGTCTGTTTGGATAACAGTGTGTTGAGCTCCTTCCTGATGAGTTTCAGTTTGAAACGGGGAAGGCTCAACTGGGTCGTCCGAGAATCTATGACGAACCCTAGAAAATCCACCTTCTGCAAGGGGGTAAGAGCTGATTTGGATTCGTTGATCACGAACCCAAGTTTTTGCAAAGTAGTTATGGTCATTTGTAAATGATGAGCCGCTAGCGTCGGAGATTGCGCCATGATGAGTATGTCATCTAGATAAACTATCATGCGAATGCCTTGCTCTCGTAGGTGAGCTATCACCGGCTTCATCACCTTGGTGAAGCACCATGGTGCTAAGGAGAGCCCGAAAGGAAGGACCAAGTACTCAAACCACTGGTTCCGCCATTGAAATTGGAGGAATCGGCGGTGAGGGGGAAAAATAGGTATTGACAGATAGGCGTCCTTCAGGTCCAGCCGGACCATCCAGTCTCCTTCTTTGAGAAGATCCGCCAAAAGATGGATGCCCTCCATCTTGAAGTGTTTGTAAGTCATAAACTGATTGAACTCCTTCAAATTCAAAACTAACCGGTGACCTCCGCCTTTCTTCTGCACTAAGAAAATATTGCTGCAAAAACCGCGAGGGCCCTCGTTGCAACGCGCTATCGCGTGTTTCTGCAGCAATTCACCTAGTTCGGAATCGATAATATCGCATTCTAGTTGGGAAAAAGAAAGCTGTCTGGGTCGCCTGACTTGATAAGGTGTGTGGTAGAAATCTAAATGGAACGAACCCCTGGATTGTCTGCAAAATCCATGCATCCTGAGAAATTTGAAACCAATTGTGATAGAAATATTGAGTATGACCCCCCAATGGTATCAGAAAGTTGTCGGGAGCACTCACCTGCAGAGTCTGGGGTTTGGAAGCCCCCTTGATGACCACCTCTGTGGAAACGCCTTTGGTTGAAGCGTTGCCTGGTAGGATAGAAGGTTCCTCCGCGAGTGGAATCCCACTCTCCGCGGCCCCTTCCATAGTCTCCTCGTTGAGGACCTTGGGAGAAATTGCGGCCTGGCGAGCGTCCTCGGCCTCGCCCGGCCCGTCGAAAAAGGCCAGCTTGAAAGACTCTCTTAATACCAGACTGGGCCTTATCCAGCGTTGTGAACGCGCCCACGTACTTGGAGACATCCTTGAAGAAGCGTTCTCCGAAGAGATTTCCCTCCGCTAGGGGCCCTGGATCCGCTGCCGCCAATTCAGTGAGGTTAGAATCCATACGCATGAGGAGTGATTTGCGACGTTCCGTGGAGAGAGCACAGTTTGCGTTGCCTAAGAGGCAAATGGCCCGCTGGGTCCACCCTGCCAGTACACCCGGATCCACCGCAGTGGCCGACTCCTGCGCCTGCAAGGCCATTTCTAGGATTTTAGCGAGAGGGCCTGCCACATCCAGGAGTTTGTCTTGACAGCCTCGCCAGGCCAGATCGATACCTTTCTTTGGGTCCTTGCGAACTTCTTGAGGAAGGTAAGTAGGCTAGGGTCGATATCTGGGGTTTCTGCCACTTTGCCCGGAATGTCCAGTCTGGGACATTCTGAGCGTAACCTATTATGCACCTCCTTATCAAAACTCCGGCGGAGATTATCATGCAGGTACGCCGCAACTTCCGGCGCAGGAGCCCAGTCCGAAGACCTAGGGTGGACTATGTCTGCAGTATTAAAAGTGAATGGAGTGGACATAGTTTGGGATAGGTCTTGCTCCACGTGTTTTGACTTCCTAGTCTTCTTTTTCGGGGGGGCCTCATCAGGGGTGTCAGACCCTGTGGTATCAGTGTCCGTGTCCGTATCAGTGTCCTTGTCGGGCTCCTCAACTCCTCAGGATCAGAACGATGCTCATTAATGGTCCACCTCTCGATATCTTCAAGTCTGAGTGCTGTTATAGCGCAGAACAGTGAAGCGATCAAGCGAGGGAAGGAAAGGGAGGGGACAGCAGGGAAGGAGACCTGAAATGACACGAAAGCAAAGCACACAATCAACATCCATTGACATACTCTGTTCTCCCCCCCCTGTAGAAGGGCATAGTGGTACAACGAAGTAACTACCTGTAAAGAAAAAGAAAGACGTGTGTTGTCCTAGTTGATCCAGCTCAACTTGTGCCTCTCCAAGAACAGGAGGCCGGTAAGAGCAAGAACCAGTTACCACGAGGGACATTAATGAGGCACTACAGAGAAGAAAATAACACACTATTTAGGTACATAAGGTTTGCGTGTTCTCCTCTCTATATGTAACATATTTTCATATCTACCAAACGTGAAGGAACACGTACCCAGAATCCCCTCTGGCCTCGTTTCACAGAGGTTGTATGAGACCTAACTTGGCTCATCCACAATCCCTTGCTAAATGGATACACAATAAAAAACAAAGTTAGAGAAAAAACTCAAAGCCTTAAGTTTTTAACAGTATTTCCTTAAGGGTATGGTCTATTAGATTCGAATGTACACTCTCACCCAGCCTGACTACGTGGCGCCAGGTAACATTCCTTTGTACACATAAAAGTTTGATGGTCAACACAGAAGTGCTCCTCCGCTTGGATCACAGGAAGCCATAGACTCACCGACGCGAAGGAAAAGCACTCTACCACTCCTGGTGGTAATATCAATATGTATTAACAATCTGTCTGTAGGAGAATGGTATCGCTCCTACCATACACCCCAGCACGGGTATCCCTTCTACTCACAAGAGACCACAAACGTGTGTCTCACCAACGAGGAGGAACACCTAGTGCTTTGGGTTGTTACTGCAATTCAAACAAGACGCTTCTCCAAAGCGCAGAACTTAAGGGATGTTAGTCCCGACATGAATCCCCCAAATTATCAATATGCACTCTCTCTCACAATTAGGGCCGGTATCAGTGGTGGTGCAGCAGCACCCTTACCGGACCCGCACTCGTGTCTGCCCTTTGTTGTCCAGGACCGGTTCCCTCACCGGGGCTCTGACAGTGGAGCTCCTCGAACGGCAGTTCCAGAAGGCGGCTCTGCTCCGAGGCGCCAGCCGCTGGGCTCCCCGCAGGAATTAAGGACCAAGAGAGAAAAGCACCAATGCGCCAAAAGCAGCCTCTTCGTGCTCCGGACGTAGAATACTCGGCAACGCCAGAGGAGCGGAAGTGCGCTCATATGCTTTCCGCTGCTCTGCATGCGTGCCGCGCCGCCGCCAATGCTCATGGGACTTGAAGTCTTTTGAGCAGTTTCAGCGCCGATCCGCGCAAAACAGGACAGGGCTCGTTGCGAGACCTGACAGTCCGGGCGCTTAGCCTTACCAGAAGGAGGAAGCGAAGAAAGAGCGTCAGTATGGGGCCAAGATTGGGCTTGGGGGCCACTGCCCGTGGTATCCTTAGCCGGTTCTGTAGGGGTAGCAAAGCCATGACGTTTGGCAAATCGCTCCAGTTGCTTAGTTATCGGCTTCAACGCAGCAGCTAACGCCTGCTGCACAGACCCAGGGACTGCCTTCTCCACGGCCTTATTCACCGACTCTTGAACAGTAGCGTCCAGAGCCTCCACAATATTATCTTCCAAGGAAGGGGTAGGCACTTCCTCTTCATATAAGTTATCATCCTCATAGCTGACCCAGTCCTCCATGGCAGGGTAGAATTTAAATAATTTCTGGGCAGCAGAGGAGTAAAGGGGGGAGCCAACCCAAGCACACACCACACAAGTACCTAGCTCCTCAGTAAAATGCTGTATAAAAGTTCTTGCAGCCCACAGGGCGTAGGGAGAGCAAAAGAGAGCAAGGAATTTTGGGAGTTTGTGCACACTCCAAGGCTGAGATCTATCACAGCCACCTCAGGCGTAAATACAGTGTCTCTCATTCAAATGACTCAGAGCAAGTGAGCTCCGGAGCAGTCCAGGGATGAAAAACGTCGTGCATAGCCCAATCCTACTAAAAACTAGCACAATTGGGCTACGCATGAGGGATCGAGGAAACAGAGCTCTCAAAGACGCTCCGGCAATTAGGGAAGCCTGCCGCATCAAAACATATGCAAATACACTGCCGACGGCACCGCAGCACTAATGAGGCACAATTAGGCACAGCGGGACGTGAAAACAGCCCGATCGGGCTGCCCGCATTACTGTGGTCTCCCGCTGCCTTGTGGGGAAAAAGGAACAGCGCTAGTGCGCTAAACGCTCAGCGCGATGCACGCGCTTCACGAGGTGTTTAACCACTGCAGCGCGAGATGCGCACATCAAAGGGTAGCAGTTAAGGCAACAGTGTGCAGATTAACCCTGCAGCGCGAGACGCGCTCATCAAAGGCAACAATTGAAGGCAGAAGCGCGGGTACATAAGCGGCACATATAAACCTTTTTCAAGTCATTACAAAATGCAATCAATCACAGTTAATCATGAATAAACTTTTTGGCACTTAACTTCCTGCGTGAGCAGCAAAGAAAGAGGATGATTTCCGGTTATGGTGGCTCTTATAGGGTCTTTCAGGATGTGACGTCTAATATATGCATCATGGGAAATGTAGTTTGTTTACATAATAAAAAACGTTTTCATTGGCTGCTGTGAGTGGCAATAAATAGAAAGAGAAAGCATAATCCGAAGCCTCCGGTCCTGTAATAGAACTGGCAGAAATCCCGACTCTTCCCCGCAGCACCCAATAGGCCTCCCCCAGACGAGGAGGACTGCCTCCTAGGCGTACCTTGGGATAAAAATATGTCATGGAGCCTCCAATCTTATGGAAGGCAATATGGGTAGAGTGGTACGCTCCTTTTGCTCCTCCATGGAGTTTTGGAAATCGTTATAGTCATTAGTGGCGGGCAGGGTGGTTCTCCTGAAAATGGTGGCGTTGCCATGATTACCATATTACTTTGGCACACTTCCAGTGTGGTTCCCCTAATGCTGTTCCGAGATCTAGACTACAAGATCGTATCGTTCATCTGGAAATCGGCCCGCAGACGAGTGGCACTGGCCACGTTACATCGCTCAAAAGCGACTGGAGGGCTGGCGGACTTTGAAGTGTACTACATCGCAGCGCAGCTCAACTGGTTGATTCAGTGGATGGCGGCCAGAAGGAACCCGGTCCGGGCCCTAAACCCATTCACACCAACATCTTTTGTCCTTGTAAAAGAATTATTACACATAAGATGGCGACCCGCAGTGGACACCGGAGAGACAAGAGTCGTAATCCGGTGCTGGATTAGATTTCTGCAAAAAACTCGCAATAGTATCCCTTATTCTCCTGAATTACCCCTCGTCCTGCTCTGACACTTGGCACACTGCAGAAGCTGGGGGGGGCCTGGATGCCTGGGAGGCAGCGGGAGCAACTACGGTGGAGGATCTCTTTCGAGACTCTGAGTTACTCCCCCTTGACGAATTTCGCACAGAATTTGATCTACTCCGAGGTCATTTTCTCCTACACAGGGCCCTCAACTTGGCATTCAGGATGCACTGGGCTACCGGGACCACAGAACCACGGGCACTGAACTGCTGTCAATATGTGGCTTTGTTGGTAGGCACGACGATCAAAATAGTCTCATGCCTTTACAAAGTGATACATCATGATCTCCAATGGCCAAAGGAGCAAATGTGATTGCAATGGGAAGAGGACCTGGGGATCCCGATTCCAGAGGTGGACTGGGAGACCATAGTAGGGAGGTTAGCCGTACTCGGTTGAACGCGGACAGCGACGTCCCGGGATCTCCTAATTTTCGAATCACGGAACTGTCGATTCATATTTGAACATTGGATACATGTACGATTAATTGGACGTCGCTAGCAACAGATACCCATTTGTGGGTTGGAAATATCACCACAATATAAGGTATTTTGACCTAGAAGACATAGCCTTGATAAAGTCGCGGGACGATTTCCCTTGTATAGCGACGAAACACGTGTCGGCTGTCGGAAGATCGAAAGAATAAAAAGAGAAGAACTTGAACAAATTGACTGCATTTAATTTATGCTCACTTTCTGCATTTTTAATAATGATTGATACATGTTTTTCGTGTGCTGAGGACTTTCTGCATATGTTGAGTTGGCTCAGGTCAGCAAATTTTGGGGAGATTTGTGGTTCTCCTCGCCTTACAGCACCGAGACCAAAATAGTATACATATATTGATACCAGTGCTTGTAGGAAGGTGGAATCTGACTATATGGTTGCCCCCACTTTTTTTTATGGTGTTTTGCTGGTTTATGACTTAGTTGGACTGGGATCCTGCTATTCAGGGCCCCAGTCTATCTGCTTTCTCTGTAAAAAGGTTTCTATGTGCCTTAGGCACATCTCTGATTGGAATCTGGAGTGCCCTTATAAGTCCCTAGTATATGGTATACTATGTACCAAGGGCATAGGTACCTCAGAGGCCTGCCAGGGGCTGCAGCATGTATTATGCCACCCCTGGAAGGCCATCCAAACTGACACCACAGGTCTGCTACTGCAGCCTGGGTAAGGTGGTGCATGCACCCCTTACTGTGATATAGGTTACCTATATCACTAAATACATACACACATATAAACCTATAAGTCACTCCTAAGGCAGGCCTTATTAATCCTAAAGGCAGAGTGCATGGTTCCTATGTGAGAGGGTGCCCCTGCATGAGCAGGGCCCCTCTGCAGCGTTCGGAGACCATCTCTGATGCTGTTTGTAGTGCAGCCTGACCATATACTCTTAAGCGCATTATATCCTCGCGGTAAAATGCTAACTTTGGAATGGCTGCACCTAAACATGTCGTGTTTGGTGTCAAACATCTTGGAATACTACCCCCCGCCAATCCTGGCGGCGGGGGTAGCATTCCACCCTTCTAGAGGGAAAGACATGTTAACTCTGGCTTACCCGGTAACTTCTTTCTGAAGCCCTGGCATCACAAAATGGATGCTGCTGCCACAGACACAAGTCTGGCCTCCTGCTGCTGGACGAAACTCCGGCAGGGGAGGCCTGGACAATAGGTTTCCTGTTGCAGGGAGGTGTGACCACCTCCCCAGACAGGATAATGTGTATTGGGGCTGGGTGGGTGCACTCTTAGAGTGCTTTGAAGTCCTGCACTGGGGGAGCAAAAGGCTCCTCTGTGCATATGCCAGTTCAAACCAGCTCAGGGGCTACCTGCCCCTGCTCTGGCGCGAAACTGGACAAAGGGAAGTGGGTGTAGCCACCCCTCCCTTGACCCTCCCATAGGTGGGGTCATAGAGTTAGTCCCTCCCTGTTTTACTGGTTAAAATGGGGAACCCTTGCCACAGCAAGATTAGATTATACCTGGACGAAACTCTGACACGGAATCCTGGACCTTCGACGCTCTACGACAAGATTAGAGGACTGAAGAATCTCCCTTGGGGTCAAGGAGTGACTCCCTGCTTGGCAGGCACCAAAGAAGCATCTGTCCGGTTCGCATCACTGAAGCTCCTGCCGGACGCCGAAGTCATCGCATCACCAGAGGTGGATTCTCAGACTTCCCGAGGCTACCCTGAGTCCCCAGCAAAGCTGAGGCCCGTGGCTATCGTGGGTGACTTGAGACCGTGACCCCTGGACACCGAGCACACTTGCAAGTGCACCATCTTCTGGGTCTCCCAAGAAGTCGTGCTTTGGGCTCCGAGTAGCCCTAGCCTCCAGCACCTCCTGCACCGAAGATCACTGGCCCCCACTCCACGAGTGTCCTGTAAGCCAGCTCCACGTGCGGCGTCACGAGGCTCCTTCGCGGTCGCTAGCCCGTTGGCTAGTAGCCCTTACCGAAGGCCAATCTTTTCTTTACTTGGCAGTCTGGTTGCTCCAGGCCTGCCCTCACTTACCCTTGCTGGGTGAGTTCCCCAGATCTTGCTGGTCTGCACCATCGACGATCTTCAGCTACATCGAGACTTGCCGTTGCCAAGGCTTGTTGGGTCCAATCTGGTCGCCGACACCGCAGCACTCGACAGACATCGTGTACCAGCCCGAATCCTGCTCCTGGTCGCCGACAACGCCTCCTGGACCTCGTGGCTGCAGAACCAAGACGACCGTCAACGAACTTGAAGCACTCGACATCGGTGGGCATCTGTCCATCGCCCTCCTGGTCACTGGCTAGTGACCCAGACTCTGTCCCCTCTGCTTTCAGGTTCTTCAGAACTCCGATCCACTCTTGGATCCCCCCGGACACTTTTCTCCTGGTCGCCAGCAGCACTTTGCAGCAGATCGCCATAAGAAACGACGACGAAACCCGACCCCGAAAGGCACCTATGCACCCGGCTTCCCTGGGTGAGGTAACACGAGTACTCCGGTGCTCCCGTGGGTAGAGACTCTTCAAAGTCCTAGATCTCAAAGGGTTTTGTCCTAGTCCTTTTTAAAGTGTCCCTTTCCTCTATTTTCCCGATCCCGACTTTCTCCATAGAAGTTAACGGCGTATCGCGGTTGTGTATTTACACTGCACGCGTCTCCCGTGGGTCCCCTGTGTCACTACCTTGGGTGGTTCCTTGTGGCCCAAGCACTTCTAGAGGCTCTAGGCCTAGTGTCTAGTTCAGTCGTGGTTCGCATACCACTTTATTGGTATATGGTTTGGTACGCCCCTAGGGCCCAAACGTGTATTTGTGCTATTACTGTGATTTAAGATCTTATAACCTATGTATTTCGAACTCTAGCCTCATAAAGAGACTAGAGGGGTGTGTTTAGTAATAAATACATATATTTTGAATATATACCTGGTGTGGTGCTCTTTCATTTGGTCACTCAAGAGATTATAGACTGGTAAAACAAGCTGCTTTACATTCCTTCAAGACTTAGCCTGAAGGCTGCTCTCCACAGCTACCACTAGGATAGCTTTCAATAAGGTTGTCTTTAACCTACCTACCATAAGAGTCGATTTGGACTGGTGCAAGGTGCCCACTATAATTAGTGGACAGCATATGCCAGGCCAACTTCTCACATTGGTGTGCAGCGTGTGGGATTCCAGCTTGCTATTGTTTTACCAGATAATCTCAATTGAATTGATCAACTGAAAACCACTAAAGGTACCTAAGGTACATATAATCTAAGCTTAGAATATCAGTAAGTTCTACTGAACTTAGAGTTGTGTGTTAAGGGATAGCACAACCCTTTCTACAACTCAAGAGAGTTTAGTAGGCCACACTAGAGTAGGTAGTGCATACACCACACCACACTAGTAATGTCTTTAAAAGCAGGATCCAAAGATGCCCTGCAGGAAGCCATTGAGCTTCCCCTCCAAGTATGACACACTCCCATTCTTGGAACTGAGAGCTTTGTGTAACGTGAGGAAATTAAGGACAGGCCAAAGTCCCACCACCCAACACCTCCAGGAGTTGTTGGTGGCTTATGATCTTAGTAAGTCCTCAGAGACTGAAGGGGTAGGAGCAGAGGGTGGGCCAGCAGATGAGGAAGGGGCCAGGGGTACTACTACCCCCAGCCCCCTCTGAAACTGACCAGGAGGGTGACAATGACCCTGACCTGGAAAACCCAATCCCTTCTGGGGAAGATGAAGATGAGGATCTAGAGAACCACACCTTTGTCCCCCCAGGAAGGATTATGAGTGTGCTCAGAAGGTCTAGGTCTCCTTCTCAGGAGTCCAACCACTCTGGCACCTCTATAGGGAGCTCTGTCTCATCTCACAGGAGGGAATCCTCTCATGAGAGGAGAACCAGACTGGTCCAGTATGAGGAAACTCAGCTGGAAATCAGAAAAAAGCAATTGGCTTTAGATAGGGAATCCCTAGATCTCCTTAGAGAGAGAAGAAAGTTGGGACTAGAGTCCCATGGTGGCAGCAATATCCCTAGAGATAGGGAGAGGTCCTATGACCATAGAAACCTAAACAAGATTGTCCCTCCCTACCAGAGTGGGGATGACATACACAAATGGATAACTGCACTGGAGAGGGCCTGTAAAGTTCAGAAGGTCCCCCAGAGGCAGTGGGCAGCAATCTTGTGGCTCTCCTTTGCAGACAAAGGTAGAGACAAGCTCCTCACTGTAAGAGAAGAGGATGCTGACAATTACACAGTCTTGAAGAGTGCTCTGATAGATGGGTTTGGCCTAACCACTGAACAGTATAGGTTGAAGTTCAGAGACACCCAAAAAGCTCAGACTCAAGACTGGGTTGATTTTGTAGATTGTGCTACAAAGGCTCTGGAAGGTTGGATACATGGCAACAAAGTGCATGACTTTTTAGGATTGTACAATTTGATTATGAGGGAGCAGATCCTTAATAATTGTCAAAACCAGCTTTTGCACCAGTATCTGGTGGACTCTGATCTGACCTCTCCCCAAGAATTGGGAAAGAAGGCAAACAAATGGGTCAGAACCAGAGTAAAAACTAGAAATCAGGGTGGTGACCAGAAGAAAGATTCTACTAAGTCCCAAGAGAAAGGTGGGGATAAATCTAAGGATAAGTCCCCTACAGGGCCCCAAAATTCCTCTTCTGGGGGTGGGTCCCAAACTCCTTCCTCTCCTGAAAAGAAACCCTATTGCCATGTCTGTAAAAAGCCTGGGCACTGGAAAACTGATCCCAGTTGCCCCAGGATTGGCAATAAAGAAAATGTTCCTCCCACAACTACTACCACCCCTCCTGGTACTACCAGTAGTAATCCTCCAGTTGGGAGTAGTGCACCCAAAAAGTTGGGTGCTTTTGCAAGAGGAACAGAGGTGGGCCCTAGTTTAGACAGGGACCCCTCAACAGACTCCTCTGACTCTGATGGTGGTATAGGATTTGCCACCTTTACCATGGGTCCCATAGCATTGGGCAGGTACAGATTGGAGCCAATGATTAATGGTCAGAAAGCTGTGGCATTTAGGGACACAGGGGCTAGTGTCACCATGGTGGCAGGAAACTAGTCCCCCTCACCAGTTTTTACCTGAGTTTAAGTACCAGGTGACCAACATTGATGGTGTCAGAACAGATCACCCCATGGCCATAGTCAATCTCAGCTGGGAGGGGGTCACAGGCCCAAAAAGAGTGGCAGTGTCCCCAACCCTACCTGTAGATTGCCTGATGGGCAATGATTTGGAAATTTCAGCCTGGGCTGAAGTTGAACACCAAACCCATCTTAGGATGTTGGGCGTCCCTGCAAAGGTTAGTGGGGCTGTGATGGCCACAGCCCCAGCCCAAGAATTGGGAGAGATGGAGCCTGAAAGAATGGCCCACTCTCCCCCAAAAGAGAGCACAAGGGTTGAAGAAAAGACTTCTTCCCCCAGACAGTAGGTAAGGGTCAGCCTCCTCAGGGAACTGACCCTACCCCTAGTGAAGGAACTGCCACAGAGGTAGTCAGGCCTGGCCTGGCCACACCCCTGATGGCAGAGGACCCTTCCAAGGTGGCACCCAGTCTGGAGCAGGTAACCTGCCCCTCTCTACCCTGCCTCAGTCAGCCCAGGGCTGCAGAGGTCAGGGAGGTCAGTGGACCCCCCGGGCCCCCTGTCCAGAGGAAGCCCCCATCAGCAGATTAGGGGCACCCAGTCTAGTAGCCCTAGCCAGGTGAAAATTCCTCTACACACTGAGGGATCCCCCATACCTTTATGTAGGGACCTCCCCCAGAAGGACTCTGGTAGGCAAGGGCAAACCTGGGACCAGAAGGTTCCAAACCTGCCATGTCCCTCCAGTGTTCCATCCAAAGGGACCCAACCCCCAGCTGTAGGCAGCCAAAGGTTGACCCTTAGAGCAAAGTGCAACTCAGTCATGGAAAGACAGGCATACATGGTGACCAGTGATCTGAGGAAGCTGAGGCCAACATTCCTAGGGCCTCACTTCCCTACTCAGACCCCTCACCAGCCTTGTACTTTACCTAAGCACACCAGAGTTAGTGATTCCCCATGGTGGAGACCCTCTCATACCCTTAGGGTGAGGGATTGCTTTGTGGACCATAACATAGGGGGCAACCATGCTAGTGCAGGTGCTTCCTTATATGGCCACTTAGTCAATATAGGCTCAACTGGCCAAGGTTAGCCTTATCTCCTTTCGTTTGGGGGGTTATGTAGGAAGGTGGAATCTGACTATATGGTTGCCCCCACTTTTTTTATGGTGTTTTGCTGGTTTATGACTTAGTTGGACTGGGATCCTGCTATTCAGGGCCCCAGTCTATCTGCTTTCTCTGTAAAAGGTTTCTATGTGCCTTAGGCACATCTCTGATTGGAATCTGGAGTGCCCTTATAAGTCCCTAGTATATGGTATACTATGTACCAAGGGCATAGGTACCTCAGAGGCCTGCCAGGGGCTGCAGCATGTATTATGCCACCCCTGGAAGGCCATCCAAACTGACACCACAGGTCTGCTACTGCAGCCTGGGTAAGGTGGTGCATGCACTCCTTACTGTGATATAGGTTACCTATATCACTAAATACATACACACATATAAACCTATAAGTCACTCCTAAGGCAGGCCTTATTAATCCTAAAGGCAGAGTGCATGGTTCCTATGTGAGAGGGTGCCCCTGCATGAGCAGGGCCCCTCTGCAGCGTTCGGAGACCATCTCTGATGCTGTTTGTAGTGCAGCCTGACCATATACTCTTAAGCGCATTATATCCTCGCGGTAAAATGCTAACTTTGGAATGGCTGCACCTAAACATGTCGTGTTTGGTGTCAAACATCTTGGAATACTACCCCCCGCCAATCCTGGCGGCGGGGGTAGCATTCCACCCTTCTAGAGGGAAAGACATGTTAACTCTGGCTTACCCGGTAACTTCTTTCTGAAGCCCTGGCATCACAAAATGGATGCTGCTGCCACAGACACAAGTCTGGCCTCCTGCTGCTGGACGAAACTCCGGCAGGGGAGGCCTGGACAATAGGTTTCCTGTTGCAGGGAGGTGTGACCACCTCCCCAGACAGGATAATGTGTATTGGGGCTGGGTGGGTGCACTCTTAGAGTGCTTTGAAGTCCTGCACTGGGGGAGCAAAAGGCTCCTCTGTGCATATGCCAGTTCAAACCAGCTCAGGGGCTACCTGCCCCTGCTCTGGCGCGAAACTGGACAAAGGGAAGTGGGTGTAGCCACCCCTCCCTTGACCCTCCCATAGGTGGGGTCATAGAGTTAGTCCCTCCCTGTTTTACTGGTTAAAATGGGGAACCCTTGCCACAGCAAGATTAGATTATACCTGGACGAAACTCTGACACGGAATCCTGGACCTTCGACGCTCTACGACAAGATTAGAGGACTGAAGAATCTCCCTTGGGGTCAAGGAGTGACTCCCTGCTTGGCAGGCACCAAAGAAGCATCTGTCCGGTTCGCATCACTGAAGCTCCCGTCGGACGCCGAAGTCATCGCATCACCAGAGGTGGATTCTCAGACTTCCCCGAGGCTACCCTGAGTCCCCAGCAAAGCTGAGGCCCGTGGCTATCGTGGGTGACTTGAGACCGTGACCCCTGGACACCGAGCACACTTGCAAGTGCACCATCTTCTGGGTCTCCCAAGAAGTCGTGCTTTGGGCTCCGAGTAGCCCTAGCCTCCAGCACCTCCTGCACCGAAGATCACTGGCCCCCACTCCACGAGTGTCCTGTAAGCCAGCTCCACGTGCGGCGTCACGAGGCTCCTTCGCGGTCGCTAGCCCGTTGGCTAGTAGCCCTTACCGAAGGCCAATCTTTTCTTTACTTGGCAGTCTGGTTGCTCCAGGCCTGCCCTCACTTACCCTTGCTGGGTGAGTTCCCCAGATCTTGCTGGTCTGCACCATCGACGATCTTCAGCTACATCGAGACTTGCCGTTGCCAAGGCTTGTTGGGTCCAATCTGGTCGCCGACACCGCAGCACTCGACAGACATCGTGTACCAGCCCGAATCCTGCTCCTGGTCGCCGACAACGCCTCCTGGACCTCGTGGCTGCAGAACCGAGACGACCGTCAACGAACTTGAAGCACTCGACATCGGTGGGCATCTGTCCATCGCCCTCCTGGTCACTGGCTAGTGACCCAGACTCTGTCCCCTCTGCTTTCAGGTTCTTCAGAACTCCGATCCACTCTTGGATCCCCCGGACACTTTTCTCCTGGTCGCCAGCAGCACTTTGCAGCAGATCGCCATAAGAAACGACGACGAAACCCGACCCCGAAAGGCACCTATGCACCCGGCTTCCCTGGGTGAGGTAACACGAGTACTCCGGTGCTCCCGTGGGTAGAGACTCTTCAAAGTCCTAGATCTCAAAGGGTTTTGTCCTAGTCCTTTTTAAAGTGTCCCTTTCCTCTATTTTCCCGATCCCGACTTTCTCCATAGAAGTTAACGGCGTATCGCGGTTGTGTATTTACACTGCACGCGTCTCCCGTGGGTCCCCTGTGTCACTACCTTGGGTGGTTCCTTGTGGCCCAAGCACTTCTAGAGGCTCTAGGCCTAGTGTCTAGTTCAGTCGTGGTTCGCATACCACTTTATTGGTATATGGTTTGGTACGCCCCTAGGGCCCAAACGTGTATTTGTGCTATTACTGTGATTTAAGATCTTATAACCTATGTATTTCGAACTCTAGCCTCATAAAGAGACTAGAGGGGTGTGTTTAGTAATAAATACATATATTTTGAATATATACCTGGTGTGGTGCTCTTTCATTTGGTCACTCAAGAGATTATAGACTGGTAAAACAAGCTGCTTTACATTCCTTCAAGACTTAGCCTGAAGGCTGCTCTCCATAGCTACCACTAGGATAGCTTTCAATAAGGTTGTCTTTAACCTACCTACCATAAGAGTCGATTTGGACTGGTGCAAGGTGCCCACTATAATTAGTGGACAGCATATGCCAGGCCAACTTCTCACAGTGCTATTCTCCTAAGTGGCGCCAATTTCCTATAAAACAACACCACTGTCTATCTAAGCCATAGTGTTGCGAAATGCACGTTTTAAATTAATGAACTACTATATCCTGAATAAGGCATACCTTACCCCGGGAGAATTAGAAGATGTTTCCAGTTGGAGGAAGCAGCTTGCCCTCAATGTGGTGAAAGGGAAGCGCATATCCTAAATATGTTTTGGGAGTGCCCCATTCTGAGCACCTTTTGGGAGGAGGTCCTAAATATAGTGGAAACTTTTACAGACAGGGAGCACACTTCAAGTCATTGTCTATAGGAATGGTTCCCACACACAGCTAAAACCAAAGTGACCGGGAAATTTCAGGATCTTACATGTCTTGGCCAAACGGGAAATTACCATGAAAAATGGCGAGTTGTGAAGGGAGAGTAGACAGCCAGAGCCTGGGGAGAGCTAGTCGATGAATTAATAGCAATGGACATGGATGCTGCTGCAGCAGTGCGCTCACCACCTTCATCGTCTTAGCAAGGAGGCGATGGGTCACACATATATATCCCTCATATATATAGCCTACATGCAGCACCGAGTATCAACCCCCTGTAGTGTAGCTCCTATTTCCCTAATAGGCTCTGCGCATTGGAATAATATATCCTATAGGTTTGACATAGGACTAAGGTCGGTATGTCCCTATCGAGTATATTAAACTTAATTAATTGTGCCAGCTAGCTCAGAGGCCACTAGAAACTTCTTGACGACAAGAAGGGAGTAGTTTCTGGCAGCCGCAAAACATGACCACTGTGTTTCCCTTACAGAATCAGGACGTGTCCCAGAGTCGTAGAAACAATAGATAACTATTTCACTCAGCTCAGTCGTGCATGGTTCAGTTATTCTCAAAGTTACACAGAAATAACAGACGGGCGTTTCAATAAAAAGGTTTATTGAACAGTCTTGTTTCTGTTGTAAGTTAGATGTGCTGTTACGATCACAAGACAGTATGCGAGATAAATAATGTACAGAGTGAGCAGTAGAAATAAATAATACTGCGTTAGCATTATCTTTTCAGCATATATGCATTTACATAAAATGACACAGCCTAAAAATGCGAGTACTCATACGATGCGTTTCTAGCCTAGTTCTACCTCAGTGTTCCTAACCTATCCTAGGTGTAGGGAGAAGTAGAAGTAGGTGATGTATTCCTGACTAGAGTATACTAAGAGTATGTTACGCCTAGTATGCCAAGAGTCTAATATGCCAAGAGTCCCTCTACGTTCTAGTCTGCTCCATACCTGAAGAATGAGAGAGGTAGGAATCTCTTTCCGGACTCGAACTCCAACACCCCGCAAGGGAAGTTAGATCACTGGAAGCTGGACTCTCTGCGTGCAGGAATGACAGTGTCTTCTCAGTGCGTCCGGCCGGGAATCGGGCTCCTCTGAAGTCGAGGTCTCCTCTGATTTACAGGGGTTTGGGAAGGTATATTTATACCTGAAAATGTTAGCATTGACGTGAGTTGGGCAGCGAAAGACGTCATGAATGAACCCCTAAGGAATAATGGTTCATGCATAATATATGAGTCCTTGAAGAAATCAATAGTCCTGGGCAAGGGAAACTCCCGCAGCCTAAGGGTCTGTTTTTTGTCATGGACTCGTTGAGACGCTAGGGTGGACGGATGCCGGAATCCATGCCTGTATTTGGAGTGCATGGTTTATGCCTAAATAAGGTCTGGGATTTTATGCCTATATAAGGGCAAGGCAAATTGTGCCTATATAAGGACATGATTCTAGAAAGCCCGTTTATGGACACCCTATAAAGTATACAACACCCACTCCTCTTTCGTGTATACGACACTCCTAAAATGCTAAAACATTTAAAATGCTAAACATTAAAATGGAGTACCGCATATTAAAACATATCCTAAAAAGCATTAAAAGACATATTAAAAAATGCAAAGGTTTCTGTACATCAGTAAGCAATGCTTATCATTTCCTGCATAAATTTTGAAATAAATGCAATCGGAATGTAATATAAAAGCAATATTTACATATGACGAAAATGATCGATAAGTTTGTTCAAAATCAAAGTCATTGCTTGTCATGAAAATTAAATGAACTGTTCTAGACACACAAGATGACTAAGTGTCCCTGGAAGTACTGCCAAGTCTGTATTATAAGGCTAGTTCTACTTTAAGCAGATTGAAGTGCCATTTTCGTTCAAAAAATGGGACAAAAATTCAAATTTGGTAGAGTTCCAAGTCTTTGAAAAATGAAGGCCAAATTGTTACTGCATCTCTGGAACATAGTATGCCGAATCAGAGTCAGTTTACGGGTCTGGTGTAAACATGAGATCATCTATTTCAATAGACAAAACATCATCCACTGTCATTGGTGTAAGTTGGAACACCTCGTGTAAGAGATTGATCGCACAAAGATGGGAAGCATCGCTCTCAGCATAGGTTGCCGCAGCAATGTTCGCGTCCGTTGTTACTTGTGTGCCTGGAGTTGTTTCTCGTACCTCAGCAGCAGCAGGAGGCGACTGTGAGATCTCAATGAATGCTGACATCAGGATAGGGAGCCTCTGGGGACAACACAGAGCATGGTCCGTTATCGGGACCAGCAAAGTATCGACGTCCTTTGGCGCAGCTGATGGATATGTTAGACAAGCGTCCAACACGCATTCTTCACCGCATAGCAGGCAGCGTAGAACAGGTAAGATGCAATCTTGCCAGATTGGTCTGAATGACAGGAACCACGTGGTATTAAGGTCCCGTAGACGAGTCATGCCCAATAGCTGTACTATTCGCTCACGGCACTTTCTTTCAAGGAGAGCTTTCTCCATTTCGCTCGGAGTGATGTCGGCGAATAGGCTGGCCATAGCGCAATAGCAGAAAGATGAATAACATTCCGGCAACAAGTGCGAGAATTAATGGTATGCCACCAAACACCGAATGTGCAAAGTTGGGGATGATTCCAAGTATTGCCTGGAAAGGTGCTAACAGACCGGAGCAGATGCTCTTAAATACATGTACAATTCCGGTCGTATCTGACATGTTAAAGATACGTGATACCATTTCTACGAAATGTATAGGGCAATTTGTACGTATTAAAGTCTGTATCTCAGCCGAAGTCCTTGCTACTTGTAGATCATAGGTTTCTTTGGCCGAGGTCAAAGGCACTGTTTGCTGTAAAAGCATGGCTTTCATTCTGCTCAAAGTATCAAATCTTATAAAAGAGACGTTCAGCGAAGGCCATAAAGGCGACTCCCTGACTGTGTCTATTGGGGGAAACAATACTTGCATACAGCAAGTGACCCTGGAGTTGACCGTTACTAGATATGGGATGCCTGGCAACATTACACAGCAACTCTGATCATTCAACATGAGGTAACTCCCATTAGAAAGTTGTCCAAACGTTGGATTAATCACAGCAGCTGGTGTACCCCGCTGATGGCAAGACAAGTTTGCCACAGAACCATTACAAGCCCCGTGTAAAGAAATGTCCTGACATATGAGTGAACCGGTCAGTGCATGTTTACAGTTGGTACCGCTAAGAAACACTTCACGATCCCCATTCCAACATCTATGTGTATACGGTAAATCCCAAGATGTCTTAATGTATTCCTTACCCAACCTTTCATATTTGCCTGCTTGCATTTGTCTGAGGCAATACTGAAACTGAAAAGTGGTCACAGGTAATGTTATTTTGCCATGAATAACCCATTCTGTAGCTGGTTTTTCTGCCACTGTGAATGGTAATTTCTCCATTTCTTCAATGCTCAGCACTGTATACCTTGCTCCTCTTTGTGCCAATTCAATCTGTTTATCAGTGAGATTGTATTCTGCAAACAGAGACGACGTGTTGATGAAACGCCAAGGCACATAGCCCGCTCGCAAAGATTGCAGCGTCCATGTCAATGACACTATAGAACGTAACTGGGATTGACCTTGTTGTAACATAGCCAAATCTTATTCTAGAATGTCGATAGAAGAGGATACAATGCCATCCAATGAATAAATTCTGGAGGACAAAGTTGTTAACCCATTGTCGACCACAGAGAGTGTTTTCTCTAAATTAATACGATCAAGTTCACGTATTCGTTCTGCGGCCTCTATCTGTGACACTTTCCATGCTTCATTATAAGCAGCATAAATGCCGGCATATATGAAACGTTTTTGATGCGGTTTTCTTAGACAAGCAAGAATTCCCTAAGATCTGCGCCTCCTGTAAGTAAGGATAAGTGTTGTTTCACATCCTGTAGTGTAGATCTATGCAGCCAATCGAGGCATAATTTTCCTACACTGTATGTTGTTTCTACCCCCGGATGTTGTCTTTGGACATATCTTGGGTCTGGCCTATGAATAGTAAAGCCCTGAGTTTTGTTCAAGAACCTTTCCTGACAGTTGTTTGTGTCTGTGGGCCAGATCAACCATTTTTTCCAATTTGGATGAGTTCTGTTGAGTTGTAGTATATTGTCAACTGTCACCACTGCCTTTGTATTATTTTCACCGGCAGGTGTTGGCACAGAAGGTGTTTTCATCTCTTTAAAATCTTGGCTAATCCAAGACAAGATGTTTGTTGGACGGTTTCATTCAAAAACATTATTTGTTCATGGATGATACAGGCTCTAAATAAAGCTTCTATACCCTGTACTTGCCAATCTTTACTACCCCAGACAGTTTTTGTCTCAATTGTGTCTTTCCATAAGTCGAAACCCTGTGTAGACAGTTGGGCAATAAATGCTTCAGAATAAATCTGTTTCGTATTTGTTAACATAATTTTCAGTCCTGTTTTGTTTACATTTTTATAGTAAAACGTTTCTGGATCAGATGTATTGTAACCTGAAAAATATGGAAACTTACTAGCAAAAATTTTTGAACTACCTTGTGGTGGTGTAGGACAATGTTCCCATTGGTTAAACATAAACATATTTCTTGGATATGCAGTTTTGTGCAAATAATGATGACCATAGTGGTTATAACAATACAGTTCTTCATAGTCTGATGAACCTTCTAAATATTCATTTTTAGAAAATGCAGCAGATTTTTCTACATCAAACATTATGTGAGTAACAGTCTCAAAGTCCCAATCATCTGAATAGGTACTGGACGTAATTAAATCACTTAGTGAAATTTTAAACAAATGTGGAATGTTCAATTGTTCCGTTGGTCCGAAAATTTCATAATCTGTTTTGTCCCACACTATACCATCCTGTATAGGAACAGCTGTGATGTTCACTGATGACAAGTCTCTTGCTTCACGATGGGAAGATTTATGTGGTTTCAAAAGTACATTAACGTCTTTTCCTTCACTGTTCACATGGATGTATCTGCCACTTATAAGCACGCTTACAGTTGTTACCAAAGCTAGCCAGAGCAGAAAAACAAAAAGTCCAGATGTAATCCAGAGTTCAATCCATGGAGAAACCAGATAAGTCTTTTTCAGAAAGTGAATACAGTCTTGTACTTGCTGCTTGAGTTTGAATGATGCTGGCGTCGTTTCAGATTCGCTTGGATCTTCTGAGAACGTATCAAAGTCAATGAAATAGCCAGAAGCAGTTCTGTCAATTGTTGGAATTGCATCAGGATTTGTTGAAATCACAGGAGACAGTTCTTCACGTGTCACGTTTGTGTAGACAGGTGTATTTGGACGAACTGTTATTTGGTTGTCAAGAGGGATGAGTTCCATAGCTTGGTTGCTTAGTCCTTCATTTGTTACAGCTGAATTCTCGATCGTGATCAGTCTTTCAGTCTGAACCTCTTGAATAGTAGCGAGAGGAGTGCGTCTGCTACTAGGTCGGAGTCCACGAGGCCTACTGCTTAGTATTGGCCACATGTTGTGGTTTGATGAGGTCAATGGACACAAATCTTTTCTCCTTTCTTCCAGCAAGGGGCGGCAGAAGTACTGTTCTTGTTCCTTGAACTGCTAGAACAGGTACCGGTTGTCTGTAAGAAGGTCCAAATTCCTTCTTGTCCGCTATTTTTTCTCTGACTAGATCCCCAACTTTTGGAATCCAGACAGGCCTTGCTGGGACCGCCGATATTTCCCCAGTGGTGGTTGGCTGTAGGGATACGTTGCTTTGTTTCGTTCTTAATTTGTTAAGATCCTGTAAAACAGCCAAACGATCTTTGATATTAAATGCTTTATTTTCCACCACTGTGCCTACGTGTTCTAAGTCTGGAACCCACATTCTTGTCCCAAATAGGACCTCATATGGAGTGACCCCCCCTAGAGAACTTCTTGGCAGATTATTAAGAGCGCGCAGTACGCTATTGAGGTGTTTGACCCACCCATCACCCGAACCTAATACCCTAGCTGTTATAGACTGCTTTATGTCCCGGTTTTTCCTTTCCACAACAGAATTTCCCTCAGGATGGAATGGAGAGGAGTACCGCAATGCAACGCCCAGACTGGCCATGGCCTCCTTGTAAGACCTAGAGCTAAACGCAGGACCCTGGTCAGAATGTAGCGTGCCTATTGCGTATGTGCCGATAAAGACTCGCAAATCTTTTATAACAGTTTGAGCGTCAGCCGAGCGCTGAGGCTATAACCATAGGAACCTAGACTTAGTATTTGCGGGAATGCCTTTGTCCAGTGGGACGCCGGCGAATAGATAGCCTAATGCTGTCTAACAGTGGTGTCTGTACTGGGCTGCCGCATTCGCAGCATGGTGTCTGTTGGCTCTCTCGCTGTAATTTACAGTCTAAGCAGTTGTTGATAAATATGTGAATGTGTGTATTCATTCCAGGCCACCAATACATCTCTTTTAATTTCAAAATTGTGTTTGAGATCCCTTGATGTGACAGACCCTCCCCCAAATGAGTTTCATAAATCAAGGCTGCTCTTCGTTCCATGTTTGGAATTACCCTATCCCCCACTCCAGGGATTCGAGCAAAAGGAACGTTGTTCGCATCAATTACATAAGAGTACTTGAGTGGAAACTTTTTTGGTAACGCTGCACTGCTGCCTTTGCTTGAAGCATTGACAGCTAACATTATCTCACCGTCTATTTTTGTTTTTGAACGAGTGATCGCAGCTACGGAAGCCGTCTGAACAGCCCCCTTTGCGGCTTCGTCAGCCAATGAATTCCCTGCAACGTGAACGCCATCACGCTGATGACTCAGTGTGTGAATCACGTGAGCCTTTGGTAGTTCGTTTTTCAACTGAACTACTTGTTCCCAAAGCAGTTTGTGCTTTATTGTGCCACCTTTCGCATCTTTGAAACCATTTTCAAGCCAGGTTCGTATATAGTCATTATACGACTGAACACAGTAAAAGGAATCGCACACGATTAGTGTGAGGAATTCTCGATCCGTACTCTCAAGTGCCAGTTTGAATGCTTGTAGTTCAGCTCGCTGAGCTGTACAATCACCTAGTGACTGAGTTTTTGTGACCATAGGTCTGAAGATGCCATTTCGCATGCGACCTTTAACGATAGCACACGCTGCACTGTAAGCTTGCTTACTCCCTGTTGCGGGCTGTGCGGATCCGTCAGTGTAAATTACGAATTCATACTGATCGAGAGGCAGAATCTCAGTGGGCAGAGGACATTCTTGTTCATACTGGAGAAATGCTTGTGTTTTTAAATCTGGATCAAAAACATATTCAACATCAGGTGCAGCAAGAGAATTAACCCATTGTATCCATCTCGGATGTAGTGCTTTAGCATTTGAAATGCTTGCTTTTGTGACCGCTTCTAAAGCTGGTACCGGGGTAACGACAATTATGAGTTTCCCTTGGGCTAAGGCTCTTTCTTTCGCTACAGCTGTTTGAACTGCTGTTAGAATTTTTTCAGTTGAACTGAAGCGCATTTCCGCTTGTGTGTACAAATGGGATTTGTATGCGATTGGTACTTTTTCACCCTCATTGAAGGTTAAGTAGGTGAATCCACATTGACCCGAAATTAATCGAATCACCAAATTTCTTTGACTTACGCGTGTTTGTAAGTGGTTTGTTGCTAACATGTTAGCTTGGAGTGAACGCAAGATTTCTGTGTGTTCATTTGTCCAGTTTTTGATTGAAAAATCAGGTTTGATTAATGCGTAGAGAGGTTTAACCCTTTCTGCATAGTTTAGAATGTATGTTCTTCCAAAATTTAGGAATCCCAGTATTGATTGTAAGTTTTTTAGCGTCTTTGGAGGTTGGAGCAGTGCACATTTCTCTAGAAAGTTAGCTGCCAAGCTCTTGCCTTCACTTGAAAGCTCATATCCCAAAAATAGGACATTGAGATGGGCAATTCAGGACTTTTTAAAGTTGAACTTGTAGCCCTCAGAGGCGAATCCCAGTATAATGGTGCTCACCCTGTTCAAGTGTTTTTCCAAGTAATCGTCTGTCAGATAGATGTCATCGACATAAGACAATGCCTCGTTGTCATAAATTTGTAGTAACTCCGTTACCCTCGCTGAGAATAAACCTGGGCTGTTCTTGAACCCTTGTGGGAGTCGACAAAAGTGACGCTGGGTCCCCATTATGGAGAATGCTGTTAAGTACCTGCTTTCAGGTGCTATGTTTTGACAAAAGAAACCATTTGAGATGTCTAATGTTGTTTTGTATCTTTTACGCACAATGTTATTCATTAATGCTGTGCTGTGTACATTTTGCACTGCAAAAGTTTTAGAACAAGTATTTTGGTGTCTGTAGTCCAAAACTAGACAATATGTATTGTCTGGTTTGGAGTCAGGAAACAAAGGATTGTTCATGGAGGAGGTGCATGTTTCAATCACCCCTTGATATTCAAGTTGATCTAAGATCTCCCTGACCTGTTTTTTAGCTTCTTGCTTAATTGGATACTGCCTCTGTGCAGTTGGTTCATGTTTCAGATTTATTTTATGGTGAGGTGAGTCCTCATCCCATCCTACATGATTTTTATATAATGCTGGAGACTGGGCCACTGCCCATTTTCTGGCATATGTATATTTTAAGTGAATTGGAATGTGATTGGAGAAGGCAGGCATAATCATGTCCTCGCCGTGTGGGCACTCCCTGACAAATTGTGGTGGCCAGTCTTTTTCTGCTAGAAGTATGTCATAACCCTTTGATAGTTTTTCCCAAAAGAGTGCTTTAACCTGTCTAGGTTTGTCTCCCTCCATCCGGAGTGTTATGTCAAATAACTTTTGTGGAGTACTAACCCTGGTGTCTACAGATTCTACAGTAATGTACTCATTCAAGTCCACTATCTCCAGAAGTTCCATCAGGTTCTGGCGAGCTATTGTGACTTCTGCTGCACTGTCCAGCATTGTCTGAGCCCATTCTCCGTTCTTGAGTTGCGTTCTCAGAATTCCCGGCATGTCTTACTATTAGACCTGCGACTTTCTTTTTGGAGAATTGAGGTTTTGCTTTAGTTTTTGGAGCGTGTTTGTCGTCTTTCGATTTCACGCGTTCTTCTCTATGTTCTGTTCGTCCTCTTCTTTCCGAAGTCTGTGATGAGACCTGAAAGGGACGAGAGGAACGTGTATCAGTATCTTGATACCTATCAGGTTTTCTCAAATTATCCCTATTCCTGAGGTTATACCTCCTTTCAGAGGGCTCCTTTTGAGGAGACCTACCTCGGGATTGAGATCGTTTCTCATTTGAATTTTGTTTATTAGTCTCCCACTTCTTTTTAGAAGATGTAGGAGTTTGTTTAATTGAGTCCTTCTCAGGACTTTCAGATAGTTTTGGTTTAACTGGTCTCCCACCCAAACTATCTCTGCCTAATTCTGCATAGGATTGTTCTATAATTCTGGGTAGCTCTGTTTGATGTTCTGTAACATCAAATTCCCTTAATTTTTGTCAGATCGCCACTGCTGCTGCCTCCCCTTTAATATTTGATAATATTATTGTTGAGACCTGGTCGAAATTTTTCAGTAATTTCATACCTAAATTTAAAGCAGGCTCTGCCCCGTATTCGTTTTGAATTTGTTTTAGGACATCAGGTATTACCGCAATTGACGGAATACCATGTGTTTTAGTTTTGATGGCAGCAAAGACTGAGCCCCAAGTGGTGCAGTCTTCCAGTTGTGGTGTGATCCCCATTGGTAAACTAATGGTTAGGATTCTGTGTTTATCATGCGGGCTAGTATTTGGAAATACTGCTTCGATTTGAGTAATTTTTTGAGCTATCCAAAACGGGATTTGCTCACGCTTAGTGGGCATTTTACCCATGACTGCGTATAGAGTCTGTGGTGTAATTTTTAGAGTATTCCCCTGGTGAGGGGTTTGATTTGGAAGTGTTAATGGTGGTTGGACTGTGAAAGTCTGCATGACATATTGAACCAATTGTCTGTATATTTTTATTAATTCTTGTATTTGAACAAGTAGTTCCTCATCTGACATTATTTCTATGTCGGGATGAGGTGTGTAGCCGGCTAGAATCGGCCATGTTGCTCCTGGTCTACCTAGTGGACCGAGCCTGGTTATATTTCTGTGATGTTTTAGGGCGCCTTTAAACCAGAGCTGATGCTCTTGGTATGTTAATGGAATTTCAATATCCTCGAAAGGAATGTATTCCTCTGGTGGTTCATCTTCTTTGTAGAAGTGGAACATGTGTGTCACTGAATTGGATTCAGGAAATATTACCCATGAATAGAATACCTCTGTCTGAAAGGATTCATGTGCCTCTATCACGAAAACTGCTCTACCTCCTCTCGGTGGTAGGCCATGTTTTATAAGTTTTAGAGTAATGGCTCTTCTTAAGTTCGGAACGATGTCAATGACACCCTCCTCGGTTTCATTTAAACCGGTGTTGTTAAAAACTGCTGCTTGGGCTGGATCAGCCGCAGCAACACCGTTTCCGGTGTCAGTGTCGGAGCCAGGCATTTTGTTTTTTGAAAAATGTAGAACAAGTTTCAAGGAAACAAAGATAAGGTGCACAATATTGTAGAACACTGTATCCTTCAACGTTGAGCAAACCAAACAGCTAATATATAGGGTAATGCCCTATGTAGCCGTGGCGGATACTTAACCCTGCCCACTCCAGACGTCTTTTGGAGTATATTGGTAGGGGTCTCTGAGAGAAAAAGAAGAGATGCACAGCTGAGTTACTCAGTATCTAACGTTGAATTACTGCCTTACCAAACCGTTGGGCGCCATGTAGTGTAGCTCCTATTTCCCTAATAGGCTCTGCGCATTGGAATAATATATCCTATAGGTTTGACATAGGACTAAGGTCGGTATGTCCCTATCGAGTATATTAAACTTAATTACTTGTGCCAGCTAGCTCAGAGGCCACTATAAACTTCTTGACGACAAGAAGGGAGTAGTTTCTGGCATCCGCAACACATGACCACTGTGTTACCCTTACAGAATCAGGACGTGTCCCAGAGTCGTAGAAACAATAGATAACTATTTCACTCAGCTCAGTCGTGCATGGTTCAGTTATTCTCAAAGTTACACAGAAATAACAGACGGGCGTTTCAATAAAAAGGTTTATTGAACAGTCTTGTTTCTGTTGTAAGTTAGATGTGCTGTTACGATCACAAGACAGTATGCGAGATAAATAATGTACAGAGTGAGCAGTAGAAATAAATAATACTGCGTTAGCATTATCTTTTCAGCATAGATGCATTTACATAAAATGACACAGCCTAAAAATGCGAGTACTCATACGATGCGTTTCTAGCCTAGTTCTACCCCAGTGTTCCTAACCTATCCTAGGTGTAGGGAGAAGTAGAAGTAGGTGATGTATTCCTGACTAGAGTATACTAAGAGTATGTTATGCCTAGTATGCCAAGAGTCTAATATGCCAAGAGTCCCTCTAGGTTCTAGTCTGCTCCATACCTGAAGAATGAGAGAGGTAGGAATCTCTTTCCGGAATCGAACTCCAACACCCCGCAAGGGAAGTTAGATCACTGGAAGCTGGACTCTCTGCGTGCAGGAATGACAGTGTCTTCTCAGTGCGTCCGGCCGGGAATCGGGCTCCTCTGAAGTCGAAGTCTCCTCTGATTTACAGGGGTTTGGGAAGGTATATTTATACCTGAAAATGTTAGCATTGACGTGAGTTGGGCAGCGAAAGACGTCATGAATGAACCCCTAAGGAATAATGGTTCATGCATAATATATGAGTCCTTGAAGAAATCAATAGTCCTGGGCAAGGGAAACTCCCGCAGCCTAAGGGTCTGTTTTTTTCATGGACTCGTTGAGACGCTAGGGTGGACGGATGCCGGAATCCATGCCTGTATTTGGAGTGCATGGTTTATGCCTAAATAAGGTCTGGGATTTTATGCCTATATAAGGGCAAGGCGAATTGTGCTTATATAAGGACATGATTCTAGAAAGCCCGTTTATGGACACCCTATAAAGTATACAACACCCCAAAGTGTGCATGCATATCTTATAAGCTGACAAGCAGAAGCCGGAATCGACTCAAAGGAGGTGGGAGGAGGGTAAGCTGGAAATTTTAATAATGTTGAGGGAAATGGGGATGACAATGACATTTCAATGCTTTTTTTTTTAATGATATGCAATGAATGTATCATGATTAACCCTGGGCGTAGTACTACGCTACGCTCACAGAGCATGCGTAGTTTGTGCTACTACGCAAATTGCACGTAGCACAGTGCAAAAACTGTGCTAATTGGCGTAGCAGCAAAATCATCAACACCTACAAATGCTTTGATAAAGCAATTTTACATGCTAAAAAGCATATAACCAGTTCACAAAAATGAACTTTGAGAATAAAAATATCAGGCAATGAGAGAGGTGATGATTTTGAGGTCCCCCTAACCTAGGGGGAGGACCAAGCAGATGCCTTGAACACAAAGAGCATATTATGCTGAACGAGTCAAATGCAAAAGCATTGAAACCCTTTCATGAAGCTTTTGCATTTGACTCGTGAGGGACATCTAGTAACAACTAGTGGAACTGCAGCTTGATGTAATAATAATGTCAATGCTTTTGCATTTGACTCGTGAGGGACATCTAGTAACGACTAGTTGAACTGCAGCTCTTTGTAGAATTATTTTGATATTGGATACTATAATATTCACTGCCCACTGCTAATCTCGTCCCATAATGCTTTGCAGGGCTTTTGGTTGGGATTGTATTTTTGCCAATAACTGTGCTTGGGGTGGTCCTAAGAGGATGGGACCACCACCGAATCGTTCAACAAGATGTGCTTTTTGTTTTCAAGGCATCTGCTTGGTTCTCTCCCTAGGTTAGGGAGGATCCTAAAATCATCACCTCTCTCACTGCTTGTTATTTTACCGTTTTCACTTTTGTGAAATTACTTTATGCATTTTAGCATATAAAGACAGAGATACTTAATTTATCGTAACTTGCACTGTGCAAGATGCCATTGGCAATTATAGCACAGTGTAGACAAGCACACAGCTACTGCTAGCTCCGCATAGTTCAAAGTGTACTTCGCATAGCTACGTGTAGTGCTACTACGCAAACTACGCCCAGGGTTAATCATGATTCTGAAATATGTATGCAAAACCCCAATAAAATGTGGTTTAAAAAGAAATGTAATGTGAATTTGTAGAGAGCTGCTTGTCACTTGTGAGAGTATCCAGGCAGTAGGTGAGAGTAGGCGTGCAGCGAGACTGGGCCTAAATAAAGGCAGTCTCGATGTTCCCACAAGAAGACTAGATGAATAGCCAGGTCTTCGGCTTCATGCGGAATTCAAGAAGTGAGGAAGAGGCTCTGAGGTGTTGGGGGAGGTTGTTCCAGGATTTGGCGGCTTGGTAGGAGAATGATCGACCAACCGTTCTGCTTCTGTGGCTGTGGGGTGTGTATGCGAGTGAGAGTGATGCTGAGCGAAGTTGTCTGGTGGGTTGGTAGAAGTGAAGCCGGTGATTGAGGTATGCGGGTCCCGTGTTGTGTAGTGACTTGAATGCGTGTATGAGAAGTTTGAACTGGCAGCGCTTCTGGATGAGGAGCCAATGAAGCTCTCTGAGAAATGGTGTGGTGTGGGTTTTGCGTGGAAGGTCGAGGACGATTCTGCCGGCATTGTTTTGGATGGTTTGAAGTCCATGAAGGAGATTGGTTGGGATGCCGGCATAGAGTGCGTTGCCATAGTCCAATCTGCTTGTGACTAGGACCTGCGTGATGGTATGTCTGGTGTTCAGTGGAAGCCACTTTAGGATTTTACGTAATGTTGAGGATGTGGAAGCAGGAGGAGGTGACAGCATTGACCCGGGACTTCATTGTGAGGTTGGTGTCCAGGATGGTGCCTAGGCTCCTAGCATGGCCGGTTGGGGTGGGTGTGGGCCCGTGATCGGTGGCCACCAAGTGAAGGTCCAAGGCTAGCTCTTATTCCTGAAGATCAGCACTTCAGTTTTGGCTTGAGGCATTTTTCTTTCATCCAATTGGCATGCTGATCATGCATTGTTTGAAGTTTGTCTTGGTGGTGTTGGTGTCGTCTGAGAGGGAAAAAATGAGCTGGGTGTCATCGGCATAAGATATGATGTTGATCTGTGGGATCTGATGATGTTTGCAAGAGGAGTCATGTATATTTTGGAAATTGTGTGGCTGAGTGATGATTCCTGTGGGACTCTACAGATGAGGTTCATGAGTTCTGATGTGAACGGAGGGAGCCTGACTCATTGTGTTCTGCCAGAGTTGAAGGAAGCTATCCATTTGAGTGCTGGTCTTTGTATTTGTGTTGTGTGTAGTGTGGTGATGAGTGTGGTGAGAGACTATGTCAAAAGCAGGCAAGAGATCGAGGAGGATGAGGGCAGCAGTTTGTCCATGGTTGAGGATAGTGTGTATGTCGTCTGTGGCAGCGCTGAGGGCTGTTTTGGCGCTGTGGTTGCTTCAGATGCCTGATGGCGAGTCGTCCAGGGGTTTGTGGTGCTCTAGGTGGTCCAAGAGTTGTCTCTAGATAACTAGGGGTCCCTGAATATTTGGCCTGGTATTTCCAGTTCTTATATATTTGTCAAATGATCCAAAAGGTCCAAGAGCTTGCCCTCGCAAGATCGCCAGGACTTGTCTATGCCCCTCTCTGTATCTTTTGAACATTTTCTCATGAACGTGACCTTGTTAGGATCTACGCCAGGAGTCTCAACCACTTTGCCTGGGAGCACAGGTCTGGGGCATTCTGCTCTAAGGTATGTTCCTATCTCTTTTTCAAATCCTTTCCAGATTCTGGATTGAAGATATGTGGCCACCTCAGGAGTAGGCACCCAGTACAAAGACCCAGGGTGTATTAAGTTATCTGGATCGATATTCAACAGTTGGAACTTTTGTTCCGGACAAGCCATTGGGCGGGAATCATGACTTTTTCCTTTTTCTTTTACCTACATTAGGGGTCAAATCTTCTGGGTCCGTAATTCTGGATTGATATTGAAGACCAGCTGTATTGTGTTGTGGGTTTTGGGTGCTATATCCATAATCCCCCATATACTTTTGTTATACTTTTTCTAGTGGTTTAGAATGTAGCCATTCTGCGGATTTCACCTTGACCTTGCCAGGCTTGATTTCAGCAGACACATTTGACTGGTAGGACGTAGCTGAACCCCTCCCCCCACAATCCCTCTCAAGATGCGGTGCATAGTGCTTTAAGGGTCTTGTGAAAGGTTTTAACGCATTTATCAGAGCTTTATTGATCCATTGCTGTACAGAGTTATCAAGGATGTTGTGTTTTCAAAATATGAAAAATTTGCAAATGTTGGGGCCGATTCACAGAACTAACTTAAGACAAAATCATAAACTTACTACTTTTGGTATTCACAGAAGGCATTTAGTAGTCTTAAGTTAGGATTTTGTCTTAAGTTAGGATTTTGTCTTAAGTTAGGATTTTGTCTTAAGTTAGGATTTTGTCTTAAATTACGATTTTGTCTTAAGTTAGGATTTTGTCTTAAGTTACGATTTTGTCTTAAGTTACGATTTTGTCTTAAGTTACGATTTTGTCTTAAGTTAGGATTTTATCTTAAGTTAAACTTAAGACAAAATCCTAACTTAAGACAAAATCCTAACTTAAGACAAAATCCTAACTTAAGACTACTAAATGCCTTCTGTGAATACCAAAAGTAGTACGTTTATGATTTTGTCTTAAGTTAGTTCTGTGAATCGGCCCCGTAGTGTGAAAATTATTTATGATAATTTGGCGTTTTAAATGATGCAGAGTCGTAACCGATGAATTAATATGTTAAAAATGAGCTCAAACGAGTTGCCTGGGTCACTTAGAAGAGTGAATAATATCATGAATAGTTATGCCACATTTTCCTGTAATACACCATTATTTTTAAAATGGATGCAGTTTCTGGTGTTCTGTTCAACTGTCTCCTGTTCATTCCCACTCTCAGTGTCCCACTGCAAAGCCATCTCTCCTCTTGTTTCCGTGGAGCATCGAGCAATTGACATAAATGTATTAGCGATATACAACATTGTTAGAATGGAGCTTCCATTGTGTGCTCAAAGTTTCATTTTCAAGGATTCCTGCTGGAAGTGTCAGGGTACCCGCGCTAAATTCTATGATCCATTGTTTAAGAAATGTCTCATTTTGTTGTACATCTCCACCTTACCTTAAGAAATGGGTTAGCGATAATTGAGTAGTTTTAAATATTATGTTGTTGTTTCTGATTTGCCAATGTGACCGCAACCGTGATCATGCCATGCTGAATTTGCAGAATCTATAAATAGCTTGTGTGAATTATCCGGAAAACCATTGGGTTTCTGTCATTAGTGGGATTCTTTTACTATTTCCTCGTCGGCGACTTGTTATGCTCCTCTTTTGCTGTCAGTGCTCTTTATGAGTTTGATGCTTAACATTTTTGCCAAGATTTTGCTTACCTCGGGATTATATAGTTTTATGATTTTTGTATTCACCTGTAAATGGGCCTTCATGGCAATTCATGTATTTCTCTCGGTATCACATTTTGACCATTCTGTAATAAATACTTTTTGCTCTATTTTTGATCTAGAATTCAGTACTTAATGCTCCCAGTATATTATCCTTTCGAACTCTGCTAAATAGTGTTTTCCTGATGACGAGTGTTGTCTCTAACCGATAGATCAACTGGAGACATCAGAGCTGCTTTATATTTAATACATAGTGGGGTGATCAAATATTGGCATTCAGAGGATTATTAAGGTTCCATCAAAGTTGGTAGCAGAGAATGGTTAGTCATAGAGCACCTCCTCTTTAAGGGTTCCCCAAAAGAGTTTTGAATAATTTTTTGCCTTAGGTGCCTGAAACCAAGGAGAGAGGAGATTTGCCAATTTCCCGGTGCTGGATCCTCTTGCGGGGTTGCCAAGCTCATGAGTTTGTGTGTTTTCAGATGATGGATTTCTGTTTTGTGGTGAGAGGTTTGGTTATGTGATGATGATTGTGGCTTCAATTGATGGGCTGATTACTATTTTGATGTTGTATTATTCATATTTGTGAACACATTTGATGTTGTATAGTTTATAGGAGAAAACCAAGTTGGTTATCAGATTTCGTTGAAAATCCAAGATCTCGAGAGAGAGTGTTACCTTGTCTGTATTGTGCTGTGTAGAGCAAGGCGCCGCTTACACACTGATAGGGACCTATATTTAATGAATTTACCCTTTCCTGGTTTGAAAGATTTTTAGCTAACTTTGCTTGCCCTGAGTTTGCACAGTATAGTACATTAACTCAGGAAGTAGGTTACTGCTGTTCAGAAGTTGCCTTGAGAAAACTCTATAGGCTGTTTGAGATTCAATCTTGTTTTCTGTTACTGTTTTCTTCAATTGCTTGAAATCAAGTTTTTACTTTTGAGAGTGTTCTGTCTTGAGAAATGCTGATTTATTTTCCTTTCTAGGGTAAACAGACAAGAAGTTTATTAATTTCTAAATTTCTATTGTGGTTCTGTAATTGTTTCCCTGTTCACAGGGAAACTGTGCTGGGATTGGTGTAATGTCACCACTAGCTGTGCTCTGATTGGTTGATTACTAAAGTATACAAAATGAGATGGATGGAATGCTTGAATTAATCTCGCCCACTGGTAACTACTCGGACCGCATCCCAATGTATTGTTATTTTGCACACCATTTTGGCCTAACTATATGCAAATCAGTCTTGACCTTGCTCCAGTGGGAACAGTCCTGTCCAAACTGCCAAGTGAGGTCTACCCTGAACGGGAACACAAGCAACCAAGGACTGGGTTCGCCCTTTTTATGGGCTCACTGGCCGGGTTTAGCTTGGTTCCAGTGACAAACAGTGCACAGGACCCAGGACTGGGCATACCAGTCCCACTTAGGGAGACATACTAAAGTATACAAAAAGTGATAGATGGAATGTTTGAATTAATTGCAGCCACTGGTAATAACTCAGGGCCGCTTCCCAATCCATTGCTATTTTGCACTTCATGCCACATTAGTTTGGGCCCAGCTATATGTAAATAAGTCTTGACCCTGCTCCAATGGGAACAGTCCAGTCCGAACTGCCAATCAAGGTCCTCCCTGAATGGGAGCACAAGCAACCCAGGGCCAGTTTTGCCCTTGTTATTGGCTCATCAGCTGGGTTTAGCTTGGTTCCAGTGACACGGTGTGCACAGATTGCCAGTGGTCAGACAAATGGCAAGCATTCCTCCATCTCCTTTTATGTGTTTCTTGTACCACCCTGATTGGTTGTTTGTCAGTATAGCTGTGCTGTGATTGGCTGCTGTTCACTAAGTTCGTTTTTAGTGTTGTTTTTACTTTTTGGTGTTTTCTGAGCTTGACTCGATGTAAACATGGGTGGACTGTATACAAAACTTAAAACTAAGATAGATGATAAGCCTAGATAGGGTCAGGAAGGCACGCTAGCATTTGAAATGATCTCAGAGGTTGGGTATTATACGTGTGTTTGGATTCCCGAATGTAACAAATATACTATCACATGGTGAAGAATTGCCGTTTCCTATTGAGAGTACCTTTAATTTTGACAAATTAGATTTTTGAGACTGCCCAGGTATGATACGCGCCTAATGGCTAGAACTACACAGCTCAAAGAACCCAATAAATGGGATCAAATGGCGACACAGAAGAGGAATAGTTTTATTAAGAAGTACTCCAGGGGCTGGTTAGAGGCCAGGATAGATGATGAGGAGAAGGCATGGAGGTTGAGCAAAATGGAAAGTATTAAAACATTTCCTGCTATAACTGCAGAACCAGAACAAGTTAAAAGAAACAAATTAAAAGAGAAGAAAGATGATGGAGAATCAGATGATGATGATGACATTCTTTAGTGAGTTGTTGATTTAGAAACCTCCTCTGACAGTCAGGCAGAAAATACCCAAACTACTGCTGGGGTTGGGTGAGAGGGGCCTGGCAGCAGTACAGCCTCCTGCTGAGGCCGGGAGAGGGGGGCCCGGCAGCAGTACAGCCTCCTGCTGAGGTCGGGAGAGGGGGCCCCGGCAGCAGTACAGCCTCCTGCTGGGGTCGGGCGAGGGGGGCCTGGTAGCAGTACAGCCTCCTGCTGGGGTCGGGTGAGGGGGTCCCGGCTGCAGTACAGCCTCCTGCTGAGGTCGGGAGAGGGGGGCCCGGCAGCAGTACAGCCTCCTGCTGGGTTTGGGTGCCTCATGCTGGGGTCGGGTGAGGGGGTCCCAGCAGCAGTACAGCCTCCTGCTGGGGTCGGGTGAGGGGGGCTCTGGCAGCAGTACAGCCTCCTGCTGGGGTTGGGTGAGGGGGTCCCGGCAGCAGTACAGCCTCCTGCTGGGGTCGGGTGAGGGGGGCTCTGGCAGCAGTACAACCTCCTGCTGGGGTCGGGTGAGGGGGGCCCCGGCAGCAGTACAGCCTCCTGCTGAGGTCAGGAGAGGGGGGCCCGGCAGCAGTACAGCCTCCTGCTGGGGTCGGGTGAGGGGGGGCCTGGTAGCAGTACAGCCTCCTGCTGGGGTTGGGTGAGGGGGTCCCGGCAGCAGTACAGCCTCCTGCTGGGGTCGGGTGAGGGGGTCCTGGCAGCAGTGCAGCCTCCTGCTGAGGTCGGGAGAGTGGGGCCCGGCAGCAGTACAGCCTCCTGCTGGGTTCGGGTGCCTCGTGCTGGGGTCGGGTGAGGGGGTCCCGGCAGCAGTACAACCTCCTGCTGGGGTCGGGTGAGGGGGTCCCGGCAGCAGTACAACCTCCTGCTGGGGTCGGGTGAGGGGGGCTCTGGCAGCAGTACAGCCTCCTGCTGGGGTCGGGTGAGGGGGGCCCCGGCAGCAGTACAGCCTCCTGCCGAGGTCGGGAGAGGGGGACCCCCGCAGCAGTACAGCCTCCTGCTGGGGTCGGGTGAGAGGGGCTCTGGCAGCAGTACAGCCTCCTGCTGGGGTCGGGTGAGGGGGTCCCGGCAGCAGTACAGCCTCCTGCTGGGGTCGGGTGAGGGGGGCTCTGGCAGCAGTACAGCCTCCTGCTGGGGTCGGGTGAGGGGGGCCCCGGCAGCAGTACAGCCTCCTGCTGAGGTCGGGAGAGGGGGGCCCGGCAGCAGTACAGCCTCCTGCTGGGGTCGGGTGATGGGGTCCCGGCAGCAGTACAGCCTCCTGCTGGGGTCGGGTGAGGGGGGCTCTGGCAGCAGTACAGCCTCCTGCTGGGGTGGGGTGAGGGGGCCCTGGCAGCAGTACAGCCTCCTGCCGAGGTCAGGAGAGGGGGACCCCGGCAGCAGTACAGCCTCCTGCTGGGGTCGGGTGAGGGGGGCTCTGGCAGCAGTACAGCCTCCTGCTGGGGTCGGGTGAGGGTGTCCCGGCAGCAGTACAGCCTCCTGCTGTGGTCGGGTGAGGGGGGCTCTGGCAGCAGTACAGCCTCCTGCTGGGGTCGAGTGAGGGGGGCCCCGGCAGCTGTACAGCCTCCTGCCGAGGTCGGGAGAGGGGGACCCCGGCAGCAGTACAGCCTCCTGCTGGAGTTGTACCAAGTGCTCCGTTCGAAGCTCCAGTCACAATAGCAATGCCTAGTGCAAGTGAAACAGAGGTCACTGCAGAGAATTAGTGATAGAGCCGCCTCCTAAGGATAACTGCACTCAGATCCTTAAGATGGAATTTAGAGAAATGCTTCAGGGAAATGTAGTTTCGAGCAGAGTATCGTCATATAATGCTGATGGGATGAGACACTTGATCAAAGAAGCAGCTAGGTGCGCCAGGAAGCGTGTGATAAATTAGAGGAATCGGCTGATGAATTAGATGTTAACAGTAAAATGAATAATGTTACACGAAATTACAAATTGGATTTAATGCATGAAAAAATCAAGGAGATGGGTCTTATTGCATTGAGAGCCCATAATAAAGATTTGATTGACAAAATATGAGACTGCTGTGATTTAAAGAAATATCAAGAAAAATTTAAAAAAGGAACAGTAAACAAGAAACAGATGAGGAACAGTAAACAAGAAACAGATGAGGAACAGTAAACAAGAAACAGATGAGGAACAGTGAGCAAGAAACAGATGAGGAACAGTGAACAAGAAACAGATGAGGAACAGTGAACAAGAAACAGATGAGGAACAGTAAACAAGAAACAGATGAGGAACAGTGAGCAAGAAACAGATGAGGAACAGTAAACAAGAAACAGATGAGGAACAGTAAACAAGAAACAGATGAGGAACAGTAAACAAGAAACAGATGAGGAACAGTAAACAAGAAACAGATGAGGAACAGTCAACAAGAAAAAGATGAGGAACAGTAAACAAGAAACAGATGAGGAACAGTAAACAAGAAACAGATGAGGAACAGTGAGCCAGAAACAGATGAGGAACAGTAAACAAGAAACAGATGAGGAACAGTAAACAAGAAACAGATGAGGAACAGTAAACAAGAAACAGATGAGGAACAGTAAACAAGAAACAGATGAGGAACAGATGAGGAACAGTAAACAAGAAACAGATGAGGAACAGTAAACAAGAAACAGATGAGGAACAGTAAACAAGAAACAGATGAGGAACAGTAAACAAGAAACAGATGAGGAAGAGTAAACTAGAAACAGATGAGGAACAGTAAACAAGAAACAGATGAAGAAGAGTGAGGCAAAAGCGGGGGAAGCATCGCAAGTGCTTCAGAAGTGGGAACAAGTACAGTAACTGGATTTCCCAGAGAGGTGCACGGAGGGAATTTGGTGTATGTTGCTTTGACAAAGGCATATTTGTTTGCTTTTACGCATAATTTTCCAAAGGTGAGAGAGGCCCAGAAAAGTGATCTGATGAGGTGTGTGGTATTGTGGAATGTTAGGTGTCAGCTGGAGTCCAGAATGTTGGGGAGTTAGAAGAAGAGTGTTTGGAGAGCCGTTTAGCTGGGTCCTTGGTGACTGAGGACGGATGGGGTCCTTATCTTCCTTATATCTTGAATAAACCTGCTTGAGGGTGCTTACCGATGTCATCCTATTCTTCGAATGGAGATCTTACACTGGGGACGAGGATGGGACTTAACTTAATTATTCTGTCATAGTAAAAGAGTCTCTAGTGGTATTTTGGGCAGTAAGGAAACATAGACACTTTTTTGGGGGACAAAAATTCGAAATTAAAACTGATCAGAAACCTCTTAGAGAAGTTTTCACAAAGAAAGGCATTGACTATATTTCTAGCAGGATTTGAAAATGGGTAGTTGCGCTGCAAGAGTTTGAGCTGTCATATGTTCCAGGCGTGAACAACTCTGTAGCAGATTGTTTTTCTAGGTTGAACCAGACTCAATCTGACAGTGTTGAAGTGTGTGATGAGTTTTTGGAGGTGAAATTTATGTTGAAGAGATTAATGTTTTTTTTATTACTGAAGGCATTGTTCAAGAGGAGGAGTGGGGGAAAGAGTTTGAGAAAGACCAAACTTTACAGAAGGTGATGAAGATGATGTCAGAGGTTGGCCTAAAAAGAGTTGTGAAGAGCTGAAACCATATTGGCGAGTTAAGGAACAACTTGTTCATATTTATGGATTGATTATGAGGGGTAGCCTGTTGGTACCTCCGAGTGACTTGAGAGAAAGATTGATTGACAATGCACACGTGAACCATATGGGTATTTCAAAGACCAAAGAAAGAGTGTGAGAAGGGTACTGGTGGCAGGGGAGGGCTTGCTAGTTGAGAGGATAGTGAGGAATTATGTGGAATGTGCCAGTAGTGATAAAGTGTTAAAGTGCCTGGTGCAGCCCATGGTGGTAAGACAGCCGGCCACCGGAACTTCGGTAGACATAGCTCTGGATATTTTGGGTCCTATTAGAGTTACATCTCAGGACAAATATGTACTTGTTTGCATGGACATGTATTGCCGTTGGCCTGCAGTGAAAATTGTTAACGTAATTGACACTAACAAAGTAGTTAATTTTCTTGAAGACATGTTTGAGAGGGAGAGTTTTCCTTCTTCCATGCTGACCGACAATGGGGTGCAATTAACATCTAGGATTATGGAGGGATTTTTGGTAGTGAGAGGCCTAAAACACAAGAAGACAGTGTTGTATCATCCAGAAGCAAAACGGTATGAACGCTTTAATAAGTTGCTGAAAGAGACAATTCAGCATGCCGTGAGTTGTGATGCAGATTGGAGAGTTGAATTGAGAAAGAAAGTGAGGGAGTATAGGCTTACTCCGCACTCCACCACCGGTCTCACTCCATTCTTGTTATTCAGAAGGAGGGCAGCCAACAGTGTGGTGTGTCCCTCATGGGTGAATGTTAAGCGAGGAGATGGGCACGGTAGTGCTGTTCGGGAAGGTGGATGGGAAATGCGTGAGAACGAGAAGTTGAAAAAAGGAAGGAAAAGTATGAGGTTCGAAAGGATGCTAAAGTGACGGATGTGAATGTAGGGGATTGGGTGAAAATCAAGTCTCTAAGGAAGAATGGTACACATGCTTCAAATATTAGTCAAGCGTTGAAAGTCATTAAGATTTTCAGGAATGCGGTAAGGACAGTTGATCATAGAATTTGGAATTTAGGAAGTGTAGTGTAGTTCCTATTTCCCTAATAGGCTCTGCGCATTGGAATAATATAACCTATAGGCTTGACATAGGACTAAGGTCGGTATGTCCCTATCGAGTATATTAAACTTAATTACTTGTGCCAGCTAGCTCAGAGGCCACTAGAAACTCCTTGAATAACAAGAAGGGAGTAGTTTCTGGCAACCGAAAAACATGACAACTTTGTTTCCCTTTAGAATCGGAACACGTCTCAGAATCGTGGAAACAATAGATAACAGTTTCACTCATTCAATCGTGCATGCTTAGTCTCTACAGAGTTACACAGAAAGGAAAGACGGGCGTTTCAATAAAAGGGTTTTATTGAACAGTCTTGTTTCTCGTGTAAGAGATATGTGCTGTTATGATCACAAGACAGTATGCAAGATAAATAATGCACAGCGTAAGCAGTGAAAATAAATAATACTGCGCTAGCATTATCTTATAGCATATATTCACATACATAAATAACATGAGCTAAAAATGCGAGTACTCATACGATGCGTCTCTAAGCTAGTTCTACCCCAATGTACCTAACCTAGTCTAGGTGTAGGGAAAGGTAAATGTAGGTGGAGTATTCTCTAGTCTGGTATACTAAGAGTATGTTAAGTATAGTACGCCAAGTCTAGTATGCCAAGAGTCCCTCTAGGTTCTAGTCAGCTCCATACCTTGTGAATGAGAGAGGTGGGAATCTCTTGCCGGATCTGGAACTCTAACACCCTGCGAAGGGAGTCAGAACACTGGAAGCTGGATTTGTCTGCGTGCAGGATTTACAGCGTCTTCTCAGTGCATCAGGCCGGGATACGGGCTCCTCTGAAGTCGAGGTCTCCTCTAACTTGCTTGGGCAAGGGAAGGTATATTTATACCTGGTAGGTGTCTTGGAATGTTAGCATTGACGTGAAGTCGGACAGAGGAAGACGTCAGGAATGAACCCTCAAGGTATAACGGTTCATACATAATAGATGAGTTCTTGGAGAAATCAATAGTCCTGTGCTAGGGGAACTCCCGAAGCTTAAGGGTCTGGTTTCTAAGAACTCGTTGTGACGTTAGGGTGGACGGATGTCGGTGACCATGCCTGTATTTGGAGTGCACGGTTAATGCCTAAATAAGGACAGGGATTCTATGCCTATATAAGGGCAATGCGAATTGTGCCTATATAAGGACATGATTCAGGAAAACCTATATACGGACACCTAAAGCGGAATACAACACCCACTCCACTTTAGAATGAACGATAATACTAAATGCTAAACATTTAAAAGCTAAACATAAAATTGAGTACCACATGTTGCTATAAACATTTCTAAAAGCATTTTAAAAGAAGCTCAAAACTGTTGAAATGCAATAGGTACTGTACATTTAAAGCATCGTTTTCATTCTAAGCATATAATGGAAGTAAAATGCAACGTGAATGAAACAGAAATATATACATATGACGAAATGGTCGATAAGTTCTTAAAATCAAAGCCATTGCATATCATGGAATTAAATGAAATGTTTAGACAAGTAAGGTGACAATGTGTCCCTGGAAGTATTCAAAGAAGTCCGTTTTATAAGACTAGTTCTACTGTAAGCAGATTGTTCTTTGCCATGTCATTTCAAAAATTTAAAAGAAAAAGTTCAATTCTGGGAAAAGTTCCAAGTTTTGAAAATATGAAGGTCAAATTTCATTGTTGCCCTGGTACACTGTGAGCCGAATCAAAGTCAGTGTATGGGTCTGGCGTAAACATTAGATCATCTATTTCCGTAGCCAAAATATCGTCCACCGAAGTTGGTGACATTTGGAACACCTCGTTCAGAAGGTTAATTGCACAGAGATGAGAAACATCGCCTTCAGCAGAAGATGCAATGTTCGCGTCCGTTGTTACCTGTGTGCCTGTTGATCCATCTCGTACCTCAGCAGCAGCCGGAAGCGTCTGTGAGATCTCAATGAATGCCGTCATCAGGATTGGAAGCCTCTGGGGACAACACACAGCATGGGCCGTTATCGGGTCCAGCAGAGTATCGATATCCGTTGGCATGACTGATGGGAGTGTTAGACAGATGTCTAGCACGCATTCTTCACCGCAAAACAGGCAGCGTAGAACAGGTAAGATGCAATCTTGCCAGATTGGTCTGAATGACAGGAACCACGTTGTATTAAACCCCTTCCGTGCTCATGACGAGCTCAGCTCGTCATGCTGCGCGGTTGCGCTGTGCGCATGACGAGCTGAGCTCGTCACGACTCCACCCGCGATCGGAATGTCCCGCATACGAGCGGAATTCCGATCGCGGTCAAGGGGTTAAGTTCCCGTAGACGAGGCATGCCCAAAAGCTGTACTATTCGCTCACGGCATTTCCGTTCAAGGAGGGCTTTCTCCACATCGCTCGGAGCGATATCGGCGAATAGGCTTGCCATAGCGTAGTAGGAGGAATAGAAACAGAATTCCTGCAACAAGTGCTAGAATTAATGGCACACCACCAAACACCGAATGTGCGAAGTTTGGGATGATTCCGAGGACAGCCTGGAAAGGTGCTAATAGTCCGGAACAGATGGTCTTAAATACATGTACAATTACGCTTGTATCAGACATGTTAAAGATACGTCCTATCATTTCTACGAAATGTATAGGGCAGTTTGTACGAATTAAAGCCTGTATCTCAGCCGAAGTCCTTGCAACTTGTAGATCATAGGTTTCTTTGGCCGAGGTCAAAGGCACCGATTGTTGTATAAGCATGGCTTTCATTCTGCTTAAAGTATCAAATCGTATAAAAGAGACATTCAACGAAGGCCACAAAGGCAACTCCCTGACTGTGTCTATTGGGGCAAACAATACTTGCATACAGCAAGTGACCCTGGAGTTGACCGTTACTAGATATGGGATGCCTGGCAACATGCCACAGCAACTCTGATCATTCAACATGAGGTAACTCCCATTAGAAAGTTGGCCAAACGTTGGATTAATCACAGCAGCTGGTGTACCCTGCTGGTGGCAGGACACATTTGCCACAGAACCATTACAAGCCCTGTGTAAAGAAATGTCCTGACAAATCAGTGAACCGCTTAGTGCACTTTCACAGTGTGTACCGCTGAGAAACACTTCACGATCCCCACTCCAACATCTATAGGTGTAAGGTAAATTCCAGGATGTCTTAATGTATTCTTTACCCAACCTTTCATATTTGCCTGCTTGCATCTGTTTAAGGCAATACTGAAACTGAAAAGTAGTCACAGGTAGACTAATTTTGCCATGAATAAGCCATTCTGTAGCTGGTTTTTCTGCCACTGTGAATGGTAATTTTTCAAGTTTTTCAATGCTCAGTACTGTATACTTTGCTCCCCTTTGTGCCAGTTCGATCTGTTTATCAGTTAGATTGTATTCTGCAAACAGAGCCGTCATGTTGATAAAACGCCAAGGCACATAGCCCGCACGCAAAGATTGCAGCGTCCAGCTTAATAACATAATGGAACGCAACTGAGATTGGCCTTGTTGTAACATGGTTAAATCTTGTTCCAGTATGTTGATAGCAGAGGATACAATACTGTCCAATGAATAAATTCTGGAGGACAAAGTTGTTAACCCATTGTCGACCACAGGGAGAGTTTTCTCTAAATTAATACGATCAAGTTCACGTATTCGTTCTGCGGCCTCCATCTGTGACACCTTCCATGCTTCATTATAAGCAGCATAGATGCCGGCATATATGAAACGTTTTTGACACGGTTTTCTTGGTCCAAGCAAGAATTCCCTAAGGTCTGCGTCTTCTTTAAGTAAAGATAAGTGTTGTTTCACATCCTTAAGTGTAGATTTTTGCAGCCAATCGAGGCATAATTTTCCTACACTGTATGTTGTTACTACCCCCGGATGCTGTCTTTGTACGTATCGTGGGTCTGGCCTATGAATAGTAAACTCCAGTGTTTTATTCAGGAATCTCTCTTGACAGTTGTTTGTGTCTGTGGGCCAGATCAACCATTTTCTCCAATCAGGATTTGTTCTGTTGAGTTGTAGAATTGTGTCAACTGTAACCGCTGCCTGTGTATTGTTATCACCTGCAGGTGTTGGTACAAAAGGTGCTTTCATGTCTTTAATCTTGGCTAAACCAAGGCAAGACGTTTGTTGGACCGTGTCATTCAAAAACATTATTTGCTGAGGGACAATACAGGCTCTAAACAAAGCTTCTATCCCCTGCACTTGCCAATCTTTAGTACCCCAGACAGATTTTGTGTCTATTGTCTCTTTCCATAAGTCGAAACCATGTCTAGACAGTTGGGCAATAAATGCTGCAGAATAAATCTGTTTTGTATTAGTTAACATAATTTTCAGTCCTGTTTTGTTTACATTTTTATAATAAAATGTTTCTGGATCAGATGTATTGTACCCTGAAAAATATGGAAACTTTTTAGCAAATGTTTTTGAACTACCTTTCGGTGGTGTAAGACAATGCTCCCATTGGTTAAACATAAACACATTTCTAGGTGTTGCAGTTTTATGCAAAAAATGATGACCATAGTGGTTATAGCAATACAGCTGTTCATAGTCTGACGAACCCTCTAAATATTCATTATTAGAAAATGCAGCCAACTTTTCTAGGTCAAACATCATGTTATTTATAGTTTCAAAGTCCCAATCATCAGAGTAGATACTGGATGAAACAAAATCACTTAGTGAGATCTTAAATAAGTGTGGAATGTTCAAATGTTCTGTCGGGCCAAAAATATCGAAATCAGTTTTGTCCCACACTATACCATCCTGTATAGGAACGGCTGTGATGTTCACTGCAGACAAGTCTCTTGTTTCACGATGGGATGATTTGTGAGGTTTCAAAAGTAAGTTCACTTCTTTTCTTTCAGTGTTCACATGGATATATCTGCCATTTATAAGCACGCTCATAGTCATAGCCAAAGCAGGAAGAAAAATATTCCAGAAATAACCCATAGTTCAATCCACGGTGAAACCAAATAAGTCTTTCTCAAAAAATTTAAAAAGTCTTGTACTTGCTGTTTAAAAGTTTTTGATGCAGGCGACGTCTCAGGCTCACTCAGATCCTCAGAAAACATATCAAAGTTAATGAAATAGCCAGAAGCAGTTCTGTCAATTGTTGGAATTGCATCAGGATTTGTAGAAATCGCTGGAACCAGTTGATCACTTGTTACATTGGTGTAGACAGGTGTATTTGGACGAACTGTTACTTGAATTTCAAGAGGGATGAGTTCCATAGCATTGTTGCTCAGTCCTTCATCTGTTACTGCTGAATTCTCGATGGTTATCAGTCTTTCAGTCTGAACCTCTTGGATAGTAGCGAGAGGAGTGTGTCTGCTACTAGGTCGGAGTCCACGAGGCCTACTATTTAATGTTGGCCACATACTGTGGTTTAATGAGGTCGATGGACACAAATCTTTTCTCCTTTTTTCCAGCAAGGGGCGGCAGAAGTACTGTTCTTGTTCCGTGTATGGCCAGGACAGGTACTGGTTGTCTGTAAGAAGGTCCAAATTCCTTCTTGTCCGCAATTCTTTCTCTGACTAGATCCCCAACTTTTGGAATCCAGACAGGCCTTGCTGGGACCGCCGGTTTTTCCCCAGTGGTGGTTGGCTCCAGGAATACGTTGCTTTGTTTTGATCTTAGTTCATTTAGATCCTGTAAAACAGCCAAACGATCTTTGATATCAAAGGGTTTATTTTCCACCACTGTGCCTCTACATTCTAGATCTGGCACCCACATTCTTGTCCCAAATAGGACCTCATATGGAGTGACCCCCACTAGAGAACTTCTTGGCAAATTATTTAATGAGCGTTGGACCCCATATAGAGTGGTTGACCCACCCATCAACCGAACCTAATACCCTAGCTGTTATAGACTGCTTTATGTCCCGGTTTTTCCTTTCCACAACAGAATTTCCCTCAGGATGAAACGGAGAGGAGTACCGCAATGCAACGCCCAGACTGGCCATGGCTCCTTTGTAAGCTCGATAGCTAAACGCAGGGCCCTGGTCAGAATGTAGCATGCCTATTGCGTATGTGCCGATAAAGACTCGTAAATCTTTTATAACAGTTCGAGCGTCAGCCGAGCGCTGAGGCCATATCCATAGGAACCTAGAGCAAGAATCCATTGCGACCATTATATATTTATAGTTACCGTCCCTTTGCAAGGGACCACAGTGGTCCAGGTAAACACAAGCTAATGGTTTGTCTGAAATTAACAGGGGTGTCTGCGCAGGACGTTTCACTGTGGAGACTTTCATATGTTGGCATATTTCACATTCCAGAACATAGTTCTTGGTCTGCTTCCTAATGCCAGGCCACCAATATCTTTGTTTCAGTAAAGATACTGTTGCAGAAATACCTGCATGGGCAGAGGCTATCCCTTCATGTGCTGCTAGGATTAGTCCTAATCTGCGTTCCTTGTTTGGAATTACCCCATCCCCCACTCCAGGGATTTGAGCAAAAGGAACGTTGTTCGCATCAATTACATAAGAGTACTTGAGTGGAAACTTTTTTGGTAACGCTGCACCATTGCCTTTGCTCGTAGCATTGACAGCCAACATTATCTCACTGTCTATTCTCGTTTTTGAACGAGTGATCGCAGCTACGTAAGCCGTCTGAACAGCCCCCTTTGCGGCTTCGTCAGCCAATGAATTCCCTGCAACGTGAACGCCATCATGTTGATGACTCAGCGTGTGTATCACGTGAGCCTTTGGTAGTTCGCTTTTTAACTGAACTACTTGTTCCCAAAGCGTTTTATGCTTTATTGTGCCACCTTTTGCATCTTTGAACCCATTTTCAAGCCAAGTTTGTATATATTCATTATACGACTGCACACAGTAGAAAGAATCGCACACTATTAGTGTGGGGAATTTGCGATCTGTACTTTCAAGTGCCAGTTTGAATGCTTGTAGTTCAGCTCGCTGAGCTGTACAATCTCCTAGAGATTGGGTTTTTGTGACCATAGGTCTGAAGTTGCCATCGCGCATGCGACCTTTAACCATTGCGCACGCTGCACTGTAAGCTTGCTTACTCCCTGTAGCGGGTTGTGCGGATCCGTCAGTGTAAATTATGAATTCATACTGATCGAGAGGCAGAATCTCAGTGGGCAGAGGACATTCATGTTCATATTGCAGGAACGCTTGTGTTTTTAAATCAGGATCAAAAACATATTCAACATCTGTTGCAGCAAGAGAATTAACCCATTGTATCCATCTAGGATGTAATGCTTTAGCATTTGGAATGCTCGCTTTAGTTACCGCCTCTAAGGCTGGTACTGGGGTTACAACAATAATGCGTTTCCCTTGGGCTAGAGCTCTTTCTTTTGCTACTGCAGTTTGAACTGCTGTCAGTATTTTTTCAGTTGAAGTGAAGCGCATTTCTGCTTGTGTATACAAATGTGATTTGTATGCAATTGGTACTTTTTCACCCTCATTAAATGTTAAGTAGGTGAATCCGCATTGACCCGAAATTATTCGGATCACTAAATTGCGCTGACTTACGCGTGTTTGTAAGTGATTTGTTGCTAACATGTTAGCTTGGAGTGAACGCAAGATTTCTGTGTGTTCTTGTGTCCAATTTTTGATTGAAAAATCAGGTTTGATTAGTGCGTAGAGAGGTTTAACCCTTTCTGCGTAATTTAGAATGTAAGTTCTTCCAAAATTTAGGAAACCCAGGATGGATTGTAAATTTTTCAGCGTTTTAGTAGGTTGGAGCAGCGCACACCTTTCTAAAAAGTTGGCTGCCAAGCTTTTGCCTTCACTTGAAAGCTCATATCCTAAAAAGAGGACATTGAGATGGGCAATTCTGGATTTTTTAAAGTTGAACTTATAGCCCTCAGAGGCGAAGCCCAATATAATGGTACTCACCCTGTTCAAGTGTTTGTCTAGGTCATCGTCTGTCAGATAGATGTCATCGACATATGACAATGCCTCATTATCATAAATTTGTAGCAACTCCGTTACTCTCGCTGAGAATAACCCTGGGCTGTTCTTGAAGCCTTGTGGGAGTCGAAAAAATTGACGCTGGGTCCACATTATTGAGAAAGCTGTTAAGTACCTGCTTCCAGGTGCTATGTTTTGACAAAAGAAACCATTTTAGATGTCCAATGTTGTTTTATATTTTTTATGCACAATGTTATTCATTAATGCTGTGCTGTGTGCATTTTGCACTGCAAATGTTTTAGAACAAGTGTTTAAGTGTCTGTAATCCAAAACTAGACGATATGTATTGTCTGGTTTGGAGACAGGAAACAAAGGATTGTTCATTGAAGAGGTGCATGTTTCAATCACCCCTTGGTATTCAAGTTGATCTAAGATCTCCCTGACCTGTTTTTTAGCTTCTTGCTTTATTGGGTACTGCCTCTGTGCAGTAGGTTCATTTTTTAAATGTATTTTATGGTGAGGTGAGTCCTCATCCCATCCTACATGATTTTTGTATACTGCTGGGGCCTGGGCAACTGCCCATTTCCTGGCATAAGTATATTTTAGATGTATTGGAATATGGTTGGAGAAGGCAGGCATAATAATGTCTTTGCCATGTGGGCACCCCCTGACAAATTGTGGTGGCCAGTCTTTTTTTGCTAGAAGTATGTCATTGCCCCTTGAAAGTTTTTCCCAAAAGAGTGCTTTCACCTGTCTTGGTATGTCTCCCTCCATCCGGAGTGTTATGTCATATAGCTTTTGTGGAGTACTAACCCTGGTGTCTACAGTCTCAACTGTGATGTACTCATTCAAGTCCACTATCTCCAGAAGTTCCTTCAGGTCTGGCGAGCTATTGTGACTTCTGCCGCACTGTCCAGCATTGTCTGAGCCCATTCACCGTTCTTGAGTTGTGTTCTCAGTATCCTAGGCATGTCTGATCTTCAGACCTGCTACCTTCTTTTTTGAGAATTGAGGTTTTGATTTATTTTTCTGAACGTGTTTGTCGTCTTTTGATTTCACACGTTCTTCTCTATGTTCTGACCGTCCTCTTCTTTCCGATGTCTGTGACGAGATCTGAAAGGTACGAGAGGAACGTGTATCAGTATTTTGATACCTGTCAGGCTTTTTCAAATTATCCCTATTCCTGAGGTTATACCTCCTTTCAGAGGGCTCCTTTTGAGGAGACCTACCTCGGGATTGAGAACGTTTCTCGTTTGAATTTTGTTTATTAGTTTCCCACTTCTTTTTAGAAGATGTAGGAGTTTGTTTAATAGAGTCCTTCTCAGGACTTTCAGATAGTTTTGGCATCAATGGTCTTCCGCCCAAACTATCTCTGTCTAATTCTGCATATTATTGTTCTATTATTCTGGGTAGTTCTGTTTGATGTTCTGTAACATCGAATTCCCTTAATTGTTGGCGGATCGCCAATGCTGCTGCCTCCCCTTTAATATTAGATAATATTATTGTTGAGTGTGAAAATAGTGGAGCGGTGCACTACCAAAGAGTTTTCTTCAATAAATCCAAATGTTCATTTTGTATAGTGGTTTATCAATCCTTTATTTTCAATATCAAAATGTGCAAATTCCAGGCTGGACTATTTTCACAGTTTTCTCTCTGCTTGGCAGCTGGCATCCAACAACGGCAGGTGCAGGAGCTGTATGTGCACACCCAATCATACTATCCATTACAATTTCTTAAACAAGAAAAGGAATAAAGCAGGGAGGTGCGGTTACTCAGATCTGCCGTTGCTCATTCATTCTCTATTATTAATATTATTGTTGAGACCTGGTTGAAATTTTTCAGTAATTTCATACCTAAATTTAGAGCAGGCTCTGCCCCGTATTCGTTTTGAATTTGTTTCAGGACATCTGGTATTACTGCAATTGACGGAACACCATGTGTTTTAGTATAGATGGCAGCAAAGACTGCGCCCCAAGTGGTGCAATCTTCCAGTTGTGGTGTGATCCCCATTGGTAAACATATTGTTAGGATTCTGTGTTTCTCATAAGGGCTAGTATTAGGAAATACTGCTTCTATTTGAGTAATTTTTTGAGCTATCCAGAATGGAATTTGCTCACGTTTTATGGGCATTTTTCCCATGACTGCGTATAAAGTCTGTGGTGTAATTTTTAGTGTATTCCCCTGTTGAGGAGTTTGATTTGGAATGGTTAATGGTGGTTGGACTGTGAAAGTCCGCATGACATATTGGACTAATTGTCTGTAAATTTTTATCAACTCTGTAAGTTGAGTAAGTAATTCCTCGTCTGACATTATTTCGAGGTCAGGATGAGGAGTGTAGCCTGCTAGAATCGGCCATGTTGCTTCTGGTCTACCTAGTGGACCGAGCCTGGTAATGTTTTTGTGATGTTTTAGGGCGCCTTTAAACCAGAGCTGATGCTCCTGGTATGTTAGTGGAATTTCAATATCCTCGAAAGGAATATATTCCTCTGGTGGTTCATCTTCTTTGTAGAAGTGAAACATTCTTGTAACTGGATTTGATTCTGGGAATATTATCCATGAATAGAATACCTCTGTCTGAAAGGATTCATGTGCCTCTATCACGAAAACTGCTCTACCGCCTCTTGGTGGTAGGCCATGTTTTATAAGTTTTAGAGTGATGGCTCTTCTTAAGTTTGGATGGATGTCTATAACACCCTCCTCGGTTTCATTTAAACCTGTAAAGTTAAAAGCTGTTATGACTGGTTGAGCTGCAGCTCCACTGGTGTTGGTGGCATCGTCCCCGTTTATGGACATTTGTTTTTTGAAAAATGTAGAACAAGTTTCAAGGAAACAAAAAGATAAGGTGCACAATATTTTGGAACACTGTTTCCTTCAACATTTAACAAACCAAACAACTAATATATAGGGTGCTTCCCTATTTAGCTTTGGCGGATATTTTAACCCTACCCACTCCAGACGACTTATGGAGTATGTGAGTAGGGGTCTCTGAGAAAAGCACGACTGAGTTACTCAGTATCTAGCGTTAAATTACTGCCTTACCAAACGTTTGGGTGCCATGTAGTGTAGTTCCTATTTCCCTAATAGGCTCTGCGCATTGGAATAATATACCTATAGGCTTGACATAGGACTGTGATCGGTATGTCCCTATCGAGTATATTAAACTTAATTACTTGTGCCAGCTAGCTCAGAGGCCACTAGAAACTCCTTGAATAACAAGAAGGGAGTAGTTTCTGGCAACCGAAAAACATGACAACTTTGTTTCCCTTTAGAATCGGAATACGTCTCAGAATCGTGGAAACAATAGATAACAGTTTCACTCAGTCAATCGTGCATGCTTAGTTTCTACAGAGTTACACAGAAAGGAAAGACGGGCGTTTCAATAAAAGGGTTTTATTGAACAGTCTTGTTTCTCGTGTAAGAGATATGTGCTGTTATGATCACAAGACAGTATGCAAAATAAATAATGTACAGCGTAAGCAGTAGAAATAAATAATACTGCGCTAGCATTATTTTTTAGCATATATTCACGTACATAAATAACATGAGCTAAAAATGCGAGTACTCATACGATGCGTCTCTAAGCTAGTTCTACCCCAATGTACCTAACCTAGTCTAGGTGTAGGGAAAGGTAAATGTAGGTGGAGTATTCTCTAGTCTGGTATACTAAGAGTATGTTAAGTCTAGTATGCCAAGTCTAGTATGCCAAGAGTCCCTCTAGGTTCTAGTCAGGTCCATACCTTGTGAATGAGAGAGGTGGGAATCTCTTGCCGGATCTGGAACTCTAACACCCTGCGAAGGGAGTCAGAACACTGGAAGCTGGATTCGTCTGCGTGCAGGAATGACAGCGTCTTCTCAGTGCGTCAGGCCGGGATACGGGCTCCTCTGAAGTCGAGGTCTCCTCTAACTTGCTTGGGCAAGGGAAGGTATATTTATACCTGGTAGGTGTCTTGGAATGTTAGCATTGACGTGAAGTCGGACAGAGGAAGACGTCAGGAATGAACCCTTAAGGTATAACCGTTCATACATAATAGATGAGTTCTTGGAGAAATCAATAGTCCTGTGCTAGGGGAACTCCCGAAGCTTAAGGGTCTGGTTTCTAAGAACTCGTTGTGACGTTAGGGTGGACGGATGTCAGTGACCATGCCTGTATTTGGAGTGCACGGTTAATGCCTAAATAAGGACAGGGATTCTATGCCTATATAAGGGCAATGCGAATTGTGCCTATATAAGGACATGATTCAGGAAAACCTATATACGGACACCTAAAGCGGAATACAACAGAAGGGTGGCCAAGTGGCATCCCATGCAACCTGAGTTTAACAGTCTATCACCAAAGTCTCAAGAAGAAATTAGGAGGAAGAGCCAACATTTGAGGAGCAGGGCTCTTTATTTAGGTGATTATGTTTAGAACATGTTATTATCCTCTTGTTAGACATCTGTGCATTCACTTAGGAATGTATATCTACCGTAAATTGACATTCCCCAAATGAGTTTTGCTATGTTACGTGGCATTCACCAAATGTGTTTGGTTTGCTATGTTACTATGTTGTTTATATTATGGAGATATTGGATGTTGTATGGGGGTATGTTGGAATGTTAGGAGTCAGCTGAAGTCAGATTGTTGGGAGGTCAGAGGAAGAGTGGTTGGAGCTAAGATGTGGCTAACTAATACAGCCTTAGAGCCCGCCGTAGCGGGCACTACCGGCCATTAAAAGGCTGCTCCAGCATTAAAGGCCCACGGCGAGGGCCTTCAACAAGGTAGCGAACCTTTAATTGCCGGTAGAGCCCGCTGCGAAGGGCTCTAAGGCTATTAAACATTCCGCCCCCAGAGGGTAGAATGTTCTAATTTGTAAAACAAAGGCCTTGAAATCCCCTCAGGCTCCGTGAGGCCTTTGTTCACAGCTGTGAAAGGATAACATTGGAATGTTGATGCTCCGGGCTTCTACCGGCCATTAGTAACATGGAGCGCTCCATTGTCTTCAATGGAGCGCTCAACATTCCAATATTCCAATGATGGATGGGGTCCTTATGGTACTTATATCTTGAATAAATCTCCTTGAGGCTACTTACCGATGTCCTCCTCTTCTATGAATGGAGATCTTACAAGGTCCATAAATTAACACATCTCTCTCCAATGCTGTGGACAGATTTGAATGTTTTGTTCCAGGAGATTTGTGGATGTAATGTAAGGTGGTTGTAGGGTGGCCGATGCAGGAACCACCAAGAAAGGGTCCTAGCAATGCACCATCACCAGACATGGCTGAAAAATATAAGGCAGTGTTTGAGGTTTTGAAGAAACGAATGCCAGAAAAGGATTTACATTGGGAAAGATTTTTGAGGACAACACAGGAACCTAAAGAGTCAATGCATTCTTATTATGAGAGGTTGATGCAGATATTCAAAAAGCATAGCGTTGTCGAAAATCCAGAGAAAGTTGCAGTTGGGGGTTTCATTTCAGTTTTCGTGAATGGGCTGAGATGAGAAATTAGCAATCACTCAGTACAGTGAATTGTGTTGGTCGACAAAGAGCATTGTTGAGAACTTGAAATTGTCTAAAAACAGTAGTGATTATCTTGAAAAGAAACAGAAACCACAAAAGGAGAAACTAATGATTACTCAGACAAAGCTATTTGAAAGGGGACAGATGGGTTCAAATACGAATTTTATAAGAAATTGGATGACTGGAATGGATGGGACTAATCAATTGGTGCATGAGACAAAGTGAATGGTATGTTTGGGAATATTGAAATGTTACCCCTTTTCATATATGTGGGCAGATTTTGTATTAGAAGAGGGAATGTAGACAGAATTCAGACAGAGTTCAGGATAATATACAACAGCTGGGGCAGCAAAATAATGTAATGTCAAATATGCAGAACATGGGACAGAACATGCAGAGTCAGCAAATGTTTTGTGTGCCAGTATCCTCGGCTCTAGTAATGGACCAAACCATTAGAAACAAAAAACATTTAATTCAAGTTACTAAAAGAATGCCATGATCATCACTGATGAGATGGCAGGCACCAGTTTGCAAAGAGGGTGCCTAAGAGGGGCAGGGGATTGCTTTCTTGGAGCAGTCCTAGAGGTAGAGCTGGAAAGGCAGAATAAAGTGGCCCATATATTGACGGAGAAGTCAATGGCCACCCCATTTCATTTTTGTTTGATATGGGGGCTACCCATTATACAGTTCGTTCTGTGAAAGTTCTGAAACTACCCCCTCGGGAAGAGAAGTCCAAGTTTTAGAGGTCAGCAGAAGAGAAATTGTTAATCAAGTTTCAGCAGATCTGCCAGTCAAAATAGGACAGATGCAGAATAAACAGTTTAATATGTGATTCAAGCCCAGTGAACTTGCTTGGAAGGAATCTTCTTTGCAAAATGAATTGTGTTATTTATTTAACACTGGATAGTGTTGCTGTAGAAACACTAGATGAGGATTCACTTTTTAAACATAAGAGGACTCCAGAGTTGGGATGTACCCAGTTTTGACAAAAGACCTCCCTCCAGATTTAAGAGTCACCGTCAGAGAAGAGATATGGGAATTTTCAGGAAAGGGAATTGGATTGATTAAAATGGCAGAACCAGTGAAAATAAAGGTGAAACAAGATTCCATTTTCCCAGAACTAGACAGTACAGATTAACTAAAGAGGCTGAGGAGGCAATTAAACTAATTGAGCAGGGATTCCTTTTAGAGGTCCTAGGCAGTCCATGCAATTTGCCTGTGGTGGGAATTAGGAAACTGAGTGGCAAATGGAGAATTGTTCTAGACCTTTAAAAGATTAATTATATTGTGGTTCCCTGTTGTCCTGTGGTATCGAATCCAACAGTAATATTGTTCCAAATTCATCAGAGGCAGAATGGTACACAGTCATTGACTTGTGTCAAACGTTATTTTCAATACCATTCCATGAGGATTTACAGATCCTACTCGCATTTCAATTTTTGAACAAAGTTCTCGTGTGGTTTAGAGTCCCACAAGGGTAAACAAAGTCCTTCAATTTTTCCCCAAATTCTTAAAAAGGATTTTGAAAGTTTGAAATTGCCATGTAATTCAGTCCTAGTCCAGTATATAGATGGTCTTTTATTAGCATCCAAAACAAAAGAAGATTGCAAACTTGATACAATTGCATTATTGAATCATTTGGTGGAAAATTGGCATAAAATCTCCCCTACAAAAATGTAGTATTTTGAGAAGGAAGTTATCTCAATCGAACACCATATTGATAACGGGTTGCGAAAAGTCTTACAAGAACACGTTTCTGCAATTCTGAAATTGAATCCCTCAACCACACAGACAGAGTTTCTAATGTTTTTAGGGATTGTTGGTTATTGTCATCAATGGTTCCAAAATGTTTCCCAGATTGCAAAGCCTTTAGTGAGGCTGACATGTAATGATGTTCAAGATATGGTACCATTTGATGACGATTGCCTCGAATCATTTAAGAAACTGGAAGAGAGTTTTTGTAACTCACCCGTACTAGGGCTGGCTGACTACAGTATGATGTATTATTTGTTTTGCCATGAAAAAGATGGATGTGCACTTTCAATACTTGCCCAGAAACATGGAGGGTGTCCACTTGCTTATCTTTCAGGATTATTGGATTCATTTGCTGTAAGTCTTCCAGGATGTCTGAAATTGGTTGCTGCAGTTTGTATGACAATTGAGCAAAGTGAAGAGATTGTGATGGCCCATAATTTAATTGCCTATGTTCCGCACGCTGTTGAAATCCTTTTAACCAGAACAAAAACCCAGCACATTACAAACAACAGGTTTACATGATATGAGCAGGTAATATTTGAAGTAGAGAACATTTCAATTCGAAGATTCTATATCGGGAACCCAGCAAGACTGCCTCCAATTTCAGACAAAGGCAGTGAAAATATTGTTAATGATGTGTTAGAGCATGATTGCATCGAGGGACCAATGCTCAGGTGCTCCTATAGCAGCATGTACATACCTGATTAGTTGGACGCAATTCAGAAACCAAAAGAAGTGGCAGTTGTAACGTGTCAGGCCCATAAGGGTGGCACGGATTTGGTCACATTTGGGAACAAGTGTGCTGACCAAGCGGAGAGGTGCTGTGCCTTATAGGAAGGGACCATCATTCAGGAAAATGAAGATGAACATTTTGCAAATTATGATGCTACACAGAGCTCAAACAATGTAAACTGTTATTTTATAGATTCATTGACTGAATTGACGGATGTGCAGGAAGATGCTCCTGATGATGGAAAATTAAAATGAATAAGATTTGGTTTCAAAAAGAATTATCAGGATTTGTATGTAAATAAAGATCAGAAGTATATTCTACCTATCTCAATGTTACAGTTCATGTGTAAATATTTGCATAATCAAACTAATGCAAGGTGAGATAGTTTAATAAGTCTTTTTTAAAGTATTGGGAAAATGCCGACATGTAGCTGAAGATGTACGGCAGGTGTCTAGTTTGTTACCTAAACAATCAAGGGAAAAAGACTATTACTGTGCACATTGGCAAATCAGAAAGCCCATTTACGAGATTGCAAGCAATCTTTATTGAAATGCCACTTTGCAATTACCTTAAGTATTTCTTGGTAGTATTCTGTTTATTCTCCAAAAGGGCCAAGGCATTTCCCAGTAGGAGAGCAGATACCCTTACAAAAGACAAATTGCTGTTGAGGGAGTTGATAACACAATTTGACCTCCCGTCTTCTGTTGAGATTGACCGTGGCACACACTTCAAGAATGAAGTGCTACAGATAATTTGTACAGCTATTGAGATCAAGCAAATATTACACAGCAGTTATTGACCACAATCCTCTAGTGTGGTGGAGAGGATGAATGGTACCCTAAAGAACAAACTGGCAAAAGGCTGTACTTCAACAGGTCTGAAATGGCTTGGTGAACTTCCCCTTGGATCAACTTCCACAGATGCATAACACGCATCGCCAAATGGATGAAGAACAAGTGCCTGAAGTTGAACACAGACAAGACTGAAGTCCTGATCTTCTGCAACACATGGAACGACTCCTGGTGGCCATTTAATATAGGACCCACACCTGCCGACCACTCCAGGAACCTCAAAATCATCCTCGATAACAAGGGAGGAGGCGAGACTGCCGGCGAGCAGTTCACCTGCAAAACTCTTGAATCCAGTGGTCTCTGCGGAGAGAAGAACGCTGTGATGACTTCTGCCACAACCCCGGAGGCCCATGGCCCCAGGCAAGTACCAGTGTTCCAGTACTTTTCATTACGGAGGTGGTGGGAGGGAAAAGCTTAAACGGGCACTTTAAAGCTTGCAAGTAATCACAAATATCAAAACCTAGTCACCAGAGATCACAGGTGTGGTGACGGCACAGTAGTAGGGTAGGGCACCGTCTCATAACCCAGGCACTTACCCAGTGTTGTTTATGTTCCGATGGGGCAATATTTCTTACCTGGGGACCAAAAGAAGACCCAAAGCGGCGCTCATAGGAGGAAGTCCTGCCTCAAAAAGCTGAAAATAGAGAGATAGTTTTTTTGTGTTGTTTTTCCTTTTAAGAATAACTGAAACATAATAATAATAAATTCCACTCAGGACTGAACCACAAGAGTTTGCTGTATCCTTGCGTGGCCACAGTGGTGTCAGACGTGGGATTGTCGGGTCCCCTAGAGCCATGACCCAACCCATTACAATGGAAGCCATGGTCACGCAACTGGCTGAGGGCCAGAGACATTTGCAGCGAGTTATAGATCAAAGTAATCAAAATGTCCAAAAGGAAAGAGAGGCGTTTCAAATGGCTTTAAAAGAACAGTTCGCTCTCTTAACTTCGAACCAACAGGTCCAAGATATGGCCATCCTACGGCTGACAGATGCCATCTCCAGTGCCAGAGTACACCCGACTGCTCCAGGAACTGAATGCATTTTATTAACTGTTTGATTAATTAAAATCATTACAGTAAAAAGAAGCAGCATTTATTAAAATAAAACAATTCATAAAACTATTTCACCTCAGACCCCTGCCCACACCCCAGTCCTTCAGTGCCATTGTCCTTATGAGGGCTTGCATTCCTCAATTCATTTGTACACGTTCTCGGGGTTTTATTTTAGAAGTAGTTTAAAACTAGGGCAGTAAAAATTTCTAAAAATTATAAGAATGGACTTTGGGTAAGGGTATTAACCCTTCTGGTTCCTTGCAGGGTCCCCCCGGCCGCAATCACCACTTTGTGAAAGCCAGATTGCAAGAGATGGAGGAGGGCCATCAGACTAGCACAGGAGCTGTCTTTCCTTATGACGCCTCCTTTATGGTACTCCTAATTATGTGCGTAAATTTCCCCAATCTTGCTAAGTTTCTTGCCATTGAGTCTGAGAAACACAAAGCCGAGGCCTCCCTCCAGGTCCTTGCTCTGTTTACAATGAGCAGCGGGCGAAGAAGGTGCCAGCGCTCTTTGTTCAATGTGGGGCAGCAGCACAAGAGGTGTAGCCTGGAAGCCAGTATTCTTTAACAAAGGGCCATAGCCTGCATTCGTTGCTCATCCCCTTACAAGCCCACGCTGGATTAAAGTCTGTGATACCTAGCATGATAAGTCTCATGCAGAGTATTTTCCTGAGAGTGTCCACTGACAGGGCCTTCCGCAGGTAGGGTGGAGCCTTTCCCAAAATGTATTAACTGTACAGTGGTTCTGTGAGCAAACTGGTGCTGAGGGATTCGATGAAAAGAGCAAATGATGTTTCCAGGACCTGCTTATTCTCCGCTTTCTTCCAAGAGGATTCAGGAATTTCGGATAGTTGTAGGCTTGCTGCCTCTATCCCTAAGGTGGTAATGGGCTGGCCGAGGCTGGTTTGTCAGGCTGTACCGGTCTCCTCGAGGACACACCCTAGTTGATATCTAAGGGAGTCTTCCGGAGCCCTCAAGGTCTTAATGTATAACTTTATCAGCTCCCCCTGGCCTATCAGGTCTGGCCTCCGAAGGCCAAGCTCCAATCTTTGCCTTGATTTCCTTGCTGCTCATGGAATATGCAGCCTTAATTTGAGTTGTGTTTAGGAACTTGTCCAGCTCTCCAGGAAAGGCCAGATGACCAGAACTGATGGCAGGAAGCAGTTTTGCTCTTAAAACTGTCAATATCGGCTCAGCTGTTGGACTTAGCAAATGATGGCTAAGTTGTCTTAGCAGATGGGTGACGTTGCTGGCCTTGGTTTTGAGATGTTTTAGATGAATATTTGAGCTGGCCCGTTCTGAGAGCCAGACCCCAAGGTAGCTATAAGCTGCTACTGTGTCGACTCGCAGATCTCCAATGAACCAATGGGCTTGCTTTTTGTGCTGGTGTTTCCCAAACACCATTACCTTTGTCTTCCCCTGATTGATCAGTAAGTGGTTATCTTGGTTGAAACGATCCAGCGCGTTCAAGGCTCTCTGAAGGCCAACTCTAGTGTGGTCCATTATTACAGTATCATCTGCATATTGTAGTACCGGCAGCCTCATCCTGCCCAGCCTTGGAGAGACTAGGCTGGCATCAGTGTAGAGATTGAACAGGAGAGGAGCCAGTACACAGCCCTGTTCAAGGCCGTTGTCTGTAAGAATTTTTGAGGACACTGTTTTAGCACTTGTTTTGACCCGCACCCAAGTGACTTCGTATAGCGATGTTATTGCTTTCAATAAAGAAGAAGGGATCCCCCAGCTGGATAATTTACACCATAGCCTTCTGTGGTCAACTTTATCAAAGGCGGTACTGTAGTCGATGAAACAACAGAACAGAGGAATACTCTTCTTCTTGACTGCCTGAGATAAGTGGACTAGTGCTATAATGTTATCCATAGTAGAAGAGTGTGACCTAAATCCTGATTGATAAGGTGGGATGATGCCTTTTCGTTGTGCCCATAGCTCCAAATCATTCATGAAGAGGCGAGCACAGGCCTTTGCTTCTATGTCAAGAAGAGAGATTAACCTGTAGTTCATAGGTTTGGAGCAGTCGCCCTTCTTGAAAACCGGGCAGAGTATGGAGCCCCTCCAGGAATCCGGTACCCTTGCATTTGAAAAGATGTTATTAAAAAGCGGGGTTAAGGCTGCCGCCCAGAAGTCCGGTGCCGATTTAAATATCGGAGCTGGTAATCCGTCATTCCTCATTTTCTTAATTGTCTTGGTGACCGCGTTGGCTTTTATTGATGTGCCTGGGGGGCTTACAGTGTCCTGGTTCTGGGCTATTTTATACTATGTGGCCTTTATCGAGATTATGGGTCCGGATCTGTTGTTTTACTGTGCTTGGCCTACGGTGCCCTGCTCCCCCCTTGTTTGCTTCTGTACCGACTTCTTTCGATGGATTGCTCGTATATAGTTGCTTTACATGGCTTAACCAATCACTCTCGGACACCCCATTCTCTCTCAGCCCTCCGTGGTTGCTCAGCTGATTAATGTGCCTCCAGAGCCCGCTGAGATTCTTCTCTTTCATCAGGGAGAATACTTTCAGCCATTCCTTTTCAATATGTTCTCTCTTGTGCTTCCAGACTTTCTTTTTATAAGCCGACCTCAGGTCTGTGATGGAGAGACCCTTGGGTAAAATTCCCCCTCTTTTTCTGACTAACAGGGCCTTTCGTATGGCTCGCTTGCCTTCGGTTATGTCATTCGAGAAATGTGGATAGCCAGTGGTCGGAAGGGGCTTATTGCCTGGGCACTGTTGTCGTCCATTTCCTAGGTACGATAGTAGATCTCCTGCTATATTCTCCCAGCCTTTTATTGATGAGACACATTTTAATGATTCAGTGCAATGCTGCTTTGTTTCGATCCATGCTCTCATTTTGTCTCCAATTTTCACAGACCATTTGATCCTTTGAGGGACCTTATATGCTTCATCTCCTCTCGTCTCCCCTATTGGATTATAAGAGGTGGCTAACCGTGCCTTTAGTTGTAGTGTGGCCCTCAGAGGTCTGTGATCACTTTCAGCCCTATCTACAACTTCAAAGTCTATCAGTCCTGCTGAAATGCTTTTGCTAACCAAGATGTAATTGATCGTCGAGATGTTCCTAAAGGTTGGTTTTGGGCTCCATAGTGGAGAGCGTGCTTCCTTTAGAGCATGGGTTGTACAAAGCTTATACTGCAAAGACAGCTCTAGCGCTAAGACACCTCTGCATACACGCGCTTTATAAAACTTTCATTTCATTTCATAATTGTTAAGTAAATTGAATAAAGGTTCTCCCTGACCCCTGCGCCTCGGATTGCTAGGTCTTTTTTTCTAGGTCCCTTAAATTAAAGTCCCCCACAATGATTACTTGATGGAGCTTGTATTTAGATAAAAGGTCGTCTAGTGAACTTGTCAGGGCGTCCATAGATTCTTCTGTGTTGGCATGTACTGGTTTGATGTAACAATTGATTAGCAGGAGACGAAGTGGTAGGGAATTTAAATGCAGACCTTTAATCAAAAGGGCTTGAAGCTCAGGAGTCCTTGTTTGAACTTCTATAGCCACAAATCGGCAGGCATGCTTCAGAAAGATAGAAAGTCCACCTGATGGCCGGCCGAAAATGTTCTGTTTTATTGCTGCAACATGATGTTCATAGTACCCTGCTAGAGGGGTACTGGCCAGGGCCCATGTCTCTTGGAAGCATAATATGTCGCCCCTCGTCAGAAAATCCTGTATATGTTCTCCTTTTACATTTTTGTTGATCCCTGCGCTATTCCAGGAAATTATTGTGATTTGTTGTTAGGGCAGATTTGTGTCTCTTTCCTCAGTCCAGCTGGGTTCATTTTCATTTTTGTTAGGAATTGTACTGCTGCGGTCTTTGTGTTCCCGTGTGGTGTTGGGCGGTAAGACTGGCATGTACTGTTCGGCAGTTGTTACGGCAGGTGACCCTGATGTTAGCTGGGATGTTTAAACTGGACAAACTGCTACAATTGACTGTATTGCTACAAGTCCCATGCAATATGGAGTGTGCCCCGTTTCCCCCTCTGTTTTCTGTGAGAACATGTGGGTATTTCATTTGCTGACGGAGCTGGACATCTATGCCCCACAAAGCAAATTGCTGAAGTTCACCTAATACTGGTTTTAGGAGATTCGTTTGCCTCAAAACCACCAGGGTTGAATCACCATGAGTGCCCCCCTGGAGTTTCTTGAATCAGACCCATTCTAGATCTTCTGACTGGATTTGTTTCAGTGTGGCTACGCGCTTGACGAGGCGAATAATGTTACTCCTGACAGGGTATCATATTGACCCTTGATGTAATATCTGGGCATAAATACCACCTCGAAAATGCTTGTACTTGCATCGGTAGGTAGAACTTCTTCTGTTCCCTGCTCCTGAATTTCTGAGCTGTTCGTGAAGCTTGGTCTGACTGAGCAATTCTACCCGGTGCCTTGTGGGTTGCCAACTTCCTTCCCAAGTGTACCTGAAAATGTTGTCTTCTTCACTGTTATTGGCTGGGGTTGCAGTGATGCATCAGATTCCTTTGTAGGAATGACTGCCATAGCTTGGGTGCTGGCGTCCGCCTTCACGGGGCGTATTCCTGCTTCTGCTGTTGGGGCTACATTAGTTCTTATGGTGACGGAGGGTGAAAAAGCTTGTTCAAGCGTGTGTTTTACGGTTGTTGCCTGTTCTACTGTGTGCCCATCGGGTAAGCCCTTTAAGGAGCCCTTCTTAATGCCTCTTTTAACAGTAAAAATTGGATAGAACTGCCTGTCTTTAGGTTCCTTTTGTTCAGTAGTTTGGTTTGTGATTAGAAGCTGTATTTGCCCCCTTTTTGCTTTAGACTTTTTGAGTTGTTTTCTGATTTTTTGCTTTCCTTGATAGGTGAGCGTCTAGCCTAGCTGAAGGTTTTGGGGATCCAGATACTTGGCTGTTTGTTATGGGCTCGGCCATTTCAGTATTATTAGCCCTTAAATCAATGTTGCTTCGACCTCTTGCACGGGACTCCGCGGCCCTAGTCCCTGTTTGTTTTCTGGGTTCCCCTTTACTTTAGGGCTTAGTGGAGCTCCTTCCTTCTCCATTATGCCAAGATCATGTCTACTTGGTACTGGCGCATTTTTTATTGTACTAGGTGCTGTTGTAACCCCTCTCCCTTTCGCCATCTCCACTATATCCCCTAGGATCGTCGGAAGGGATGCCCACTTGTCGATAATCGTTGCACAGGAGCATGAGCACGGTTTAGTCTCCAGATTTCTTGTGATCTTATCTTCCAGTGCCTCCACTTTGCTACTTAGGTTGACTAGGCGTAGTGCTATTGATTGTAGGAGGTCTATCTGAACCTCCATCTTTGTCGACTGCTATAGTAGCGCTCTACTTACAATATTGTGTGTTTCGTTTGCGGACAATAATTGAGGGACTTCTCCATCGTTGTCCTTCGCTGTTTGATATTCACGCTGTATGGCTCCTGCTGCCTCTGAAAGCCAAAGCAGCTTTGGAGTCTGCTCTAGGGTGCGCTCTATCTTTCGCCCTAGATTTTGAAGAAAAGAGTCAGCGAAGACTTCTTCCATTGGGGAGTCTGGTATAGATCGATTGCGGGTGAGAGAGGGCCTGAAGTTACATGTGAAGCCTCAGAGTTCGAGTAATCTTCATCTTCATCTCCAGCTTTATTCCGATGAATTTGGGCCACTACCTCAATAATTCGCTCTGTTTTGGGTTGCGTTTCCTTGTTGTTTTGTTTGATTCCAGGGTGTGGCTGGTATCCCTGATATGCCCCCCTGAAGTGACAGGGGAGGTGTAGACATCCCTTTCCCTCCAACTCGCTGGGCCTGAAAGTGTTCTCTTTTTAGGGGTGGATAAACTTCAAGTGACCGTCTTATTCAAGCTCAAAGTACTTAAAATACTGTTTGCCTGAGAAAATTGGGTGCCTGCTTCCGTGTTTAGCTAATCTGGTGAGCAATTTGTTGGTTGACCAAGGTTCGTGGTGTATTTTCCACTTGGTTGAAAAAACTGCGTTATTGATACCCTTGTTCCCCTTGTTCCCTTGGCAGGTCATCCTGTCAGATGGGCTTGGAGCATTGTGGTTGAGTGGAGCTCCTTGTGACCCGTTATGTGGGTGTCTGTGGGCTTGATCTTTCATCAGGAGCCGTCCTCTTTTTGGGCCCCATTGCACTAATGAGACACAGGTGTTAAAAGAATGGTCTGAACGGGTGGTATTCGGAACTCCTTATACAAGGCTAGTGGTCAAGTCATCCAAGGGCCTGGAGCCAGCTATAACAATAGGGGGAGGGGCTTGTTGACTCCTTCAACTTAGTGGGATTTACGACTTTGGCCATCCAATGCCCCTGCCCCATCCCTGCTCCTCCCTTGTAACCCTCATAGGCCTGTGTTTGGCTCTGACTGAGGCTTAGTGGGGCTCCTCCATGCAGCTCCGGTATGGCAATCCTTTGGTCCTCTAAGTGAATGCTAAGGCCAGGGCACACTTGAGTCTGGGCTGAGTTACTGTCCTGCTGTCCATCTGCACCTCTGACCCTAGGGGAGGTTAGAACCCAAAGGATCCCTCATTGCAGACCGCAGGCATTTGGGACTAATGCAAGTGGGGGATTGCTGCTTGGCCAAGTAATTACTCTCGTACAAATATCTGCTGTCACTTACTCTCGTCTTTACCGGAGGCTCATCTGTGAACTTCGCCGGCTGGTCTGCCCCTCTCCTTACTGCTCTTTGTAGGTGGGTAGTAGGTTGACAGTGTGATGCCCGGCTGAACCAGCTGGCTTCCAGAGGCTGGGTGAGCTGAAGGGTTGATATGCCACGAAAAGGCCCAGCAACAAAAGGACGCTGTTTCTCTCCGGTAGATAGAGAGTGGGTGCCGCCAGGCGCTCCACAGGCTGCACCGGATCTAACAGGGTCGCTCCACGGTGCACCTGGGGCACTCTCTTGGCGGCTGCCAACTAACAGCGGCTGCACTGCCAAACACGCCCTCTCCCCTGCCCGGGGTGGTAGGGGCCAAGGGAGCGTGAAGCAGCACAGTGTCAGGCACAGCAACAGCGGGCGGCGTCCCAATGTCCAATACCAATGCCAGGAGCCAGCAGGAATCCGCCAGAAACACCAGGGACTGTTTTACAGAAGTTTCTGGAAGGGGAGGATCCTGATTATTTTCTTTCAAACTTTGAACGGGTGGCTCCACCACTACCCGGCCTCCAGGACAGTGGGGACAATACATTGCACTGTTGTTGTCAGGGGAACTCTAAGCTGCATACCAGGCTGCCAATCCTGCTGTGGTAACACCATATCCTGAGATAAAAAGGGCCACTTTAGAAAGGTTGGGTTGTGACCCAGAGTATTACAGGGGTTGTTTTCTCAAGGAAAAGTGGACAGTAGGTGACAATTCCCGAGCACTATATTATCGAATTAGAGACTTGGGGACTGATGGTTACAACCCACTATGAATACTATGGAAAAAGTCACAGAAAAAGTGTACTTAGAACAGTATCTAGAAGCACTACCACCCAACACTCGTCATGGGTGAAACAACACCCTAACCTGACTGTTCATTATGCGATAGAATTAGCCTGCGCTTGCCACCGGTCTTCAGAGTTCAGAATACAATCACTGAAACATTCAACGATGTCCACAAGAATAGGGCAGTGAGTGACAGGGCAGGCTGGAGAAAGTCGTCCTCCTGTTCTGCCTGGACCACTAGCAAAACCTAACCCCAGTGTTCATTCTCAATTGCAGGGTCCACAGTGCTTCCATTGTGCTGAGCAGGGACATATAGCCCGCCACTGTCCTCTTAAACCTGATACCGCAGGACCCATGGAAATAGGGTTTTCCAAAGGTTGAATCCTGGCTCCAGGGGAAAGCCAGTACCTTGAATGGTAAACCTCTGGAGGCTCTTCTAGATGCTGGATGTCATCACACTGTAGTTAGTAGAGATCTCATATCCTTGGCCCAAATCAAAGATAAATAAATGGTACAGGTGTCATGTGTACTTGGTGATAGACGCACTTATCCCTTGGCCGAAGTTTTTATAGAGATTGGCGGGGAACCCCAGGTACACAAAGTTGGGTTGGTCCCCTTTTTGGCTGAAAAGGTTCTTCTGGGAACGGACCTTCCCCGCTTCCATGACTATTTAGTGGGAATGACAAAAGAAAACACTGGAACTTGTTGGTTGAGGGAAGCCCCTTTTTGTGCAACCGAGATAACAGCCCAAAAAGGAAAGAAAACAAAAACATAGAAGAGATAAAGAGAGATATCAGATGTTGCCCAAACCTCATTTTACTTGTCTTCTTTTGTCCCCAAAGTAGGTCCCTACTCCTTCCGGAGTTACCCAACAGCCCAGAAAGAGGACAGCACGCTGCTTCACGCTTGGGAACAAGCACAGGAAGAAGATCCAGATAATGTAGGCCCTTATTTCTGTATTAAACAGGGGTTATTGTATAGAATCACGGGGGCCCGAATAAACAAATAGAACAACTTTTAGTACTCCTCGCCTTTCGTCAGCAAGCCTTACAGCTCACCCATAGAAAAGCCGGGGGTAGGCATGATGGTCAGGAGCATACCCTAAAGTACTTCCTGGAGCGATTTTATTGGCCTGGTGTGTATAGGGAAGTCACAAAGTTTTGTGCAGCATGTCCCAGATGTCAGCTGGTAAATCCCCCTGGAATAAAAAAGCCCCCTTATATCCCATCCCTGTTATCAAGATACCCTTTCAACGGGTACGGGTGGACTTAGTGGGACCCTTAACCCGGTCAGCTCGAGGACACCAGTATATACTAGTACTCGTGGATTAAGCCATGCGCTGCCCAGAAGCCATTCCCCTGTCGAGTATGACAACATCTTCTGTTGCCCATGCTATGATCTCTTTCTTCTCACTGGTAGAGTTTCCCCAGGAGATCTTAATAGATCCGGGAACCCCTTTTATGTCTCGACTGATGAAGGAGGTGTGTAAACTCCTGGGTGTTCACCAGATCCAGACAGCTGCTTACCACCCACAAACCGACAGACTGGTAGAAAGATATAACAAAACCATTAGGACAATGTTAAAAAAATTGGTTACGGACACAGGAAGGGACTGGGACCGTAAATTACCTCTTGTTTTGTTTGCCATAAGAACACATGAACAGAAATCTACTGGCTTCACTCCATTCAAACTATTGTTGGGAAGGAAGCCCCGAGCCTTATTAGATATGGCAGCTGAGCAGTAGTCTGAAGAGGAGGATGAGGGAAAACCCCTCTTAGCGTATAGTGAATCTCTGAAAGAAACTTTGGCTACTTTATGGGATGAGGTTCGTAATAACTTAGAAAATTCCCAACAAAAACCAAAAGAAACATATGACAAAGGAAGCAAACTCAGGGAACTAACTGTGGGGGAAAAAGTCTTGTTCTCTTACCTAGTTCTGAAGAAAACTCCTAGCAACCTGGTCGGGACCATATTAAGTCATAGCGAAAGTGACACCAGTAACATATAGGGTAGCAGCGCCACAGAAAGGATGGTTAGGACACATTTACCATATAAATCTGTTAAAAAAATGAGAGGGACCCCCAAACAAAAAAAAAAGTGAGGAAGTATGAGCTGAAGAAATTCCCAGGAAGAGAACTTGCAAGCAGAAATACTGTGATCCAGAGATAAAGACAGAGAAACAGTCAGCCTGGGAAACTGGGTAACCTTACTCAACCCCTAGAAATTCCCCTACAACCTCTTACCTTCACCAGGAGAAACACCTAAGATGGGAACTAAATTGACTCTGGAACAGAGCTGACATTGACTCTGGAACAGCACCTTGAGACCCTCACTGGTGAGTAGCGCACTTTACAATCGCCTGAATGATTGATTGATTGATTGACAGGTTGACTCGCTCTCCTAGACCAGTATCCTGGTCTTGCTTCCAGAACCCCTGGGTGAACTTCTCTGATAACCCATAATATTGTCACGGAAAAAGGGCAATTTGTCAAGCTAAAACCTTATTGGATCCCTGCTGCCAGGCGTCAGGCCGTAGAGCAAGAAGTAGAGGCGATGTTAAGAGCTGACATAATCAAGCACTCTCAGAGTGCCTGGGGTTCTCTTGTGGTACTCATTCCAAAACTGGATGGGAGTCCGGGTTTGTATTGATTTCCGCCAACTAGATGTAATTTCCAAATTCAACACATACCCCATGCCGAGGGTTGCCAAGTTAATTGAAAGGTTGGAGGGAGCCAAAGTTATGTCAACAATAGACCTAACCAAGGGATATTGGCAAATACCCCTCACACGTACAGCCAGGGAGAAGACCGTTTTCTCCACTCCCTCTGGATTGTACCACTTTAAAGTAATGCCCTTTGGACTTCATGGCATTCCCACCACCTTTCAAAGACTCATGGACATAGTATTACGGGCACATCACCAATATGCGGTCGCGTATTTAGATGACATAGTTGTTTATAGCACCAAATGGGAGACACATCTACAACACTTAAACCAGGTTCTCAATACCCTAAAACAAGCAGGTCTGACATTGAATCCTAAAAAAACTTCCCTTGCTACTGATCTTTTAGAGTATTTGGGATATACTATTGGTGCAGGTACCATAAAACTTCAACTCAATATGCTTGAGGCTATACAGAACATTCCTCGCCCCACAACAAAGAAAGAGATTCAGTCATTTCTAGGCCTTGTAGGGTATAATCATAGGTTTATACCCCAATTCTCAGAGATTGCCAGCCCTCTCACAGACCTAATCACCCAAAAATACCATGGCTCTAAAATAAAATGGACTATATCACAAGAAAACAGTTTCCAACAACTAAAATAACTTTTTCTCATGCCCCCCCTGCTCATGTGTCCTGATTTCAACAAACTTTATGTTCTTCAAACAGACGCCTCTGTCGTGGCCTGGGCGCTGTGTTATCTCTCCTGACCAACAAGGGGATTTATGACCTGTCTTATTTCTCAGTCGGGAACTGTTTCCGCAGGAAGTTCATTACGCTACCATGGAAAAAGAATGTTTGCCCATAAAGTGGGCCATTGAGGCACTTCAATATTGTTTTTAAGGTCGGACATTCATCCTTTTAACAGACCATGCCCCTCTTACTTGGTTAGCTACTCATAAGGACACAAATCCCAAAATACCACGATGGTTCCTAGCTAGGTAGCCTTTCTCTTTTCAGGCTTACCATGTGCCAGGTAAACTACAGGGGAACGTGGATTTTCTATCCCGTTGTCCAATCACAATATGGCCTGAACATCCATGCCTAGAAGAGAGGCAATGTAATCCAGCACTCGCAGTCCGCAGAGCTTCCAAATGGTCGGCCCTACTGTCGACCTGAAAAGTGCTCCAGTGTTTGGTGCACACGTCACGGACGCATCGACAAAGGATCCGATAAAAATGCCCGAAGAAGGAATGACGGGTGTGTACAGCGACTGCGACGGAGAGGATGAAATGAAGTCCGAAAACGCGGAGGGAACCGGAACATCTCAGGAGAAGAGAGAGCGGAAACCACGGGACACCAGAGGAAGTAGAGGAGAGACGCAAGACACCGGGAGGAGGCAAGGCTGCCGGCGAGCAGTTCACCTGCAAAACTCTCGAGTCCAATGGTCCCTGTGGAGAGGATGCTGTGACGACTTCTGCTACGACCCCGGAGGGCCACGGCCCCAGGCAAGTACCAGTGCACTCTCGAGTCCAGTGGTCCCTGCGAAGAGGATGCTGTGATGATTCCTGCCACGACCCTGGAGGGGGGCGGCCCCAGGCAAGTACGAGTGCACTCTCAAGTCCAGTGGTCCCTGCGGAGAGGATGCTGTGATGACCCTTGCCACGACCCCGGAGGGCCGCGGCCCCAGGCAAGTACCAGTGCACTCTCGAGTCCAGTGGTCCCTGCGGAAAGGATGCTGTGATGACCCCTGCCATGACCCCGGAGGGGGCGGCCCCAGGCAAGTACCAGTGCACTCTCGAGTCCAGTGGTCCCGGCGGAGAAGATGCTGTGATGAACCCTGCCACGACCCCGGAGGGGAGCGGCCCCAGGCAAGTACCAGTGCACTCTCGAGTCCAGTGGTCCCTGCGGAGAGGATGCTGTGATGAACCCTGCCACGACCCCGGAGGGGCGGCCTCAGGCAAGTACCAGTGCACTCTCGAGTCCAGTGGTCCCTGCGGAGAGGATGCTGTTGATGGAGCAAGGACTCGGACACGAGACTTGCTCGGAAGCAATCCTCTCGATTTAACTTACTAGTGAATTACTAACAAACGTATTTTGTGATTAATAATACGCATTCTCATTAGACGCGGGAAAAGAATGAAGCTTGCCCATGTGTTTACTAACTGCAAATAACACAGACGTAGGACTAGAACGCATTTAACACGGGATCTTTACTGCGCATGCGTCTACTGCATCTCCGTAGTATGACGTGCTGACGCTTGGAGGGAAATTCTGGCGCTTGCGCAAAGAGCTATAAAATGGCCACTTGAAAACTCACATGCATGGCACCTGCTTTGCTGAAATTAGAAAAATAATTTATAACTAACGCAAATGCACAAAGAGAAATACCAAATGGTATGGGTCAGAGTAGAGGTTGGTGGTATACAGTGAAATCATTTATTTTTGAGAATAACATTTTTCTTTTTGACTTTATTATTAGTGCGTATTTGGGCCTGTTAAAGTTGTCTGAGTTGAGCAGACTAACGTGGCGCGACGCATGCGCCCTGGTACGGAAGCTTGGAGGATGACTAAGGATTTGTCATGCGTCCAAGGTCGGCGGAGATGTGCCCTGTGAACATGAGGGTGAAGAGTTCATATGAAGGAACTTATTCGAGAAAATAGTTACAATTGTATTAATAAAGTTTAAAGATGTATGGGAAAGGAAGGGCGGAATAAAAGTTTGAGGGGAGGAGTTTGGAAACAATGGTTTAAAGAAATGAATGAAGTATAAGCATGGTGTGATGATCATTCCCCCCTTGCCTGACCAATCAGAAGTCAGAATTCCGTAAAAATGAAACATTAATGGGTGGTACATGGCTTATAGAAAGGTATAATTGAGGTAGTTCAGTTAGAGGCGTGAGCAAGCTTTGGGGAAGCTACAAAGAAGCTTTGGAGCGCGTTGAAGAAGCCTGAGAACGGGGTGTGCGGGGGTGGTGCTGATGCTCTGAATTGCTGATGAAGAAACCGAATGCAGAACCATCTACTTAATTTGGGTGGGTTAGAAAGAAGATCGCGGAAGAACCACGAGGAGGAAGAGAGTGTCAGAGAGGGGTGCGACGTAGTCGCCGGTAATTAGAGAGGTGAAGTATCCTGTCCTGATTCCTGTCCTGAAGTCTTTGTCTCCTGATCTGTCCTGGGAGGCCCTAACCAGCCCTTTGGCCAGGGGGTTGGTCTTCACACCATATTTTGGTAATTATGAAATTCATCGTCTGATAAATGCTCTTCTGTCTCTATCCTCTTCTTTCTGAGTATAGTTATTGTGTGGATCTGAATTGATAAATGTTATCTGATATATTCTTGAATTGGCACTCCCGTGAATGAGGGTGTTTGTACTGAAACGCTTTGAGATGGTTCAAAACCCCTAATTTAGATAAAGATTTAAAACTTATTGAGTCTGTCATTATTTTATACTTATTAAGAAATGCATAATAAGTAATGTCAATTATCGCCATCAACTAGTTTTACCTAACTGGTCCATTGACCAGAGGAACGAACTGTTTGATCAGCAGAAGGTTTAGTTAAAGAAGCAATAACTAGATCTTGAGGTATGAGAAACATTATAAACTAAAAGATTCCAGTGGTTTACTTAGCGCAGAGCGGAAGCGAGTTGTATGGGCCCAAGTGAGTATATGATAGTGGAGTATCTGTTGCTAGTAAGCCGCTGGATCAGTTTTCTGGTAGCAGAGCTATGGTTGTTAGTAACTAGTTTGGTGATAAGTACTAGATTATTGAATTTTGGTTAATGTTTTAACAAAAGAGTTAGTGTCTTGTTTCTATGTCGCCTGGAAAATTCCCGGGGAATGAATAGCAGGTGGCGATAGAAACCACACTGCAGTGAGGTTACTCGTCTGTTGGAATAACACTGAGAAGCTAGGTAGGGCTGGCAGTGTTAAACTAGGGACTATTTTCTGTACAAAAGTGAGAGTGGTTGAAAACAAAGAGTTCGCTGGTGAAACTTTAGGCGTTATATCACCTAGTAAGGGTAACTCTGAAGGAGTAGCAGGTTCTTCTAAGCTAGATTGACAGCAAAAGGAGTTCGCTGGTGAAATACTGGTCTCAAAATTCCCTAACGTGAGATACCGGAAGAGTAGCAGGTTCTCTGGAGCTTAGGTGAAGAGTAAGCGAAAGGTTTTTCTTGCAGTGAAGGAAAATAAGCTATCCTTTTGATTTAGTGGAACAGACAGAGTAGCGAATGTTTTTGCGTTGTTAATAACAAAGAAGTTTTAAGAATTTTCGAAGAAATAAAATATTGTATTACCTTGCAAAGGGAGGGTGAGTTGCCGGAGTAAGACTGACGTCACAGAGAGCCGCGCTGGGATTGGTAGATACAGCGGGCGTGTGACAGGAGGAGCTTGGTAAAGGAGGGGTGAGAAATCGCCTGAGTAGGACCGACGTCACAGAAAAGCCGCGCTGGGATTGGTAGAAGCAGCGGGCGCGTGACAGAAGCAGCATTGTAAAGGAGGGGTCAGTAGTGAGGAGCAGAACTGACGTTAGGAGAAAGCCGCGCTGACATTGGTCAGAGTACGAGTGTGAGCCTGATTTGATTGGATACATAGTTAGAAGCCGCATTAGGATTGGAGGAGAGAAGGATTGTATGTGGGATTTTGATTTGACTGTCAGTGCAAGACGTACAGGTAGAAGATTTCAAGGGTTTGCGGAATACAATTTCCTACACCGTTCTTCAAGAATGTATGGAGAGAAAAGAAAGATGTCAATTTTTAAGAGAATAAAACATTTCTTTGTTAAGGATAAGCCTGTGTTGACTAGAGAGGGCATTCCTATTCCGCCACCGAAGACACCAGCATCTTTTATGATGATGGAGAGAGGATATCATACTTGCGTGTGGCTGGAAAATTGGGTAGAGTACACGAAGGATGATGGTGTGTTAGCGTTTCCTAAGGATAGTACGTTTAATAGGAGGATTCTTCAGAATTTGAGATTGAAGATGAATGATTTAGAACCGAGACCTAGGTTAACTCAATATGAGGCTTTGGAAGAATGGGAGACTGAGTCATATGAAAGAGAGAAATGCAGAGGTGGAAGATATAGAGGATTCTTTCTGAGACATTTGCATGAGTCAAGAGAAGGGCAGATGACACAGTGGAGGAGAGCCATGGTATCAGAAGGGTTATATCCAGTGTTGATGGCTGAGGAACAATCTGGAGGTAAGTGTAAAGAGAAAATGAAACATATGAATTCGACAGGATATGGAGAGTCAGATGACGAATTGTTAGAGGATATTTTAATTAAAAATCCACCACCGTATCAAGAAGCAGCTAGTAAGGTTGTCCCAAGCGCACCCGTAATAGGAATACCATTAACTCCACAGATTTTGCATGAGACATCATACAACAGAGGGTTGGAAGATAATGAAAGAGAAGCTTTGAACAAAACTAGGGAAGAATTAGTACAAAGGATAAGTCAATTGCATTTAAATACTGAAGCTTTGACAGTACCAGTAACCATTGGTCCAGTAATCCCATTATATGGGGATAATAAGATTTGCCAGAAACCACAACTCATGACAGTTCCATTAAGTGATTCTAGAAAAGAGATAGTAATCACAGATGATCAAGTTAGTGAAAGTGAGTCGGTTATTTCATTAATGGATCTCCCTATTGTGGAACCTAATGCAGAAATTCAAAAGAGAGTTACGCCTATGAATTTGAGAGAGAGAAGACCTTTGGTTCCGGCTGGAACTTCAGATACAACAGTAGTTACCTCTGAAGAATTAGAGAGGTGGGCTCAGGAAAGGGATAATCGGAACCCAATACCAAAACTTTTGGATATTAGTAGATTGAAAGTGGAATTGGAAGAGATGATGACAGGATGTGTGGGTACGGAATGATTAAACGTTTACAATGATGAAGAATTATTGTATCTATGTAAGAGTATAACCAGGAGAGCAAGACTATTTCATGAAAGATTGACTGAAATTGCTTCAGAGATTGGAATAGATATAGGGAAATCAAAATTGTTACAGAAGCCCTATCGAGTGGATTTTACTGATAAAGATTTAGAAAGTGTGAATGCTTCAGGAAAAAGGTTACAGATAAAAGAATTAATGAACATTTTGCGAAAATGCGGAGACATTGATAAATGGAGGATTAGGTGGATAAGGAAGAAAGAAGAAGTGCAGGCGAGGGAGGCAGCAGCTGCATTTCCAGTAAGAGAAACAAGAAAAGTGGAGAGGTTGTGTCCAATGAGAGAAGTTCCTGGAGGGGGATATGTTCATGTCCCTTGGAGTAGACAAGATATTTTATCGTTTACAAATGATTTTCCAAAACTGAGAGAAAAGCCAGTTGAGTGGTAAAAACAGGTAGAGAGGTTTGTGAAAGTCTCAAAGGTGTTATTGAAAGACCTGGATGGTCTATTTGACATAGTGGTACCTGCTGATTTATGGACAGAATGTAAGATCATGATTGATTGGCCTAATGAGGAGTATCCTAGAGATGCAAAAACAGGAGCACCGTCAGAAGAAGTGATGAAAAAGTATCACCAAGTGATTACATATTTGAAAGGGAAAATCCCTCCTTAAGAGACAGATTGGGTAAAAATAGATAGAACGACACAGGAACCGAATGACTCCGTACATGCGTACTATGAACGATTGTTGCAGGTGTTCAAGCAGTATAGTGGTTTTGAGAACATTGGTGACAAAGATATGGGACATTTTGTGTATCGGTTTGTATATGGTTTGAAACTGGAAATTAGTCAGATGATACAGCAGCACATGTTGTGTTGGCAAAGTAAGACAGTGGATTAAATTCTAAAGTATGCGAAATATTGCGGGTGACAGAGGCCAGGCGAAAGAAGTTGAAAGAGAAAATGATGTGGGCTCAAGTTAAATTGGCAGAGCAGCAGGAAGAGAAGACAAATGAGCAAAATCATAATCCAGTAAAAGAACAGAGTCAGAATAATCAAGGAACGAATGGTAACAGATTTAAGGGGCGAATGGACAGAGAAGAAGCGAAAAAGAAGTTCCCTTGTCATGCGTGCGGAAAGCTTGGACATTGGAAGAACGAGTGTAAGAGTACTCAGAATAATAAGAATAATAATGGGCCAAATCAAAATTTAATCCCACAGATGCAGAATGAAGTACTTATGAATCAGCAGCAACAGGTAGTCACTCCACAATATCAGGTGCCACCAGCTCCCATGCCAAATTTTGTGAACCATCAAAGTTTCAGTGCGAACACCGGATTTCAAGGGGAAAGTGGTAAGAATAATAGAACAATTACACAATATTTTTTGCAGAACAATGAAGAACGTTCAGATTCTGCACAATGACGGTGCCTGAGGGGGGAGGAAGAGGAGTGCGTGCTTAGCGCATCCTTACCGGTAGATCAGTCAGGTCCATTTGTTGACGGGAAAGTAGAAGGTAAAGACATAACTTTCCTATTGGATACTGGTGCTAGCAGGTCTACTGTGAGAACAGCAGACATCCCAAACCTACCCCTCTCGGGAGAAACTATCCAAGTTGTAGGCGTGTCTAACCAACAGATTAGAACCCCTATCACAAAGCCAATGGAGGTGCACATTGGAAACTTCAAAGAAATGCATCGATTTGTAGTTTGTGATTCCAGTCCTGTAAACCTGTTCGGAAAAGATCTTTTGTGCAAGATGAATTGCACGATCTATTGTACACCGGATGGTGTCGCTTTCCAAACTCCCGATGAGGATGTAGTCTATAAAATGATGCTGGCCAAACAGGGAACAGAAGTAGATGAAATGTTTTCATTAATAACTAAGAATGAATTGCCGGAAGAGTTGAGAACGACAGTCAATCCAGAAGTGTGGGATTTTACAGGAAAATATATTGGGCTAATGAAAAATATAGACCCAGTTAAAGTGACAGTGAAGGAAGGTGCAGTGCATCCAAATACCCGACAGTACAAAATGAGTCCAGAAGTAAAAGCAGGAATTATTCCAGAAATTGAACGGATGGTTAAACAAGGCATTTTAAAAGAAGTGATGGGTAGTCCCTGCAATTCGCCAATAATGGGACTGAAAAAGCCTAGCGGAAAGTACAGAATAGTGCAAGACCTGCGAAAAATAAATAAGATTGTAATTCCCTGTTGTCCAATCGTACCAAATCCAGCAGTGATCCTTTATCAGATACCATGGAGTTCAGGATGGTTCACAGTAATTGATTTATGCCAAGCGTTCTTTTCTATTCCTTTGCACCCAGACAACCAGTATTTGTTTACGTTTAAATTTGAAGATCGAATTTACGCATGGTGTCGTGTTCCTCAAGGGTACACAGAAAGTCCTTCAATCTTTAATCAGATTTTGAAAAAGTGGCTAGAATCATTGATTATGCCCAGAAATTCTGTTCTGGTTCAGTACATTGATGACCTGTTAGTGGCATCAAAAACGCGAGAAGCTTGTGTCACAGATACAATTGCGTTGCTGAACCATTTGGCTGAAGGAGGGCACAAGGTGTCTCCAGAAAAATTACAGTTCTGTCGACAAGAAGTAAGATATTTAGGGCATAAAATAGAAAGAGGAGTTAGAAAAGTGACACCGGAAAGAATAAAAATAATCAAAGAAATGCAATTGCCACAGACTCAGAAAGAAATGAGAATGTTTCTGGGAGTGGTTGGATACTGCAGACGATGGATAAATGGGTTTTTCTGTGTTGGCAAAACCATTAATACAGATGATTCGGAAACGAGCAAAAGATCTGATTGATTGGAATGATGACTGCCTAGAGGCATTTGTGAGATTGCGAAATTGTCTGTGTGAGGCTCCTGCCTTGGGCATGCCAGACTATACAAAAGACTTTGCTTTGTTTTGTTGCGAAAGAGAAAATTGTGCACTTTCAGTTTTAACACAGAGACATGGATTGAGTCGGCGTCCAGTGGCATATTTTTCAGCTACATTGGACCCGGTGGCTTCAGCATTGCCTGGCTGCTTAAAAGCAGTAGCTGCTACTTGTATGAGTCTGGAGCAAAGTGAGTCAATAGTGATGGGACATCCGGTAAAGGTATTCGTTCCACACTCGGTTGAGATTCTTTTGACGAGAACAAGAACACAGCATCCATCCCTAGTCGTTTGACAAAGTATGAAAGAGTGATTTTGGGAGCTGAGAATGTGACTGTGACAAGGTGTACGATTCTGAACCCAGCCACGCTATTGCCAGACCCCTGTGATGAGGAAGTAAAAGATGAAAGTGATCATGATTGCTTAGACGTGACTGAGTTATGCACAAAGCCTTGCCCGGATATAAGAGAGACACCACTAAAAGAAGCAGATCACGAGTTATTTGTAGACGGCTCCTGCCTTAGGACACAAGAAGGAGGTCTAAGTGCTGCATATGCTGTTTGCAAAATTTCGGGGGTAATTGAAGCATCCTGTTTACCTGGGGTCAAGTCTGCACAAGTAGCTGAATTGGTTGCCTTGACAATGGCATGTAAAAAGGGGAAAAATTGGAGAGTAACCATATTTACGGATAGTCAATATGGTTTTGGGATTGTGCATGACTTCGGCCAGCTTTGGATGCAGAGGGGATTTCTGACTTCCTCAGGGTCTCCTATCAGAAACAGCAAAAATGTAAAGGATTTGTTGGAAGCATTACAATTGCCAAAAGAGATAGCAGTTGTAAAATGTGCTGCACCTCAGTCAGGAAATAACTATGTGACTGCTGGTAATAATTATGCTGACCAAGTGGCGAAATACTGCGCTAAAAATGCAGTAGCCAAAAACAGACAAATTGAAACGGGGGAAACCAGATGCCAATTTATGTACTTCTCAGTGCCAGAGACATGGGATGAGATTAGACAATTGCAGGAAGAAGTTGAGGAAAAGGAAAAAGAAATCTGGATAAAGGCAGCCTGTACCTAAAGACCACATGATGAAGTATGGGTGTATCTAGATGGAAGACCAGTCATGCCAGATTGTCTGCTTTCAAAAATGGCGAGGGTGTATCATGGAGCAACACACATAGGGAGAGATTCAATGATCAGACTATTCAGACAGAGTTGGTACAATCCGAAGTTCAGGGTAATCGCAGAGAGCCTTTGCCAAAGATGCTTAACCTGTCAACAGCAGAACCCAGGTAGAAAGACAGCGGTAAGCTGGGGAAAAATCGGAAAGGCAGAAGGACCCTTCACCAGATTACAGTTAGATTTCATTGAGTTACCCCCCTGCAACGGATTGAAATACGTACTTGTCATGGTGTGCCTTTTCTCAAGATGGGTGGAAGCCTACCCTACAAGAAGAAATGACAGTCTTACAGTTGCAAAATTAGTGTTGAGGGAGTTTGTGCCACGGTTTGGTTTCCCGGTCACTTTGGAATCAGATAGAGGCCCTCATTTTAATAATGAAGTAATTCGATTAATCTGTGCTGCATTTAACATTGAACAAAAACTACACTGTGCTTATCGTCCAGAGGCTTCTGGAGTTGTTGAACAAATGAATGGCACAATAAAGTCAAGATTGGGAAAGGTGTGTGCATCCACAAAGCTAAAATGGCTAGATGCATTACCACTTGTATTAATGGGTCTCAGAAGCATTCCAGACAGAAAAACAGGAATGAGTCCACATGAAGTACTCATGGGAAGAGCCATGAGACAGGCGTTTATTCCTGGAAATAAACTAATGAGTATAACTGATGATCTGGTATTGGACTATTGCAAAGCATTGGCTGAAATGATGCGTTTAATCTCTCATCAGGTTGGAGAAGACGCAGTTAAAAGACAGCCAGATCAAGCGCATGATTTGAATCCTGGAGATTGGGTGCTAGTGAAGAAACACGCAAGGAAATCGTGTCTAGCACCAAGGTGGGACAAACCAAGGCAAGTCATACTAGTCACTACCACAGCAGTGAAGTGTGCAGGTTTGCCCAATTGGATTCACGCTAGTCATACCAGAAGAGTTCCGAGCCCATCAGAGCAACAAGAGCCACCACTGACTGAGCAGGCTGAAGCATCAGGAGTTGTAAACTGTGAAATTGAAGAATCTAGAGTGATAGATTCCGGAAGACAACCATATGATGAGCAGGCCGAGATAAGTCAGGAAGAATGGATCCCAGTAATTGAAGTAATTGATGATGGTATTGAAACCAGAAGAAGATCAGAATTGAAAAGACAGGAAGGTAGTCAGGAAGAGACAGGGGAAGAAGAACACACTCAGGTGAAAAGAGAAAGAGACATAAACAAACCTGAGGAGGGAAAAAGAGAAGAAGACGTTCAGGCAGAAGAAGAAAAGTTTGAATTAAGACCTGAACAGGACCAGATAGAGTTAGAAGAACAAACCCAGGCAGAAGAAGAAAGATTTGGAGTAAGACCTGAGCAGGATCAGACAGAATTAGAAGAACAAGCTCAGGAAGAAGTAGAACAAAATACGGTAGAACCTGAGCAGGAAGAAGCAAAAGAAAGTACAAGCACAGAAAACAGAGAAATAGAACAGATTGTGCCCAGAACAAATGAAATAAAAAGAACCTTACAAGGAGATAAGGAAGGTGAAAAAGCAGTACAAATTACAAGAGTCAGAAAGGGAGACAATTGGCCAACTGGAGTAAAGAAACTGAAATATCACCTGAGAAAATCAGAAAAGAAACCAGAGCAAGTGAATGAAATCACAAGTCAAACAAGACCTAAGCAAACTTTAGCAAAAATAACTCGAAGAAGTCCAAGATTGAGAAATTTAAACAGAAAATACAAGGCTCCAGAGTGGACGTACGTCATTCTTGAAGAATTTGAGTCCCTGGACCTGTCTGATGAGACAGAAGAAGTCCATATTGCACAAATTGACGAAAGCCAATTGAAACCTCCTTAAAGAATAAAAAGAACAAAAAGACTGAAAAGGAAAAAAATAAGAGAAAAGAAATTTTCTCAGAGACAAAATGGCCGACAATGAAGTTAGCAGAAAACCAAAGTGTGGAGTAAAAAGAAAGTGTCTTAGATTTTGTTTTTGTAGTATTTTATTAGCGATATTAGGATGGTTATTCCTAACAGTAGGGGTATCCTTAATATTAGAAATAAATGACAAGAATAATACAGATACTAATATTAAAGTAGATAGATTAAGAGAAACTAAAATAGAAATAGGAGTGGAAGATGAGGCAAACTATCACAATGAGTCAGATTATAATACGTCCTCTAATGTGTTTATTAAATTATTATTTCAGTATCTTAGCACTATGCAAATTAACAACGGTTATGTATGTATGAAATTACCTTCTTCAGTATCAGAAGGGATGACGTATCACCATATACCTTTAACGTATGGTGTGTCATATAGTGTTTTGTCAAGTTTATTTTATACTACAGGGAGATTGTAGTATTTTTATTCTAATTTAGATGTAGTATTTTCTGAACTTCCTATTAGAAAGAATATGAATCCAGTAGTTAGTAGTAAAAATGCAGAATTTATGGGTGAATTTTTCATAACCATGAGTTCAATAGATTTAGTTCAGGCACGTAGAGATAATCTAACATGTACATTAAGAAAAGAAGAAAAAGATTTTTTAAATTTAGTAGAAGAAAGGAGACAGGATTTAATGAAGAAGGCAACTACACAGAAAACCCATGTACCTCCATGGGTTGGGAAGGATGGAATCTATGCAAGTGGCAAGGCTCATGCTGCGATGTCCCTGGACTTTGTGAAAAGGGGAAAATTCTGCCTCCATAGATTAAAGACAGATTATAACAATAATTACATTGGTTCCAGTGAATGTGAACATAACTTCCTAATATTAGGAGGATGGGGACTAAAAGGGGGAACTGATCCTGTGTTTCCAGGAGTGTATTATGTTTTTGGGAACAATGCCTATTACAGGTTACCTGCAAGATGGTACGGAAGCTGTTATTTTGGAATAGTTTTTCCAAAAATTTATCATGTGGACAAAATCAGTGGAACCAATGGAAATTCTAACGGACTGACACGAAGCAGAAGGGCTAGTTTGTCTGAAATTATAGGAGATATTTTTAGTGCACTGATACCCTCAGTTGGAGTCATCCTAAATTCCCAGAAAATTTGTAAGTTATCAACCATAGTTGATCGTCTTTCTACAGATACTGCAGGAGGATTTTTAATGATTAACACAGAAATGGTTGCAATTAGATCGATGGTTTTACAGAACCGTCTTGCTCTTGACATATTGTTAGCAAAAGAAGGTGGAGTTTGTGGCATGTTGAAAGTTCAACATTGCTGCACTTATATTCCGGACAAGAGCAGAGAAATTAAAGGATATATTGAAAATATTACAAGAATGCATAAAGATTTGACCCAACTGGAGGTTGACAGTGTGTGGGGAAGACTAACAAAAAGTATAACATCAATAGGGAAATGGTTTGTTGGGTTTGGGAAAAGTTTTCTAGGTCAAATAATGATACCTTTAGTGATGATAATAACAAAAGTGATGTTAATAATGATTACATATTGATGTTGTAGAAAAGGAACGAAAGGAAAGGTACACTTGAACAGAAAAGGAAAGGGACAGACACGTAAGAGAAAGTTCGAGGAAATACGCTTGGAAGAAATGAAAGGCAGGTTATATAAGAAGATGCAAGATTTAGAAGGAAATTAGATAGTTAATGAAAGGTTGGGAGGCCAAATGGAGAGAACTGAGAAGTGTTAAAGTTTGTAGCTGGGATGGATGGGAAATGTTGTGATGGCTTAATATGCCATCAGAGAGGGGATTGATGGAGCAAGGACTCGGACACGAGACTTGCTCGGAAGCAATCCTCTCGATTTAACTTACTAGTGAATTCCTAACAAATGTATTTTGTGATTAATAATACGCATTCTCATTACACGCGGGAAAAGAATGAAGCTTGCCTATGTGTTTACCAACTGCAAATAACACGGACGTAGGACTAGAACGCATTTAACACGGGATCTTTACTGCGCATGCGTCTACTGCATCTACGTATTATGACGTGCTTTCGCTTGGAGGGAAATTCTGGCGCTTGCGCAAAGAGCTATAAAATGGCCGCTTGAAAGCTCACATGCATGGCACCTGCTTTGCTGAAATTAGAAAATGAGTTTATAACTAACGCAAATGCAGAGAGAGAAATAACAAATCGTATGGGATAGAGTAGAGGTTGGTGGTACACAGTGAAACCATTTATTTTTGAGAATAACACTTTTCCTTTTGACTTTATTATTAGTGCGTATTTGGACCTGTTAAAGTTGTCTGAGTCGAGCAGACTGATGTGGCACGACGCATGCGCCCTGATACGGAAGCTTGGAAGATGACTAAGAATTTGTCACGCGTCCAAGGTCAGCGGAGATGTGCCCTGGGAACATGAGGGTGAAGAGTTCATATGAAGGAACTTATTCGAGAAAACAGTTACAATTGTATTAATAAAGTTTAAAGATGTATGGGAAAGGAAGGGCGGAATAAAAGTTTGAGGGGAGGAGTTTGAAAACGATGGTTTAAGGGAATAAATGAAGTATAAGTGTGGTGTGATGATCATCCCCCCTCGTCTGTCCAATCAGAAGTTAGTATTCTGTGCAAATGAAACAATAATGGGTGGTACATGCCTATGGAAAGGTATAACTGAGGTAGTTTAGTTAGAAGAGCAAGCAAGCCTTGGGGAAGCTACGAAGAAGCTTTGGAGCGTGTTGAAGAAGCCTGAGAACGGGTGTGCGGGGGTGGTGCTGATGCTCTGAAATGCTGATGAAGAAACTGAATGCAGAACCATCTATTTGAATTGGGTGGGTTAGAAAGAAGATCGCGGAAGAACCACGAGAAGGAAGAGAGTGTCAGAGAGGGGTGCGTCGTAGTCGTCGGTAATTAGAGAGGTGAAGTATCCTGTCCTGATTCCTGTCCTGAAGTCTTTGTCTCCTGATCTGTCCTGGGAGGCCCTAACCAGCCCTTTGGCCAGGGGGTTGGTCTTCACACCATATTTTGGTAATTCTGAAATTCATTGTCTGATAAATGCTCTTCTGTCTCTATCCTCTTCTTTCTGAGCATAGTTATTGTGTGGATCTGAATTGATAAATGTTATCTGATATATTCTTGAATTGGCACTCCCGTGAATGAGGGTGTTTGTACTGAAACGCTTTGAGATGGTTCAAAACCCCTAATTTAGATAAAGATTTAAAACTTATTGTCTGTCATTATTTTATACTTATTAAGAAATGCATAATAAGTTATGTCAATTATCGCCAACAACTAGTTCCACCTAACTGGTCCATTGACCAGAGGAAAGAACTGTTTGATCAGCAGAAGGTTTAGTTAAAGAGACAATAACTAGATCTTGAGGTATGAGAAACATTATAAACTAAAAGATTCCAGTGGTTTACTTAGCGCAGAGCGGAAGTGAGTTGTATGGGCCCAAGTGAGTATATGATAGTGGAGTATCTGTTGCTAGTAAGCCGCTGGCTCACTGTGATGACCCCTGCCACGACCCCGGAGGGGCGCTGCCCCAGGCAAGTACCAGTGCACTCTCGAGTCCAGTGGTCCCTGCGGAGAGGATGCTGTGATGACCCCTGCCACGACCCCGTAGGGGCGTGGCCCCAGGCAAGTACCAGTGCACTCTCGAGTCCAGTGGTCCCTGCGGAGAGGATGCTGTGATGAACCCCGCCACGACCCTGGAGGGGCGCGGCCCCAGGCAAGTACCAGTGCACTCTCGAGTCCAGTGGTCCCTGCGCAGAGGATGCTGTGATGACCCCTGCCACGACCCCGGAGGGGCGGGCCCCAGGCAAGTACCAGTGCACTCTCGAGTCCAGTGATCCCTGCGGAGAGGATGCTCTGATGACACCTGCCACGACCCCAGAGGGGCGTTGCCCCAGGCAAGTACCAGTGCACTCTCGAGTACAGTGGTCCCTGCGGAGATGATGCTCTGATGAACCCTGCCACGGCCCCGGAGGGGCGCGGCCCCAGGCAAGTACCAGTGCACTCTCGAGTCCAGTGGTCCCTGCCAAGAGGATGCTGTGATGAACACTGCCACAACCCCAGAGGGGCGTGGCCCCAGGCAAGTACCAGTGCACTCTCGAGTCCAGTGGTCCCTGCAGAGAGGATGATGTGATGAACCGCCACGACCCCGGAGGGGGGCGGCCTAAGGCAAGTACCAGTGCACTCTCGAGTCCAGTGGTCCCTGTGGAGAGGATGCTCTGATGAACCCTGCCACGACCCCGGAGGGGCGCGGCCCCAGGCAAGTACCAGTGCACTCTCTTCCAGTGGCGCCTGCGGAGAGGATGCTGTTATGAAACGCCACGACCCCAGAGGGGCGCGGCCCCAGGCAAGTACCAGTGCACGCTCAAGTCCAGTGGTCCCTGCGGAGAGGATGCTGTGATGAACCGCCACGACCCCGGAGGGGGACGGCCCCAGGCAAGTACCAGTGCACTCTCGAGTCCAGTGGCCCCTGCGGAGAGGATGCTGTGATGAACCGCCACGACCCCGGAGGGGCGCGGCCCCAGGCAAGTACCAGTGCACTCTCGAGTCCAGTGGTCCCTGCGGAGAGGATGCTATGATGAACCGCCACGACCCCGGAGGGGGGCGGCCTAAGGCAAGTACCAGTGCACTCTCGAGTCCAGTGGTCCCTGTGGAGAGGATGCTCTGATGAACCCTGCCACGACCCCAGAGGGGCGCGGCCCCAGGCAAGTACCAGTGCACTCTCTTCCAGTGGCCCTTGCGGAGAGGATGCTGTGATGAACCCTGCCACGACCCCGGAGGGGCGCGGCCCCAGGCAAGTACCAGTGCACTCTCTAGTCCAGTGGCCCCTGTAGAGAGGATGCTGTGATGACCCCTGCCGCGACCCCGGAAGGGCGTGGCCCCAGACAAGTACAAGTGCTCCGGTACTTTTTACCACAGCACTTTAAAGCTTGCAAGAAATGACAAATATCAAAACCCGGGCACCAGAGATCCTGGGTGTGGCGATGGCACGGTGGTAGGGTAGGACACCATCTCATAACCCAGGCACTTACCCCGTGTTGTTTATTTTCCAGGGGGAAATGCACCTCACCGGGGGACCAAAAGAAGACCCCAAGCTACGCTCACAGGAGGAAGTCCTACCTCGAAAAGCTGAAGAGAGAGCAACAGTTTTTTATTGTTGTTTTTCCTTTTAAGAATAACAAACATAATAATAATAAATTCCACTCAGGACTGAACCACAAGTGTTTGTCGTGTCCTTGCATGACCACATTTACATAATTATGTAATGCACTCTGTAGAATTTAAGCTACAAATACAAGCAGTTAAGAAGAGTATTTATGAATATTAAGAGTGCAGAGCCACCTCTAGGCACCTTACATGAAAGGCTTGTTAAACGTTGGTATGGAACGCTCAGGAGGCTAAAGTCCTGCTCCACATGCAAACTGCCCCACATTGATGCTTCACAAGGCTCTAGTGATGGGATGTGGGAATCTGGAAATGGAAGAGGAGGGAAAGGCATCTCACTCCCCGCTGCCCCGCCACAGACATGCAATCAAAGAAGCAGCACTTAATTTGTAAAAGAATAAGTGCCGGGCCCAAAGTTTTGCTCAGAATCCTGTGGCTGGTGTTATCAAATGTTGTGAGTGCTGAATACCAATGATGTGTAGTCTTGATTCCAGGAACATAGCTTTCATTGGTGTAGCTGGTGCAGTGGCACCAGGGCCCAGCGGCCAGAATGGCCCACTGAACACTGATTATTGCTGTATTTTATCATTCAAACACCAGCCATGGGGTCCATTTCCTTCTTTGCACTAAGGTCCATGATACACAGGCTACTCTACCATCCCTTTCATCCATTCTTATATACTTCTTTTCCTCGTACCTCGCTCTTTCAGGTTATTTTTCATCCCTGCTTTTTTTCTCTTCCTCCTTCTTTCCTCTTTTAAGTTTTTCTACTCTTAATCTGGGTCAAAGTCTGATGAGGAAAAATAAGTGCCGGACCCCTAAAAATTAGTGTCAGTGGGCCTCACCTGTAACCGCAGCCTTAAATTAAGCATTGCAAGAAAGCTTCTAAGCTTAGGAAGAGGAAGGGAATGCACTAAGCGAGGGTGTTCCCACCAAGATGCATTTAAGCTCTGCCTGACCACACAAGTTCAGATAACATGAGAATCAGGAATGGACATGGTCCTTTTGAGTCATCATCATCAAATGTCTTTATTCGGTTGAAATAAATTAATCATAAAAGAATCATAAAAATGCATGTACCTAGCCAATAAAATGCATTAGTATATCTATAACTCCATCTAATATAATGCCCAGTGCTATAAGGTACACCAAACATAAAACAATAAAAACTGCGTCATAAAGCAAAACAGATCATTAACAACTAAGGGCATATTATCAAGAACGGCGATAAAATTATCGCCGCTTTGGCGGCAGAAAACTGCCGCTAAAGCGGCGATAATGGGCTTGATAATATGCCCTGGAGAATTCCAATAGAAGCCCATGTTCACCCCACCCACTGCACAAACCACTCAGCAGGAGGCACCCACAACCCCGGCTGTCTCTCAAGACCCCCCCGAACAACACATGGCCTTCCAACGCCGTGTGTTGGAGGTCCGGAGAGAGATGGCTGAGCAGGTGCGGGTGGGGTTCGACCTCATGGCTACCAAACTGGACGCCATCCATGGGTGTCTGAGTCCCATCAGGGACCACCTCCAGTCCCTAACGGACACCCACATGCCACTCCATGGTCTCCAATGAGCCCTGGCTGACATCGCTGGAGTCATGACTCGGTGACAAGAACACCTGTCCGCTCAGAGTGGCTCCAGCGATCTCAGCCATGAGATGGCACACATGCGGAGGCTCATGGAGGACATGGTGCGGATGGAGGCGGAAAGGATGGCAGCCACTGCTGCACATCAGCGAAATGTAGCTGGGATCTACCATGCCCTGCATGTCCTCATCATGGCATTGCTGCCACAAGGCGTGGCGCAGATGAATGCTGCTGCCCCTACACCATCCACATCTCCGCCCCCTGGTGTGTCCGTGCCTCACAGTGCGGCAGACGTTTCCACTCCGGCACCTGATGTGTCTCTGCCACACAGTGCGGTCGACAATCCACCTCTGGCCCCTGATGTGTCAGTGGCACACAGTGCTGCAGCCGGAACAGCACCACCCACAGGTGGGGCAGGGCACACATCCGAGGACGTGGCTGGCTTTGGGATCAGAAGGAGGCACTAGCATTCATTTCCGCCACCTGGCCTGTTGCTCCTTGGTGCCGCACATGGCCCCATGACCTCCCACTGACCCCCGATACACTCTGCCGCACTCACCTTGGACCGCGACATGGACTTCCATATCCTGTTTGGTGACCAATTTCTCGGCGACCAGACTGCGGACTGTACTCTTCCTCATCCTCTGTACTTGTCATTCCCCGATGGACTCTGTCTGGCCCTCCACGGGCCCATATTGTGAAGTGGGGTTGGCATGGCCGTGTACTGCTCCAGCTGCTAAACTCCACTGGATGTGAAATAAACATTCAGTAACGCACTGCTGTGTCATGTCTTTCATCATTCAAGTATGAATGTGTGGATGAATGTAGGGTCAGTGATTCCCCTTAACGTCAATGATGCTCATCTAGTGGGATTCCAGTCACAGTGTGCTACGTTGCCGATTGCGTTGCGGGTGCCGTAGACACCACAACAGGGACACACGCATTAGTCACTTCCTTGTCCAGACATAAACTGCACCATGCCCTGAGCCCCCGAGTCATTGTTGCAAGCCCTGCGCTGGTCCGGCATACGCCAGGACAGACCACTCCGCTTACGCTCTGAGGGGGGGGGGGCACATAACCACATGTCACAGGTTTACACGCTAGTGGTCTGCAGGTCGCTGGTCTAGTTGTCAGCATGTCGCGGCCACTCCCTGAGGGCAGGTTTGCACACACACCACACCCATCCGGCGCAGGCGTCACAGGCCATGTGACCCCAAGTATATAAGGGGCCGGCAACATCACATACCCCACTGCCGGAGGTGACTTGATGACGGACGTACCACGGGGCTCAATCATGAAGGGCCCATGAGTTGTTGCGCACAGGGTTAGTGGCACCCGAGGCCTTGCGGCCGCACGGGCCTACCACCACGTGGCGGTGACTGGGGTTGCACAGGGTTAGTGGCACCAAAATTGCTGAGCGGGTGTGCAGCCTGCGATGATGACGTGTGCAGTGATGTGGTCTCTGCCATTGATGCCTCAGGACTCAGCGCCATGTGTGGGACCTGCTGGGCCGCGGTGCGGGTCCGCATGATGTGGAGCATGCCATGGTGGCGGGACCGGGGCCTGGAGCTTGCACGGGCACGTGGTGTGCCCACTGGTGGACACACCATTGGCGAAAGGTGAGCAGTGGGGCCTGGGTGCGCAAGGGCGGACAGCCAGCGCTGGCTGGCGGGAGGGGGTAGGGTGCGGCTGCATGTGTGCGCAGGGGTGGACAGGCGTTGTTGCCGTGTGCAGTGGGATGGACTCTGACATGATTGACTCTTGCCTCGATTACAGGTTGCAGACCTGGTGGCTTGCGGTGTATCCCGGCACTTGGTTGGAGACACACCGGTGGCAGCAGGTGAGCAGTGGTGCCTGGGTGCGCGGGGGTGGCAGTGTCCTTCCTTCTCTCTCTCTCTCCCTCTCTTAATTTCTCTCTCTGTCTCTCTCCCTCTCCCTTCCTTTCCTTCTCTCTCTCCGTTCCTTTCCTTCTCTCTCTCTCTCTCCCTCTCTTAATTTCTCTCTCTCTTTCTCTCCCTCTCCCTTCCTTTCCTTCTCTCTCTCTCTCTCCCTTTCTTTCTTTCTCTCTCTCTTTCTCTCTCTGCCTTTCTTTCCTTCTCTGTTTCTCTGTGTCTCGCTCCTTTGATGTGTGCATGACACACGTTCTGATTTTGTGCTTTATTTTCCAGGCTGTGACATCAGGATTGTCCCGGACGGACCCGACAGGAGTCTTCCGCATTGGTGTTTTGTGTTGTATTCAATAAAGTTTTTGGTTGTTACTTCAATGATGAGTGACTGTTTCTCGTTCTTCTGACCACACGTGTGTTTCTGTTTGTCATTGTGCGACGTCATGCGCTTTTTGTGGCTCTTGTGTCGTGCACGGTATGTGTTTGTCCGGGGGGGGGCCTGGGGCGGGTCCTGGGGGTAGTGGCGGGCCTGGGGGTGGTGGTGGTGGGTGTTGTGGCCCTCATGGGTCTCCGAGCTGCATGATCATTGTCTCCACGGCATCTGTGGGTCTTCAGATGTGGCTCTGGCCTAGGCTCCCTTTCATGCTGCAGGTAGTTGTCCTGCTCAACACCAGCAAAAGGCAGGTGTTAATTCCCTGCTGCTACCGGGGCTTATCGCCTGTTTTTGGTTCGCATTGCAGATCTGGCAGTTTATTGTGAAAGTGGTGTAGTGGTGTTTTGGTGTGTTTTTGCACGGGAACGCCTACTCTGCATCTCATTAGGGTTAGTTGGTGGGGTCACCCGTGGAGGTAAATGTTGAGGCAGTTATCGCGGGAATACTTGCGTTGTCTGCAGTTTGCAAACGCTTGTGAATGGGTTGTTAAATCTGTCACCACTTTTGTTGCGTTAAGTTGGCGATAACTCGGAGATGAGTCCTTGTGAATATCCGCCTCTGTCCTCCCCAGCGCAGGTGTCAGTGTTCCAAGTATAATCCGATCAGGTAGTAACTTACCTGCCACTTCTTGATGGCTTGGGCTACCAGAATGACAATCAAAGTTTTAAAATATAAAATCCACTAGGAAGGACTGGAGCACAAGGGTTTGACAGGTTCACGTGGGCTAGAAGAAAGTCATCCTGGAGGCAGACATTTGCATCCCAAACTCCTTGTTAGCTTCAGGAAGGCGCCCCCTAGAGTCAGTCTCAAGTGCAGCATTTAGGGAGGGATCTGACTGTCGAGCACCCGGTTTGTCACACCCTACCAAGAGGAGTAAAAGCAGCAAGAAAGGGGGGGCTCGGTTATGGTTGTTGACGTCACTGGAGAGGTATCACGTGGGGCGCTTGTCCTGTGCTCCAGAAAGATAAACATAGATTAGTGACAGAGATAAATGGCCAAAATGATAAATGGCTTGAAACAGAGATTAAATGAGTGAAACTGTTCAGTTTGTATCTACTGAAGGAGACAAGGACAGGAGGTATTAAAGAAACATTCAATCCCCACGGGAATAAAGGCAGGAAAAGAGGTTGCATGTTCCAGTCGAAGAGTACTCCAAGAGCCACTGTGGAGATCACTATATATGATGGGAATAGGGGTGTTGGCTGAGTGGTTCAAGATTACCATTGTAATGTACTTTTCACTCAGGTTGGTAAACAGAACAATAGTAGTGAGCACACAAGTGTAAGCTGGAATGCTTTACATTTTTCAATTTCGATTTAAAATGAATAAGGCACATACTGTTAACTAGGCCACCTTCATACATAAAAACTACGATGAGCTGTATACCAGATTGACAAATCTCAATAGTCTATTCACCCTGTCTCAGTTGAACATCACTAAATACCGGTTCCCATCCCTCAGTAGTGTCACAGGAAAAGTAGAGCTGAACCGTTCGCTTCCCCAAGGACATGTCCCACCAAGTGCCGGTATGACTTTCAATCAATCACTCAATCAGGGATCTTATAAAGCGCGACTACTCACCCGTGAGGGTCTCAAGGCGCTCCTTCAGCCAACTCCCAGCACCTGACAGGGAAAGCTGTGCAGACTCCATTCCCCTCTCATGGATTGAGTGAAGTGTTTCTGGAAAGGTAGGTTTGTGGTGAGGTAAGAGACGTACGGAGGCAGAGCAGAGCAGGGAGCAGGTGCTCCATGGAAGGCCACAAAGCAAAGTGATCCACAGAATCCTGCGGATCACCCCAGTGATCTCGCAGAGGAAACCCGGTCACGCCTGCCTCTCCTCAGCAGGGCTTTTAAGATGCGGGCTGAAGGGAGCTCGGTGCGCTAGACAGCGGACTCCCAGGGCAGAGTGGTGTATGGTCGTGGAAGCGCCTGCCCCATCCTGCCTGGTGGTCTCCTGAGGCTTCAGTCATGCCATTGGCCCCCAGCGGCTCTGCCGTGGTTGACGTGGCTGTTCTTGGAGGGCCGGCCTCATGACAAGAGAAGAGCTGGGAAGCGGAGATGTTGGCATTGCCCGTTGCTTGGTCTGTTCTGTGCTGGCCCTTGACAGGAGAAGAGGTGGGAAGCAGAGATGTTGGCACTGCCCAGTGCTTGGTCTGTTCTGGGCTGGCCCATGATAGGAGAAGAGCTGGGAAGCGGAGATGTTGGCACTGCCCGTTGCTTGGTCTGTTCTGGGCCGGCCCATTCAATCAATCAATAAGGCGTTTGTTAAGCGCGACTACTCACCCGTAAGGGTCTCAAGGCACTGGGAGTGGAGGGGGGGGTGCAGGTTCCACTCCATCAAGGAGGGGGTCTGTCGAAGAGCCAGATTTTGAGGTTTCTTGCGAAGATGGGAAGCGATGTTGTCTGTCGGAGGTGGAGCGGAAGGGCGTTCCAGGCTCTGGCTGCAAGGAAGGAGGAGGAGCGGCCTCCTGATCTGGTCTTTCTGATGCGGGGGACCATGGCGTAGGAGAGCTGGGCTGATCGTAGGGTCCTTTGGGGTGCGTGGAAATTGAGTCGGCTGTTCAGGTATGCTGGTCCGGTGTCGTGGAGGGCCTTGTGTGCGTGGGTGAGCATCTTGAAGGTGACTCTGGCCTCAATGGGGAGCCAGTGGAGTGTGCGCAGGTGCTGGGAGATGTGGCGGTGTCTTGGCAGGTTGAGGACCAGTCTTGCGGCGGCATTCTGGATGTTCTGTAGCTTGCGGGTGAGGTTTTTGTTTATTCCGGCGTAGAGTGCGTTGCCGTAGTCGAGTCTGCTGGTGACCAGGGCGTGAGTGACGGTCTTTCTGTGTTCGAGGGGGATCCATTTGAAGGTCTTACGTAGGAGGTGGAGGGTGTGGAAGCAGGAGGACGAGACGGAGTTGATCTGGCGGTCCATTTTGAGCTCGGAGTCCAGGATGATTCCCAGGTTGCGTACGTGGTCCGTGGGGGTGGGCGGGTTTCCACGGGCGGGGGGCCACCAGGGGTTTGGGCCCATGAGGAGTACTTCTGTCTTGTTGGTGTTTAATTGTAGGCAGCTGTTTTTCATCCATTTGGTGACAGCTTCCATGCCTTCTCAAAAGTTGTGTCTGGCGGTGTTGGGTTCGTTGGATAGGAGAGGATGAGTTGGGTGTCGTCTGCGTATGACACGATGTTGTGTCTGTAGGTTCTGACGATGGGGGCAAGTGGAGCCATGTAGACGTTGAAGAGCGTAGGGCTGAGGGAGGACCCCTGAGGGACTCCGCAGGTGGTTGGTGTAGGGTCCGAGAGGAAAGGGGAGAGTCTGACCTGCTGCGTTCTGCCGGAGAGGAAGGAGCGGATCCATTCGAGGGCCTTGTCCTGGATCCCTGCGTCGAGGAGTCTGTGTATTAGGGTGCAGTGAGAGACTCTGTCGAACGCCGCTGAGAGGTCGAGGAGGATGAGGGCTACTGTTTCTCCTTTGTCCAGTAGGGTGCGGATGTCGTCTGTTGCGGCGAGGAAGGCGGTTTCCGTTCTGTGGTTTTTTCTGAAGCCGGATTGGGAGGAGTCGAGGATGTTGTGCTCTTCGATGAATGTGACGAGTTGGCTGTTGATGGCTTTCTCGATGACTTTCGCTGGGAACGGGAGCAGGGAGATGGGTCTGTAGTTTCTGAGGTCGGTGGGGTGTGCCGAGGGTTTCTTCAGGAGGGGGTTGACCTCAGCGTGTTTCCAGTCGTCGGGGAACGAGGTGGTCGCCAAGCGCGGTTGATGGTGTGGCGGAGTATGGGTGCGATGGTGTCGGCGGCTCTGTTGAAGATGTGGTGGGGGCAGTGGTCCGTGGGGGCCCTAGAGTGGATTAACTTCATTGTCTTCAGTGTGTCTTCGGTGGTGAGGGCTGTCCAGTTGTCAATCGCTGGCTTCAGGGTGTCAGGGGTGGTTGGCGGGGGTTCAGTGTGTTGGTTGTCTTCGTCGAAGTTGTCGTAGATGCTCTTGATTTTGTGGTGAAAGAAGGTGCTGAGTTTGTCGCAGAGGTCTTGTGAGGGAGGAATGTCCGTTGATTCGCTGGTGGGTTGGGCGAACACCCATGACAGGAGAAGAGCTGGGAAGCGGAGATGTTGGCACTGCAAATTGCTTGGACTGTTCTGGGCCGGCCTCATGACAGGAGAAGAGCTGGGAAGCGGAGATGTTGGCACTGCCCGTTGCTTGGACTGTTCTAGGCCGGCCTCGTGACAAGAGAAGAGCTGGGAAGCGGAGATGTTGGCACTGCCCGTTGCTTGGACTGTTCTAGGCCGGCCTCGTGACAAGAGAAGAGCTGGGAAGCAGAGATGTTGGCACTGCCCTTTGCATGGACTGTTCTAGGCTGGCCTTGTGACAACAGAAGAGCTGGGAAGCGGAGATGTTGGCACTGCCCGTTGCTTGGACTGTTCTAGGCCAGCCTCGTGACAGGAGAAGAGCTGGGAAGCGGAGATGTTGGCACTGCCCATTGTTTGGACTGTTCTGGGTCAGCCTCGTGACAGGAGAAGAGCTGGGAAGCGGAGATGTTGGCACTGCCCGTTGCTTGGACTGTTCTGGGCCGACCTCATGACAGGAGAAGAGCTGGGAAGCGGAGATATTGCCACTGCCCGTTGCTTGGTCTGTTCTGGGCTGGCCCATGACAGGAGACGAGTTGGGAAGCGGAGATGTTGGCACTGCCCATTGCTTGGACTGCTCTGGGCTGGCCTCATGACAAGAGAAGTGCTGAGAAGCGGAGATGTTGGCACTGCCCGTTGCTTGGACTGTTCTAGGCCGGCCTCATGACAAGAGAAGAGCTGGAAAGCGGAGATTGTGGCACTGCCCGTTGCTTGGACTGTTCTAGGCCGGCCTCATTACAAGAGAAGAGCTGGGAAGCGGAGATGTTGGCACTGCCCTTTGCTTGGACTGTTCTAGGCCGGCCTCATGACAAGAGAAGAGCTGGGAAGCAGAGATGTTGGCACTGCCTGTTGCTTGGACTGTTCTAGGCCGGCCTCGTGACAGGAGAAGAGCTGGGAAGTGGAGATGTTGGCACTGGCCGTTGCTTGGACTCTTCTGGGCCGGCCTCATGACAGGAGAAGAGCTGGGAATCAGAGATGTTGGCACTGCCTGTTGCTTGGACTGTTCTAGGCCAGCCTCGTGACAGAAGAAGAGCTGGGAAGCGGAGTTGTTGGCAGTGCCCGTTGCTTGGACTGTTCTGGGCCGGCCTCATGACAGGAGAAGAGCTGTGTAGCGGAGATGATGGCACTGCTGGTTGCTTGGACTGCTCTGGGCCGGCCTCATGACAGGAGAAGAGCTAGGAAGCGGAGATGTTGGCACTGCCCATTACTTGGTCTCTTCTAGGCCGGCCTCATGACAAGAGAAGAGCTGGGAAGCGGAGATGTTGGCACTGCCCGTTGCTTGGACTGTTCTAGGCCCGCCTTATGACAAGAGAAGAGCTGGGAAGCAGAGATGTTGGCACTGCCCTTTGCTTGGACTGTTCTAGGCTGGTCTCATGACAAGAGAAGAGCTGGGAAGCGGAGATGTTGGCACTGCCTGTTCCTTGGTCTGTTCTGGGCTGGCCCATGACAGGAGAAGAGCTGGGAAGCAGAAATGTTGGCACTGCCCGTTGCTTGGACTGTTCTAGGCCAGCCTCATGACACAGGAGAAGAGTTGGGAGGCGGAGATGTTGGCACTGCCCGTTGCTTGGACTGTTCTGGACCGGCCTCATGACAGGAGAAGAGCTGGGAAGCAGAGATGTTGACACTGCCCGTTACTTGGACTGTTCGAGGCCGGCCTCATGACACAGGAGAAGAGCTCGGAAGCGGAGATGTTGGCACTGCCCGTTGCTTGGACTGTTCTGGGCCGACCTCATGACAGGAGAAGAGCTGGGAAGTGGAGATGTTGGCACTGCCCGTTGCTTGGACTGTTCTGGGCCGGCCCATGACAGGAGAAGAGCTGGGAAGCAGAGATGTTGGCACTGCCTGTTGCTTGGACTGTTCTAGGCCGGCCTCATGACAGAAGAAGAGGTGGGAAGTGGAGATGTTGGCACTGGCCGTTGCTTGGACTCTTCTGGGCCGGCCTCATGACAGGAGAAGAGCTGGGAAGCAGAGATGTTGGCACTGCCTGTTGCTTGGACTGTTCTAGGCCAGCCTCGTGACAGAAGAAGAGCTGGGAAGCGGAGTTGTTGGCAGTGCCCGTTGCTTGGACTGTTCTAGGCCAGCCTCGTGACAGAAGAAGAGCTGGGAAGCGGAGTTGTTGGCAGTGCCCGTTGCTTGGACTGTTCTGGGCCGGCCTCATGACAGGAGAAGACCTTTGTAGCAGAGATGATGGCACTGCCGGTTGCTTGGACTGCTCTGGGCCGGCCTCATGACAGGAGAAGAGCTAGGAAGCGGAGATGTTGGCACTGCCCATTGCTTGGACTCTTCTAGGCCGGCCTCATGACAAGAGAAGAGCTGGGAAGCGGAGATGTTGGCACTGCCCATTGCTTGGACTCTTCTAGGCCGGCCTTATGACAAGAGAAGAGCTGGGAAGCGGAGATGTTGGCACTGCCTGTTGCTTGGTCTGTTCTGGGCTGGCCCATGACAGGAGAAGAGCTGGGAAGCAGAGATGTTGGCACTGCACGTTGCTTGGACTGTTCTAGGCCGGCCTCGTGACACAGGAGAAGAGTTGGGAGGCGGAGATGTTGGCACTGCCCGTTGCTTGGACTGTTCTGGACCGGCCTCATGACAGGAGAAGAGCTGGGAAGCAGAGATGTTGACACTGCCCGTTACTTGGACTGTTCGAGGCCGTCCTCGTGACAGGAGAAGAGCTCGGAAGCAGAGATGTTGGCACTGCCCATTGCTTGGACTCTTCTAGGCCGGCCTCATGACAAGAGAAGAGCTGGGAAGCGGAGATGTTGGCACTGCCTGTTGCTTGGTCTGTTCTGGGCTGGCCCATGACAGGAGTAGAGCTGGGAAGCAGAGATGTTGGCACTGCCCGTTGCTTGGACTGTTCTGGGCCGGCCTCATGACAGGAGAAGAGCTGGGAAGCAGAGATGTTGACACTGCCCATTACTTGGACTGTTCGAGGCCGTCCTCGTGACAGGAGAAGAGCTCGGAAGCGGAGATGTTGGCACTGCCCGTTGCTTGGACTGTTCTGGGCCGACCTCATGACAGGAGAAGAGCTGGGAAGTGGAGATGTTGGCACTGCCCGTTGCTTGGACTGTTCTGGGCCAAGAAGCGGGCACGTGGTCATTGTCCCTTGGCTGGACTCTGCTGGACTGCAGCTCCTGCTGCGTTGCCCCCTACCCACACGCCCTTGTTTGACGCTGCTGCTGTCATCAACGCCTCGCAGAGCTGCTCTGCTTTCCTCCAAGTGCGCCACTGGCTTTGGGGCCCCTGCTGCATGAGGGCACATAGTGCTGATATCGGCAACCGCCACGCCTAGCAGTAATTGGTCGCGCTGCTCAAAATAATCAGTCCACACAAATTTTGTTTGAAAACAGTTTTGCTGCAGGTTTATTTCATACAAGAAGTATGCCAATGTGGTGGCTTAACTTACAGGCGATCCAAGGGCAGGCAGCGGTGACTAACCTAATCTGCCCTGAACGCCTGATGAGCCAAACTGCACCGTGGCCACCCAATCGGTACAGCCATTTAGGTGGGGATTATACCCTTTACATACCATGGGCCACCAGTCCATAACTTTACTCATGCCTTTTAGGGGCGGAGCGTTCAAAGGCCAGCCCCCGGTTGCTCAGGCTTACAACCACCTGAAGGACTAGCGGGGCGCCGATGTTTTTATCCAGGGTCCTGCCATAAAGACTCCTGGAGTTTAACATAAGGCACCACTCTGTGCTCCTCAAAAGGGTACCCCTTTTTACCAATCAGCCTCCGGATTGCCCTGCAACTCCGCCAATGCACCGGATGTGGCCACCATCATATCCGGGGCCCCCCACCATGGCATGCTCCATAACCACCTGCAACCTACCGTTAGTCCTTCTAGGTAGACCATTACCCTATCTACCTCTGACAGGTGTGCCCCGTCCCTATCGGGGTACCATGTGGTGTTACACGAAAGAGGCCATGCCTAATTTACCCAGGCCATCTTATTTTATATTGATTTTGAGTTGAACCGTGCCCTCCTGCTTGGTGGGCTTGTACATGGCTTCTTTCCTTTCTGTAGGAATGTGATGGCCTCCCCGTAAGGGGGACCTTCTGTTTTCTGTTTTAACCCAGCTTTATTTAACCATCTGTGGGATTGTTCGATGGCCTCCCCGGAGGTGAGAACTGCTGTTCTCTTCTTTAGCCACAGTTCGGGGTGATGTCCCTATCGTGTCCTCTGTGCCCATAGGGCCTTCTGGTTGGGGGTTGCAAGAATCGTGTATTTACCCCCTCACCGCCCAGTCCCTGATTTCTGGTTTTGCTAGTAATCATAATGGAGGTCGCCTCCAAGGCCATCAGTATATTTGTTAACAAGTTATTGTTTGTGGCCAACACCATACCCTTATCTCTCACCGCTGACCTCCACCTGTATGGGAGTACAGCGCCAGCAAGAATTCTTACCCCATAGGGAATGCAAAACTACTGCTCTCTACGTAACCGTATTTCTGTCTGATATAATCCATTGTGCACTGCGTGCAGTGTGTGTCTTTACATTTGGGATTGACTAAGTCCTTGTTTAGGATTTGTGAGGACATGGAGTGAACCGATGAGCAAATTTACCTGCACCTTCTAAATTTGAAGGCACGTTGATTTCTGGTAATTCTTAGCATTTGTGCACAAACCCTTCTTTCTCCACCCTACTGGAGTCGCCGCATACACTTTTTTGGAATGGCAAACTCAGGCAACCCACCTATTTAAAACCCACTCTATTTTCAGGTTCCTGCCACCGTACCTTTCTGCCCGTGTATGGGCAAATGTAACGCCTATAGCATTGGGCTTGCACCCCCCGTATTCTGCTTCCTTACATGTCCATATTGCATGCCAGCCCATAACCATCTGACTGCGATATTTAGCTGTGTAGCCATGCTGATGTCCCCACCCTAGAGTAAGATGTCCACTTCCAAACTTCTGCTAATGTGTACCAGGGAGCCGACAAGTAGGTGGGAACAGGAGGAGAACAATATGTACAGATTACCTGCCCTTTCTTGAATAATGGGAATGACAAATGTTCTTTAATACATTGTAGCCTATTTGTGCTCTAACCCAGTGTTTCCCCAACTTTGGAACCACAGCACACTTGACAGATGACAGCTTACACAACCCGCCTAGCTGCAATGGCGATAAGGCGGGTACATTTTAGCTTAACTGAAGCAACCTCACACATGCACTCACGTACGGAGTGCACATACTTTGCTGAATTGACCAGACATTTGCACAGACAGTTTTATTGATAACTATGGCGAACAAATTAAAGGTGTCAATTTTGGTTTCAGTGAATGTTTGTCTATTGTGCATCTGCCAGGATATACAGTGAGCGAAATTCAACTTAGCTGAAGCGACCTGTGACACGCACAGGTTTACGGAGTGCACATTTTTTGCAGAGGGACCAGACATTTGCACAGTTAGATCTATTAATAAACTATGGCGAGCACTTAATAGTGTCAAGTCTGGTTCCAGAGAGTACCTAGATTTGCTTTGGCTGTGTTAAAATTGGTGCTTGCGTCACACTTCAGGATTATAGAATTGTGCTGAATCTCTTGCTTTCCTCACTGCTGGGTGAGCCCCGTACATTCACAGATGTTTCTTTACATTTTCCGTGTCTGACTGAAAAATGGAATGAGATTGCAAGCACCAATCCCAGGCAAGTGAAATTTAACATATTATGTCTGGGGGCATGGCCTTGTCTTCGCCCTCTGTGGTGTGACCTGGACCATCATGTACTGCCCTAACAAAGCGTCCATGGGGCCTCAGCAATCACGAATACCTGTTCGCCTTGTGATACACTTCCACTGTGATAACTAGTATGCTTCCCATCCATGAACTTTGTAGTAAATCAATAATGACAACAGCAGAGCCTTTGCTGGGCTGTTACCATGGTTGATAATCCAGGAATTGGACCTAGGTCCAAGGTTTATCCCCGGAATAATTGCCCTCTACAAGAATCAACGGCCTGCCTGTTTACTGGTTTTGCCTCCTAGTACCCTACTGATTGGTGATACAAAACCTTCTACTCAGCCTAAGCTGACATTCTTGCGTTGTCAGTGCCATCACCCCCTATGCCCTTTGTAATCACTCTTCAAACTCCTGTGCAGTGGTCATTTAGCAGAGCCATAGAGACCCTGGAATGCTCTTTAACCCTCATAACCTCTGCACTAATGGCCAGCGCCACTCACTGTTTCCCTCGTAGAGGCTCCAGTTGGAAGAAAGAGTGTGAAAATGTCTTGCTAGAGTGGCCACAACAGGCTAATATACATTTGTGACCGTTCTCACCAAGCTGCGTGCCTGCCCAGCTTATGGTGTTTATCAACGAGTGGCTTTGAGAAATGCATAACTGTATAATTCAAGCTGTCCCAATAGTGATTGACAAGCTGTGCCAAACATGTGTCTTTGTGTGCACCTTCACCCTGAGAGATATCCTGGCGCTGATTACAGGTGTTTCTTGATACCCAACTTAATGGTACTCATTTTATCGACCTCAGAAGGATGAAAGGCTGAGTGGGCCTACTGGGATTTGATCCTGTGACCATGAGGTCAAACACAGACCCCTACAGTAGGTGCCCTGGTCCACCAGCCACTACACCTGTGTCTGCATTCTATACAGGGAACTAATGCATTTGTGTTTATAAAGCAAGGGATGGCCACGCATGCAGCGCTCCATCCTACCGAATATTCATTCTCTGCACTGGCAAGTAGAAAAGGAAGTACAGGTGGGTAATGCCTGCACAATGGTGTTGCGCTGGACTCTGATGCAGCGGGTACCTGCGTTGCAATCTGGAGGTTCAAGCTCAAATCCTCCCGATGGCTCCAATGGTCAACATACCTGCTGCACAGCGCTACCCCTTGCCGCCGGGTCATCCTACCCTATTGAAGTGCCCTTTGAAAGGTTGGGGAATACTTAATCACGCTCTAATCTATATGTTGTAGTTTGCACCTAGCTCCTGATGACAAACAATAGCTCGCTGCTCTATATTAGGCTTATAGATTTTAACTGTTCAAAAGGACCTCATACCAGCGGAGTGTCAACTCTAAACCACGTTCTCCTGCTGGCACAATTGTAGTTCCACTTTACGCATACCGCGTATCTATTACAATAGCAGGGCCATAGAAGCATGCCAGTCTACTCTCGTATCTGAGACATAAAACATATCCATTCAAAGGATACATTACCGGGAATTCCGCAACTCGTCTCGCCTAACTGCACAAGCTGGGCATGACCAAGTTTCCAACTCAACGGATATAAAAAGGGGGCGTCTAGATCTCAGGCAACTAACCCCCTCTATCTGAAACAAGATTAATTAAGAAAACACCATGCCCAAAGACTTAAAAGAGCAGTATCAACTATTTTCACCTTGTCCCCTCTCCTGAGGCAGGATAGACATTCAAGAATGGTGAACACGCATTCTTCCATAGTCCTCCTGCACATTTATAGTAACGCTTCAACACTGTGCAACCATGTGGCATAGCGCATTACGGCACCCCAAAAGCTCTTGCTTTAATAAAGAACATCAAATAAGGTTCTTTCTTTACATGGCATCGCCTGATCTGCTGTCAAGCAACCTTTACAGAAAGATAAACTGGCTGCCACTGCCATGCTTTGAAGCCTCTCCTTATCAACCGCATAAGTACAGACTTCAGTGCGCCTGAAGCACCTTGTTATCACAAGACCAATTAAAGGCACTGGTTCCCCGGGTACTAAATCAAACGGGGGGGCTACAAATCCCCGTGCCCCCTAGGGCACGCGGCCACCTGCGCCCCTGCAAGTCTCATCCACATTTGTTCCTCAACAAAATTCTCGCCCTTACACCCATATAACCTGGCTCTGGTTCTGTCACGTGGCCCATAGGGTCATTGCCGTTTTCTCTAAGTTAGCATGAGCTTTGCAGACTGTGCGCGGCTTTGCACACGTTACTATTTGTCTTTATTTTTCCAAAGACTTTCTCTGACCTTTTCACATGAGAACTGTCTGCTGCGTTTTCTTTCAGCATGTTCCTGGGATTTAGTCTGTACATGATGTGCAAGGTCGAACAACAATGCCCCTTGTTATTCTGTTCTGGTCAGGCCTTAGCACCCAGACATAACTTATCAATGCAGCTGTGCTCAGACTTTGATATTATGGAGATGCATGCATAGGGAAAAGAACACTTGGAGAGGGACCTTTCCAGGGAGAAGAGCGAGACAGTTCCTATGATGCAGAACATTCATCCATAGTCTGAGGTATAGGGTCTGCACGCAAAACCCAGAGATCTTCTGATATATAATAATATTGCTTCTTAGTACAGGGAGGGAGTTCAGGCTCTATTGTCTATTTGCATTATGACATCTCCCTTTATGATTTATGGACTAGCCGCTATGCTGACTGTATTGTTATTATGCATTTTTCTCCTCGTTGTGGCACGCATACTGCATTTTAGAGCACGTTAGTTGAAATAAATATTTTAAACTGTTTCGTGTCTCTGTCAGATCTTATTGTGGACAGGTACAAGAGTGTGAGTGAAAGGGTGTGTCTTGCAACCGCGAGTCCTGAGAGATGCAGGAGTGTTGTGTTCTGGGGTGTTTAATCACTTATTTCTCTGTGGGTGAGTAGGAAGGCAAGTGAGGCACTATAGCTAGTCGGTCCTGGGCTTATGGGCACTCAGGTGGCAGGATGACTCAGTCCCTGCTCACTAAGGTCCCATAATCCTACGCATAGTTCTGTTCTTGGGCAGAATCCCTGCAACAGTTCGGATCCACAATTATTCAAAACGTTGAGCAAGTGAGCTACGCAAAGATATTAAAATGCAATACATGAGCACCAGTTACATTACATATTCAGCGCAACTATCCTCACGCCCACTGCAAATGAAATCCATGGCCATCAGTGGAACTGCGCCATGCTCGGTGATCCAGGTGTAGCCAGCCACGCAATTGTGTTGCAGCATGTACAGGATCATGGGCTGAGTGGCCACAGCACCCTAACTGGCTCATGGCTTGAGAGTGGCAAGGCTTCCCTCCGCATCTGGTTGCTGCCACTCAGTTATTACCCTGGACCTCCGGCCGTGGAATGTCTTGAAAAGACAACCCCTCGAGGCATTGGGGATTTTCCACTATCTTGCTGAATCCAACCATCCCGGGGGACCCCAAGACCTACCTGAGATCACAAGCACCGTCGACGCCAGGAGTCGATCCTGGTTACCCAGTCTCAGAGCATGCCGCTCCACCTCCACTGCCCTGGCAGGAGGTGCTCCGTGCCAAGTCAGACATCGGCAACTCACTGCTTACATAATCCTTGGAATGCGCTGCTATACGCTGTATGAATGGGTCTGGCCTGGAAAGTTGCGTGAAGCCGCATTCTACCCCCATCGACACAAGACTCAAACTGAAACAAGACAAGAGAACCTGTGCCAATAACCCTGGCCGATCACCCAAGAACAACAACGACCAAAAGGCTGGTCCAACTTGACCACTAGCGACCTCACCCAAAGTGCTACCCACGAAGCATGCCAGGGACCAGAGTCCTAAAAGGTGGACATATGGGCTGTATTTCTCCTTGGCTAAGTGGCAAACAAACCAAAAGCAGTTGCCTCATGTACACAGCACGACGGGACAACGAGAGGTGTACCCCCTGTGCCGGAAATGTTGGCAGATCCCCAGGCAGAGGAGACGACTGTCCACAAGTACAACCTACCTCCAAGGATCAAAATGTACACACTCCATCTCGTCGAAAGCATGGGCCACATCCTCACGAAACGAGAGGAAAACAACTCCATCCCTACCCCAGCCACATTCACCAAAACAGAAATCAGCCCAACCACATTCATTTCCAAATCCACTGCTGTAAACCTCTATGGAGCAGCCAGCTTGAACAGACTGTGCTTCCAATCAAACCATTGGCCTTCTAGAATAAGTTTGCCCACTAAGAATGCACCTCTAGCAAACATACACACACACCATATCCCGTAGGGGCTCCCAGAATGGAAAACAGGACAACCAGGGAAATGGTTCTCAACAGCCAATGAAAACCTGCATCCAAAATGCAACCACAGCTGAAAGGCCGATCCTCGCAGTGAGCGCCCGTCTCTCAAGTGTGAAAGAAAACGGATTCCAAAATGCCAACTCCCAAAGACAGATGGCCGCGCCACCCCCGGGTGCCAACCAGTGCACCCTCAATCCGTTCTGCGCCCAAAGCCGTCATCTATGTGGCAGACACAAAGCTGCCACTGCCCATCAAAGTCCCCGCCCGGAATAGCTGGTCAAATCCCTAGCATCCAACAACAAAACCACACAACCCGCAAAAGTCGACAGGGGCATCCCAAAGGTGTCTGCCGGTCCCACGACTCACACCTATCCTTGCTCTTATGCCCTCCCACCCGCTGCTGGTCAAAAGAGTGCCCTGAGCCATAGCCACACTCGACTGCACAGTCCTTTACTGGCACACTGCCCGGCCTGAAACCCGGGCAGAAAAAACAACCCCAGGCCCGGGGGAGCAGTACTCACTTCCTGTAAGGACCCAATGCCCGCAGAGCCTCACACCGGGTGAATCGACCCCCGACGGTGGTGCCTCCGAACCGGCGCCTGGACAGCGTGTCCAGTGGGGAACAAAGAGGCTGCGCAATGGGTGGGGGCAGGTATAAATAACTGTCCCCAGCCCACTGCGCACCGAAAATGACGCCGCAGAGGCGCCGGACATAGGCGGTACTCCCGAGGGAAGGGCAACTGGTCCGTGGTGATGTGCCTGAAGTGGCACTAAGAGGGCCGCCCTCTTAATGGGCCCACCGCGCACCGGAAATGACGCCGCAGAGGCGCCAGACCCGAGGGGGGACTCCAAGAGGAGGGGGTCCCAGCAACAAGGCGTGGGGAGGTGCCTGAAGCGGCACTAAGGGGGCCGCCCTCTTACAGGGCCCACCGCGCACCAGAAATGACGCCGCAGAGGCGCCAGACCCGAGGGGGGACTCCAAGAGGAGGGGGTCCCAGCGACAAGGCGCGGGGAGGTGCCTGAAGCGGCACTAAGGGGTCCGCCCTCTTACAGGGCCCACCGCACACCGGAAATGACGCCGCAGATGCGCCAGACCCGAGGGGGACTCCAAGAGGAGGGGTCCCAGCAACAAGGCGTGGGGAGGTGCCTGAAGCGGCACTAAGGGGGCCGCCCTCTTACAGGGCCCACCGCGCACCAGAAATGACGCCGCAGAGGCGCCAGACCCGAGGGGGGACTCCAAGAGGAGGGGGTCCCAGCGACAAGGCGCGGGGAGGTGCCTGAAGCGGCACTAAGGGGTCCGCCCTCTTACAGGGCCCACCGCACACCGGAAATGACGCCGCAGAGGTGCCAGACCCGAGGGGGGACTCGAAGAGGAGGGGGGCCCAGCGACACGGCACGGGGAGGTGCCTGAAGCGGCACTACGGGGCCCGCCTTCTTACACGGCCCACTGCGTACGCTACGGGCAGCTGCAAAGGCGAGAAGGGCCGCTCCCTGAGATGCCAGCAGGCACAAGAGGCAAGTTCCCTGGTGGCTGCATGGTGCTATATGCAGGGGAGGACCTAGCCTAGGGTTGAGCAGTTTCTCCTATGGGAATCGCAGGTTAGGCGCCCTTTAGCACACGAAGAGCATCAATGTCCTCACTTCCCTGCAGTTTACAAGCAGGAGGGAGGGAAGCTGGAAAGTGCTGTAGGCTCCCGCAGCTCCCTCGTGGCGTGGTAGCGGTGGCGTTATCCCGGTGTGGTTTGTGCCACGGGCGACGCGGACTGATTGCTTTCTGCTGCCTGTTACTTATTACTGTAGGCAGTAGCCCCTATGATTAGGTAGTGCTGCCAAAAGTGGGGGCCTTGTGAGGACAAATCAAGGCCAGCCGGGGGACGCAATGTTTGAGCCTTGTTGCAGCAGAGAAGCTGTGGAACAAGATGTTTGTTTGTGGTTCTCAATCTTTCCTCATCATAACTATAAGGAAATTGTGCTCTGGCAAAGTGATTGCTTACAGAATATGCAAGAAAACCAAATCGAAACCTTTATGGAACAAATCCTGTCACGTGGGAGCCTTAAAGGGTTTGGCGCCCATTTGGTCTTATTTTGTTAAAGCAGATACGTTAGTTGGCTCCGCAGCAGAAACATCTTATCTCTGTGGATCCAGGCAACAAACTGACAAACTGGAACTTAGAAATACTCTGTCAGAGGATGTAATAAAATCTGCCAACCCTCAGCATTTAGGGGCAGATTTACAAGGCCCTTGCAACACTTTTGCGTCACTTTTCCCATGTTAAAAATGACGCAAAAGTGGCGCAAGGGCCTTGTAAATCTGCCCCTTAGTGTGCAAGAAAACAGTGGAAGCATCTTGGCCAGCGGAAGTACAGCCTTTTATCATGCGTCAACCTTCAACTGAATCTGTGGAAGAAGAGCGAATCACACAGGGATTTCAGTCATACAGCGATTCTACCCCTCCAGATATACACCTGGATCATCTCGTGGCTATGAGGCAGAGGTGGGCAGAACACCTGCAGCAAATCTGTCACTGCAGTCCTTTCAACAAAAGCTGCGTCAAAAGTTGATAAAATTGTGCGTCATCTTTTTAGTAGTAAGTACTCCCTGTGCACATCTAACCTACCTGGATATTATCTTCAGCTCTCTGAATGCCTGGAGAGGATCCTTGGTTCAGTACTATCACTTCTGGAGAACTCTACGTCCAGCTCCGACCATGTCCTTAAGACTCTGTCCTCAATTCTTCACTGTCTATCACCAAAGACAATTGAGACTACAACTGGCAGTGTAAGCGAACTTCAGGACAGTAGAGGAGCTGCAAAGATTGTCTCTACTGAATGTAAAAGGACCTCCATTAGAGAGCATAGTCCTACTCCGACTGCTAGTAAGCCGCCTTCTTCTATTGGTAAATCAATGGGGCATATTCTCAAGGACTTATCGCCGAGCTAGCGGCACTTTATCGCAGCCAAGTGGCAATAGATTCATCGCACCATTCACAAGCTGGTGCTAACAGCAGATACCGCCAGTATACCTGCGATAGCAGCCGCAAAAAACCTCGCCACGGATGACACCGGCAACTAACGCTAATGAGATGCAGAGTAGGCGTTCCTGTGCAAAAAAACGCAAAAAAACCACTCCGCAACATTCTCAACGTCCAGCCAGATCAGCGAGAAGAGCACAAAACATGTGATAAGGCACGTTAGCAGCAGGGAAATAACATCTGCTTTTTCCTGGTATTAAGTCGGACGATAACCTGCACCAGCAATGGGAGCCCAGCCCGCAGTCACACCAGAAGAACAACAGATGCCATGGAGCAACTGATCACGCAGCCGGACACCCAAGAGGGCCACAACACCCACCGCCCCCCCCCTGCCCCCGCCCCCCCCTCCCCCGGGCCCTACCCCGGACAAAGATAATTTACATCAACGTAACGAAATCTGGAACAACACAATTCGCCAGATGTCGCACAAGTACAACAATCAACATGCATGTGTGCACAGAAAAAGGAGAATCATACATCCATCATAGAATTGCCCAACAAATAATTTTATTCAAATGTAACTCAAAACAACTATTCAGAAGAGTCATGGCGGGTCTCCTCCGGACAATCTGTGAGACACAGCCTGCAAGACAAAACACAAGAGAAGAAGGTGAGTCATGCGCCCATCAAAGGACAGAGAGAGAGAGAAAGAGAGAGAGAAAGAAAGGGAGAGAGAGTGAAAGAGAGGGAGAGAGAGAGAGAAAGGGGGAGAGAGGGAGAGAGGGAGAAGGAGAGAGCGAGCAACAGAGGAAGAGAGAAAGATAGTGAAAGGGGGAGAGAGGGAGAGAGAGTAACAGAGGAAGAGAGAGAGACAGTGAAAGGGGGAGAGAGGGAGGGGGAGAGAGACTAACAGAGGAAGAGAGAGAGACAGTGAAAGGAAGAGAGGGAGAGGGAGAGAGAGTAACAGAGGAAGAGAGAGAGACAGTGAGAGGAAGAGAGGGAGAGGGAGAGAGAGTGTTGACACTGCGGACCCAGGCCTCACTGCTCACCTGCAGCCACTGGTGTGTCTCCAACCACGTGCCAGCATAAACCGCAGTCCACCATGTCCCTGATCTGAAACAGAGCCCAGATGCATGAATGGCAGAGTACAAATCATTGCACATGCCATCATCGCTTGGCCGCCCCTGCGCACACAGGCCTGCCGCACCCCAGCCCCTCCCGGGGCACAGCGGTGTTTGCCCGCCTCTGCGCACCCAGGCCCCACTGCTCACCTTCCGCCACCAGCGTGTCTCCAAGAGGGCCCACCACGTGCCGGTGCAATCTCCAAGCCCGGGGTCTGCGACCTTGGCAGCCTCCACATCATGCAGCCCCGCCCCGCGGGCCACTAGGTCACACACGTGATTCTGGGTCTTGATTTCGCAATGGCAGAGACCATATCAGTGCACATGGCATCATCACAGGCTGCACACCCGCCCAGCACTATAGGTGCCACCAACTCTGTGAACCACGAGGCAACGCCACGTGGCGGTCGTCCCGCCCTGCCCGCTGGCTCAGGCCCACGCTGCGGTCCAGCAGGGCTCACACAAATCACTACCAGTCCGGACCGCCAGGATGGCGCATCATCGCAGGCTGCACACCCGCTCAGCACCTAAGGTGCTCCTACCTCAGTGCACCGTAAGTCACCGTACTGTGGCGGTAGGACCGTGCCGACCGCAGTGTTTCCGGTGCCACAAACTCTGTGCAACGTAAGTCATGGACCCTTTCTGATTGAGTCCTGTGTCCTGCCAGGCGGACGCAGCCATGTCACCACCGGCAGTGGGGAAGAACTGGGCCACGTTGCGTCGTCGCCCCCCCTTTATGCGTAAGCCGAGTGGGCAGGCTCGGCGTACGCCAGGCCAGCATAGGGGTGGGAACAATCATCCCTGGGCTCTGGGTGTGGTTCATCCTGAGCTGGACAGGAAACCAACTGATGTGTGTGTCTCTGTTGCAGTGTCTGCGCAACACGGCCTGCAATCGACAATGTTGCAAGGTAGCATGCACCCGGAGTGCTGCAGCGCACGAAGGGATTGCACAAGGAGCGCAAGGCTGCCCGGGCTTTTGGCTCATGCATGGCAACTGTTGTGTGTGCATCGCCATTGGTGCACCATAAGACCAAGGCCTAGCCACAATTGCAGCGCGAAAGCCACATCACAGTTCCAGAATGCAAGCAGTAGTCAGACTAACATTCGGGATGAAAGCTCCTTTGTCACAATACATGAGGCGGAAGGACACCTGCACCTCCGACCTTAGGCTTGCATGCGGCAGGCACCCCCTGAGAGAGATAACATAGCAGATGACGACGACTCCCACACTACGCACAGCGCCAGTGACAGACCAACGTGTCCACACCCCACACACAGAAGTCTCTGCCGAGGTACTCCTGCATGGAATGGCCTTGACACATACATACAGGACAACCCATACGTCCATACTTTGCACACTCATACTACTCATTGCTCCGAGCTGTGCCATATCATCCACATAACAGCCGCAGGTCAGAAGAGTGCCGGTTCTACAAGAGCGAACAGCGCAATGTCAGCACATCTCGGGCACATGCACAACCCCTGTCACGTGGAACTGTACCGTGACCGAATGCTGCATTTGTTGGCAGTGTTGCGCATCAGTTACCGTCTGAGCTTCCGTCTTGCGTACGTCACCTGCGTCCAGCCCTGGTTCCACTGTCGATCATGCCTATTCGAGTGGCCCATGGATGTCTGCCTATCCAACGCAACGGTTGCTGAACTGGATTTTGACGTGTGTGTGCGCCCCCTGTTGGTCCACGACCAGCAGTGTAACCGTGATACCCATACATGGGATGCCTTGGAATTTGGCGTATGTGCTGGCAGCTGGGCATGTGAGATTGCACAATTCCTCTTGTGCAGTGACCACATCGAAGCGCTCCCCTATCGGGCTGTGTTGCGGATTGGTGAAACGGCGTGGACGGAGCACATCTGTCCGGACCAGCCAATGGATTGGCTCGCACCGGTGTCCGTTGAAGTCGACAACGACGTATTTATTTTTATTTTAGGCAATTTGTAGAGCGCACAACTACCCTTGGGAGTCTCAGCGCTGAGGACTATAAAGAGGTCGAACCAGGGGAGGGGAGCTTATTTATTAAAAAGCCACGTCTTTATAAGTTTCCTGAAGGCAAGTAGATTTGGTCATGTTTTGATGTGCAGAGGAAGAGTGTTCCATAGTTTGGCAGTGGCAACGGTGAATCTTCTGTCACCCCAAGAGACTTTTTTTGTTCGAGGGACCTTCAGAAGGTTAGCCGTTAATGAATGACGTACTCTTGGAACTGATTGCCCATGAAGCTGCGCTCGCTTTCATGGAAGAGTAACTACGTCCTGAAGCCACAATAGGATTGTGACCCATAGCACAGGTCCCAAAACCCTTCTGCAGCTTGGAGAAATGGACACATATCCCACCATTACAGTGGACATGGCTGCATTCGCCGGGACTCAGAATGCATGAGCGTGCAACACTGCGGGTTGACACACACCTGTGCAAGGTGAGTGGACAGCGGCGCCTGCCAACGTTCCTCAACCTGACACACCGCTGGTGGGAGAGTACACACATGGCAATGTAGCACTACATGTGACCCTGTTGGACTCCTTCACCTGCTCACTGTCAGCAGAGCAGACAGTCCACACAGCCCGGTGGTACGGGACTATGCAGATCCCATGGGCTGTGAGTGGTGTCCCCTCACACGGTGCAATGAGCATTAGCCAATCACCACATGACTCGTCCAGCAAGGCAAGGTGGGCTGAGCCCGTTGGCATCTGTAATGACTGGTGTTCATTTGTGCCTACCCATGTCTTGCACCCCTACATGTTCCTTTGCTGCGTGTTAGTGTATGATGCATTGGTCTGCATGTCGTGGCCCTTGCCTTGCCCGTACTGACACGCACATGCCAATGATGTGTACGCAACTTCACTAGTGTTCAACTGTGATGAGTGTTGATTAGCATGTCAAGTCGTGTGCCTCAATGTGCATTGTCCGTACACAGGGAGGGACTGACTGACGCATTTCACTTAGGGGTGAGTCCCATTGTCGGCTCCACCTCTGTGAGCCAGACATTGTGGTTGGGAGAGTTGCTGGTAAACCTGTGCGCTTACGTGTCTTCAGCAATGTGAGTATGGTGTCACACTTCTTTCCATGTGGATCACTGTGTTCCATCAAACCAGGCTGTGTCCACACAGTTGAGTGTGTGTAGGTATGCGAAGGGATGTTCTGTTGACACGTGATGTGGACACTACTTTATGCCTCCTGCGGACTTTGACATTTGTGAAAACACAGCCCTATTCAACACACGGACGTTGGGCTATGTTGGGGGGTTGCGAGATTGATGTTCATGATCAATGAGGCCACAGCTTGTTCAAACCTTCACAGTCATCGAATTGGCCATGTGTGTCACGGTCAAACATGCGCATTGATCTCATTTCCCAGGGTGTACCTTTTTGTGCAATCAATGTCCCTACAGTCAGACATACTGTCATACTTGATTGAACATAGACATGACACATCTGTGTGATTTGGAATGTTTAATTCACATTCTGTGGTGTGTTGGAGCTGGAGCAGTACGTGGCCATGCACACCTCACATTACATGGTTGCCCAGTGGAGGGCCAAACTGAGTCCTTTGGGGAATGACTAGTTAATCGGTAGAGGACGGGTTGAGTCCGCAGCCTGTTTGCTGTGTCATTCGTGACCAGAGCAGATATGGCAGCCCATGTGGTGGTCCAGGTGAATGTCGCTGTGTCTTGCGGGGGACAGTGGAAGGTGTTGTTCCCGGGCATGATGCAGAGGGCTGAACCAAGCAGGTACAGGCCATATGGCGGGGATGTGTGCTACGACCTCCTTTCTCACACAGAGTCATTGCCATCCACAACTTAGTCGTCTGATATGTCTTCTGTGTCAGGTGTGTCAGGTGTGTGTGGTGGTGTTATGGCTGCATCACTGTGTGCCACTGACAGATCAGGGGGCGGTGGTGTTATGGCTGCATCACTGTGTGCCACTGACACATCTGGTGGCGGAGATGGTGTCGGAGTTCCTGCAGCAGTCATCTGGGACAGGCTCTGTGGCAGCAATGGCAGGATGAGGTCCTGCAGGGCATGGAAGATCCCAGCTACATCTCGCTGGTGTACAGCCGTGGCAGCCATCCTTCCGGCCTGCATCCGCTCCATGTTCTCCATTGTCCTCCGCATCTGTGTCACCTCTGTGCTGTAATCGCTGGAGCCTGTCTGACTGGACAGTTCTTGTATCCGAGTAATGGCACCAGCGAGGTGAGCCAAGGATTGTTGTGGTGCATGGAACGGACTGTGGGTGTCCGTTTTGGACTGTAAGTGGTCCCTGATGGGACTCACACACCCACGTATGGCATCAAGTTTGGCTGCCATGAGGTCGAAACCCACACTCACCTGTTCGGCCAGCCCCCTCTGGCATTCTAACACACGGCGTTGGAATGCCATGTGTATTTCCATGAGGTGCTGGAAGTTAGCCGTGGTGGTGGGTGCTTCCTGCTGTGTGGGCTGTGCAGGGGGTGGGGTCACCTCGATGCAGCTGGGCTGCCCTGCTCCTGGAGGTGGGGTGCGGAGGCTGTCCACGATCCGTTGGAGGGTGTCAGAGCAGATGGCCAGGGGGTCCTCCTCCTCATCACTGAAGAGATGTCTGATCTACCCTGCAGGTGGTGTAGATTGTCCCTCTGCAATGTCAAGGGGAGATGAAGGTTAACAGTGTGTTCTATGTATGTTGACGCATTGGACATGTTTACATACAGACTGCATGACAATGTACGTTGTGACTGTTTGGGCTGAGCTGGCTATTTGATGGGAGACAGTGGACATTACAACGACCTGGCGGAGGTGAGGTTGTACTCGTACTTTATCATCTCACAGTTTCCTGCTATGCCAGATGTGATTGGCCATTTTTTACGCACAAGCGGCACCTGTTGTGTCCTCTGTTCTGTAGTGGAGGTGTTGCACTTTGTGACACATTGTCATCAATGTTGATATGCTGTGGCTGCATTGTGGGAGAGTCGCCCCTGCAGCTCTTATTTAGCGGCCCCTTATCCCTTTGAGGCGGTGTGCCTTTGACTTGTGTGCTTTTAAGGTGCTGAGATGTTGGCGACTTGGGTCATTTGTGCTCTTGGACGGTTGTTGTACTCTTGTGCATTGTTTGTCTGCGGATGTGTTGTTGAGGTCAGGGGCTCTATGTGCACGTGGATGTGTCAGAGCGTGACCTGCTCCTTTGAGGATGTGCTCCACACTGGGCCACCTCAGTGTCGTGTCGTGCACCATGTCCTGTATTTTGACTGCAGCCATGCTATTGGTCATGCAGTGTCACTTGCATTGTCAGTGTGGCTCACGGAGCCGCTACTTTGCTGGATTCAGCCCATGTACATGGGTTGGTTGTGAGATTGGTGATAGGGAGGAGGGCCACTGTGTGCACATAGTGGGCGGGAGCCTACTTGGTGTTTGTATGTGTGCTGCAGTGTCCCAAGGGTATCGGGGACTTGTTCCACAGTCATTGTGGGTGGGCAGTGTGCTACGCATTATTGAGCATGTGTGCCATTGTGCCCATCTCACCCCGTCCCCCCAGTCCCTGGTGGTTACTCACCCTGTTGCTGTTGGGTCAGGTCAGGTCATGTCGAGCTGTGTCCGGTCCCCCGACTCCTGCCACCGTCTTCACACTGATGACTGTGGCCACCATTTCCTCCAGCTCATCCAGCTCCTCCTGTGGCGCAGGACTCCCACCTCCAGTGGCAGCGAGTTTGTGCTTGGTTTGGCTATTCACATCATGCCAGCACCTCCTCCATTGACCTCCTCGACACTCCGACTGCATTCACGTTGTTCACGATCGACTGCCATATTTCCGTTTGTGTTGCCAATGACACAGTGGAGGTGAGGATCAGTTGTTGGTGGTGTTCTATCACCTCCGTGACGATGATCCGATTTTCCTGCGGACTGAACAGAGTCTTCCTCTTCCTCTTCTCCTTGGGCTTCCCCGACACCGGGGTACCTTGCTGGTCGTCTGTGGGGCTTGTGGGGTTCGCGATGTCCTCTGCACTCGGTCCGGGTGCATCCATGGTGCTACGCAGTTTGATTTCTTTTGTTTGTGTTTTTCGGGGCTTTTATAGTGCATTTTCCCGCATGACGCGTGGGAATTGCAGGGCTGTCGCTGGTTACCGCTGATTTTTGTATCGCGAATTGGGGCATCGCACCTATTTTCGCGTTCGTGTTTCGCATTGTTTCGGCGTCGCGTTACTTTTAACGCGGTCATTTGGCGCGTTGTCGTGGGTCTTTCGCATGGTGCCGCCGGGTTGTGAATGCTACGTTAACACGGTGTTATTTTCCAGCGATGGGCCGCGATGTGCAAAGTTGCGTTAAGCTAATTTTGCGATGATTATCACACGTTCTTGTGAATATCCCACACTGTGGGTTATCTGCCCACATTAACAGCTCTCCATCCCAACTGGAGTCAGCCATCAAAAGCGGTCCCTGTCCGACATCTACTCAACCTCTGGACTCTGTCCCCACTAACTCTGGAAGCACGGAGGGAAGCCGTTTTGGGAGGATGAAATCCTCATGCAGCTGTTAACCCTCATACACCAAAAGTGTGTATCCAGTCCAAAGAACCTTCTCCATTTGGAAGCCAACCCTCGAACCCTGCCACAGGCAGTGTAAGGGCTTCCTATTGAGTTCCTTCTCGTCTTTAGATTTTATGCCATTGTTTGATGACCGGGGGTGGGCAGTGAATAGATCTTTCTTGTTGAATTCGTTTGCTGAGATCGGCCTCTGGCATCAGTAAAAGTAACGACATCCAGTCAGTTTACATGTTTCACTCCCATACGGGACTGCGCAGAAGGGTAACATTTCTATCGGAGGTTATAGCTAACCTTGTTATGGTAAATTGTGAATTCTTTTTGAGTAGGGGCATTGATGTAGTACCGCATTTCTCCCACAAGTACTACATTGTGAATAGGAAATCTGACACTAATTAGGGCGAGGCCATCGGAAATGCTCTAACCTCTGTCTTAATGGAAGGGGTTTCCTTTTAAATATTGTGTCCACTGCTGGGAGATCAGTAGTTGTTTCTAACGCAGAGGATGTTTTAGTGGAAACAACAGGAAGGACAAGAGCCACAGAATTGGCAATGGCTGTCTAAATTATTAAATTATAGCCAACCTCTTTCCAGCAGGTTTGGTTCCCAGCCTTAATCTAGGCTTTAGTGTAATGTCCTGGAACATGGCTCAGTGACAGAACAAAACGTGCTTTACTTGCTAGCCTTGAGATCATTGTATTCAGGAAACTGGGAATTACTCTGACATTATTCTTAATAAATATCTCACTATTAATTTGCCTGCCACATCTCTGTAGAGGTCATGGAAGTGGGGGCATTTCAATTCTCCTGAACACTAAGCGTATATGCCACTACAGTAGTTTTTCACATTACCCCCTCATGGGTCCTCCTCGTCCCAGTCCTAACAAGGTGAGGCAATCCTGCCTCACGACAGCCAATCAGAATGCTATAATTTTTTTTAAATTTAACATAAGCCCCTCCCACCCACCGCCATGCCTGTTTTTCTGCTGTCCCACGTCGGTTGGAACGCTGGTGTGCTCCGTGTTTCCTGGTGCCGGTTCTCGTTTTGGACGGGCTGGGGCTGCGGTGCCGTAAGTTTCTTTATTTACCTGTGTTACAGTGTTTGAATTGATGCAATTTTTATGCGCGGCAGCACCGGTGTTCCGGTCGGCCGCGTTCCTGCTCCTTGGCCGGAGCGCGCTCCACGCACATGTGCTTGGCTGGGGCTGGAAGCTTTCCTTTGCGATCTTGCCTCGGGTCATTCCGGTGCTGGGGTCTTCCAGCGGCATCCGGCTCCCGCAGCCATGGTGTTTGTTCTGTGGCTGTGGGGGAGGCAGCAGGGCTGTCCTTTGGGTTTTCCAAGTCTCATGTTCCACGGGACTTGGTTGCTTGGTGACAGTATTTCAAGGGGAGTGGCTGGGCACTTCCTGGTGTGTGCTGGGCTTCCTGTGTGGTTTGCTCTTCCTGCTTGTGCCTGCGAAATCTTTGTCCAAGCAGCATAATGTCCAGGAGCTGCAGGAGGATGACCTTTTGCAAATTTCCAGGTCTGATTTGCAGGATTTAATTAATTCTGCTGTACAGGCTGCGCTGCTTGAACCTTCTGCTAAAAAGGCTAAGGATGATGATGAGGACATGGACAGTTCCCCTAAGTGGAAGTACGTTCAACGTAAGGTTTTTTCGGACATGTTGGTCCATATTCGTGAAGTGCTGGGTTTTGACCCTAAGTCATTGTCTGATGAGGGGTTTTACTCCCAGTATAGTTCCTCTGTGGTGGATGACCTGCCTTTTCATGATGTCCTCAAGGATATTCTGGCTAAGGAATGGCTTGAAGTCGACAAACAAGGGATTCCGCTCTTTATGGGGAAGCGGTATCGCCTGGCGGACTTTGACGCCCAGTTCCCTCAAGTTTCTAGGGTCAATTCTCCCTTGTCCTCCATTGCTTCTTCTTCATCTTCCTCTTTGTCTTCGGAGGAGGCTTCCCTGGCTGACCCGGTTGAGCAGAGGGTGGAATTCGCTCTCAAGCGTTCTTATGCTGCTTCTCATTTTGGGGTGCGTGCTAGCACTTATTCTGCCTAAGCTTCGCAGGTCCTTATCAAGGATTTTGAGAAATTGTTTGACTGTCTTCAGGATCGGGGGGATCCAACTCCTATCTTGGCGTAGATGGAGGTCTTGGCTCAGTTTCTCTCTGATGTGACTTTTGATACGTTATGGGACAGCGGTGGCGGGTAGGAGGTCTCTCTGGACCAAGCCTTGGTGTCTTGATGCTGCTCAGAAGGCCTTGGTCCATAAGCTGCCTTTTGAGGGTCCCCGGCTTTTTGGGGACGATTTGAACACGATGGTGCAGCAGTCTGCTGAGGAGAAGAAGATGTTGAAATCTTTTCAAACTGTACAGAAGAAAAAATCCTTTTTCCATAAGCAGGGGTTTCAGGGTGCTTTGTCTTCTTCTCAGCCCTTTCGTGGTCGGACCCGTGGTCGGGGGGCTGCGTTCCATTTTAAATCCTGGCCTCAACAGCAGCAGCAGCAGCAGCATCCCCCGGGGGCTGGCCAAAAGTGACTATGCCAAGGTGGGGGCTCTGTTCCATTTGTTTTTGGACCGTTGGTCAAATCTGATTACCGACCAGTGGGTCCTGTCGGTCATTGGGATGGGTTACCAGATCCCCTTCCGGGGCCCTCCCCCTCTGGACTATTTTCGGGTTACCCCATTGTCAAAAGACCCCGTACGGAGGTCTGCCATGTTGTCCGGCGTCACCCTGTTGTTGTCCAAGGGGGCTGTTGTGCTGGTTCCTGTGGAGGAGCGGGGCCTGGGATTCTATTCCACTCTGTTTCTGGTCCCAAAGCCGGATGGTTCCTTCCGCCCGATTCTAAATCTCCGGGCTTAGAACAAGTTGGTGCGGCTGGATCAATTTCGGATGGTCACCTTGCAGTCTGTCATTCCCCTCATCCAGGAGGGTGATTTTTTTGGCTTCTCTGGACTTGGAAGACGCCTATTTTCACGTTCCTGTCCATCTGATGAGTCAGCGATTCCTGAGGTTTGCAGTGAGAGGGGTGCATTTCCAGTTTCAGGTGTTGCCTTTCGGCCTCTCCACTGCTCCCAGGACTTTTTCCAAGGTATTGGCTCCTGCGGTGGGGCTTTTACAGAGTCGTGGTTTCTCTGTGTTTCCCTATATTGATGATTGTCTGGTCTCTGCTTCCTCCATTCCTAAGGCTCTTCTGGTGGTGGAGGTGACGTTGTCCTTGTTCCAGGATCTGGGGTTCAAGTTGAATCTGGCCAAGTCTCATCTGGTTCCTGTTCAGTGACTTCAGTTCATCGTGGGTCTGTTCGACACCTTGCAGGGGGCGGTGTTTCTCCCTCCTGTTTGGATCCTTTCCCTGCAGACTCTGTTACGGGACCTTTTGAGTCGCCCGTCTGCCCCGGCTCGGGTTTGGTTGCGGGTCCAGGGTTTGATGTCTGCCACAACTGTGGTGGTTCCTTGGGCTATCCTGCATCTCAAACCTTTGGTGAATCATCTGTTGGCTCGGTGGGACCCCTCCCGGGCGGATTACGAGACTCTGGTTCGGCTCTTTCCTGTTCTGGTTCAGGACTTGGCCTGGTGGCTTTGCACTCCAAATCTGGAGAAGGGGGTGCGTTTTCAGCTTCCTCCTCCCCTCTTGTTGACTACGGATGCTAGTCTTTGGGGTTGGGGGGCCACTTTGGGGTCCTTGGAGGCCAAGGGTCCATGGTCTCAGAGGGACAGCGCCCGTTCCTCGAACTGGCAGAAGTTGGCGGCCTTTTGGCAGGCGGTGCGGTTCTTTCAGGTTTCTCTCTTCGGGGTAAATCTGTTGGTTCGTACCGGCAATCAGGTGGCTCGTTGTTACTTGAACCGCCAGCGTGGGACCAGGTGCGCGTACCTGAATCTGCTGGCCTCCTTGATTTGTGCCTGGGCAGAGTCTCACCTGTTGGCGTTGAGGGCGGGTTACATTCAGGGGCCTCTGAACTTTCATGCAGACAGCTTGAGCCGCAACCTGCCGTCCTCTGTTCTGTACCATCTGTCTGTTCCTCTGTTCCGGGACCTATGTCTTCGGTTCAGGACTCCCTGGATCGATCTTTTTGCTTCCCCTCACAACTCTCTTCTCCCCCGGTTTTGTTCCGAGGTGGTTTGTCCTCAGGCTTGGGCGGTGGATGCTCTCTCGATTCCTTGGCCTTCGGGCCTTCTGTATGTCTTCCCTCCTTTCACCCTCCTCCCGAGGGTGCTGCAGAAGATTCGGGGGGAGAGGGTGTCTGTGCTGTTGATTGCTCCTTTTTGGCCTCGCCGTCTTTGGTTTCCTCTCCTGTTACGGCTGGTGGAGGACAGGTTTGTCCGGCTTCCCTTGGTTACGGCTCCACTTCAGTATCCGCATCTGTCTTTGCCCAGTCTTCGGCACTTGCATCTGACGGCCTGGCTCTTGAGCGGCTGACATTGGAGTCTTTGGGCTGTTCTTCTGTGGTGGCCTGTGACATCCAGCTGTCACGTCGGCCTTCGACCCTTAAGAGCTATGGTAAGCATTGGGGCTCTTTTGTCTCTTGGTGCTCCTCTCATGGTGTGGATCCTGTGGTTGGGGTTCCGGCTTCTATTCTTGACTTTCTCCAGGATGGGTTTTTGAAGGGCCTTTCCCCATCCACATTGTCTGCTCAATGGGCTGCGTTTCGGGCTTGTCGTGGCCCCGTGGCCTCCTTGGAGGCTGTTGCTCCTTTGGTGAGTCGGCTTCTTCGAAGTTTTCGGCTTCGTCGTCGGGTCTCTCCTGTGCTTGTGCCTTCTTGGGATTTGCCTACTGTCTTGCGGGGTCTCCAGTTGCCCCCTTTTGAGCCTTTGTTGGAGGCGGATTTGTTGTTGTTGTCCGCTAAGGTGGCTTTTTTGTTGGCCATCACCTCCGCTCGGCGGTTGGGTGAGTTGGGTTCTTTACTTATCTCCTTCCCTTATTTGCAGTTCCTGCAGGATAGGGTTGTTTTGAGACTTGACCCGGCTTCTCTCCCTAAGGTTTCCTCAAAGTTCCATCTGCAGCAGGAGGTGATCCTTCCTGATTTGCCTGGGGATGGGGATTCTGTTGTTCCTTCCTCTTTGGATGTTCGCAGGGCCCTTCAGGTTTACCTACAGCGTACCCTGGGGTTTCGTCTTTCCCCTGCCCGGTTTGTCTACTGTGGGGGTGTGGCTAAGGGGAAGAAGGTTTCTACTTCCACCATCAGTCGGTGGGTGCGTTTGGTGGTCTGCCAGTCCTAAAAGTCTGTGGGTCTGCCTCCTCCGTCTCAGGTTCAGCGTTGTTCGACACGTTCTGTGTCCACTTCCTGGGCTGAGGCGGCGGGGGTCTCTATCCAGGAGATTTGTAGAGCGGCTACTTGGCAGTCCCATCACACATTTGTTCGGCATTATCGCCTTGATGTTTTACATGCCTCTGTGGACAGTTTTGCTGTTGGCGTTTTGAACGCTGCTCTTCCTTAAATCATTTGTTTGATTAAAATGTGTACTTTTGCATGGATCCCTGGTGTCCTGTGTTTTTCTTCTTGGATTTCTGCTTGTGAGTTCCTCACTTTGTTAGGACTGGGACGAGGAGGACCAATGAGGGGGTAATGTCTTGTTACTTACCGGTAATCTTCATTAACCTGATCAGGGTCCTCCTCGTCCCAGTCCTGTTCCCTCCCTCCCTCCCGCTGTGTTTGTGTCTGTCATTACAAAATAATGGGGTGACCCATACAAGTCCATGGACCTGGGTAATGCTCGGTATAGAAAACAATGGTCCTAGACTAATTTCCTTAGGGAGGTATTCATTAAGTCAAAATCTATGAACATGATACACATAGAACTCAAGTTACATCATAAGTGTACCCAAGTAGTTTCTCAATTCAATTAAGTATTTCCTCAAAAAGACACACAAGCACCATAAATAGCTTCAATAGTGACTGTTTAATCTCACAGTTATTATAACAGATCACTGTAGAGAGCGTTTCAAAACAGAAAGGAGGGTTGCTCCAGGGTGAGTGTGGAAAAAGGATTGTGCTCTTGAGAATAGAACAGATATATAGGGAGGGAAATCAGAGAGTAGTTAAAACAATCAATTACACATAGTAATGTCCTTAGTAAACTGGTCGTGGTTTACAGTAGCACCAGTTTTACAATGGGGCCTGTCTCTCATGGATTCGAAAGTACTTTTCTGGTTCTTGATGTTGTACAGAGTATAATCTTCTGTAAAGAGGTAGGGATGGGATGAAGTGGGGTACAGGCCCACTAGGGGAAAGTGTCGACGTTTCAACCCTGGCGCATAGAGGGTGGTTTGTATCCTCTGCAGGCGGGTCTTCCTCAGGACGGGTTTGTGTCTGGGCTTGTTGATAACAGGCATGGCGGTGGGTGGGAGGGGCTTATGTTACATAAAAAAATAATTATAGCGTTCTGATTGGCTGTCGTGAGGCAGGATTGCCTCACTTTGTTAGGACTGGGACGAGGAGGACCTTAATCGGGGTAATGAAGATTAGTGGTAAGTAACAAGACACTAACCTCACTTAGTACAGGGAATCAGATTTTCAGTGTTTCTGCTTTATTTTTCTGTTGTCCATAATTTTTAACTAATGAATGCCTATTTCCCTCCAGGCTCCAAAATACTATATCAGTAAAAAAACTTGCTTTCCTGTATGCCACAGATGGCTGTATCTGATGAAGAAGCCAAGGTGCTTGTAGTCGGGACCTGAATGCCAAGGTTTCTAATCATGCAGTTGAAGAGTCCGAAGATATGGATAAAATTCAATCTTTTAATATTCCAAACCCGTCCTTTCCTACATCAAATAGATAAGACACGAGAAGGCACATGTTGTTGGGATTTTTGGGAAAAATGATTCTGTAATTTGCAATAGTAGAATGGAAAACGATATTCCAACAAGTTACACTTTCAAATGTAACACGTGTTCCTCTATCTTAATAGCTTCTTTTTCTATGTTTGGGCTTCTGACGAATCTCAAGGTTATTGATAACTCACTTATCGTTCATAAAATTCTCTACTTTACATTAGGTATTAGTGTTGAGGAATCTCGCTCATGGAGTCAACAAGGGGCATATCTTTCACTGAATATCCGTAATGGGCGCATACATTGGGATGAAGGGCGGCTGGCTCAAATAACTGTCTCTATAAGAAATGCCTTAGAAGATCTAAAGCGATTGCCGTTTAATCTTTTAGAGATATATAATCATTGGATGCGAATCTTCATAAAACATAAAACGTATACTAAGGTCATGCCAGGTAAGCGAAATAACATGAAAATTCAATTAGATAAAGACCTTAAACCAGGGAAATATCTAATATTGTAAATCGGCTGACGAGGTGCCAATTTCTTCATCCCTCATGTAAGAGGTAACATAATTAAGAACGTAAAAAAGAAAAGGATAAGATACAGATGAACTTTTAAACAAAAACAAGCTGCCTCGAAATGGACTGCCCTCAGAGAAGCTGCGGCTACTAAGAACTCAAGGAAGACTTGGGCTCTGATAGGGGAAGCATGTGTAACGAAAAGAGTCTTGTTCCTTGTTGAATTAGCAGTAACACCTGGGTCCATTATTTAAAGGAACAGTATGCTGAAAACAGTGTGAGCTGGAGTACAGCTTTCATAGAGGAAACTTCCAAGGCTAATATTGGCAACTATGGTCTGCCCTTTGCTGAAAAGATTAACTCCTATATTGTGAAACCCAAGTGTACGAGTGCTATGGGGCCTGATGAGATTTCAGTTTTGGTTTTAAATTAAGAGCCGTTACTTTGGTCCCAATTTCTCGCTCCGAATTTATAGTATTTTTATGAGACGGAAGTAGTCCACCCCCCCCCCTTGGTGATAGGGTCCCCCACCAAGGACCCTATCACCACCAGACTCAACTTCCAGGAAGGAATGAAGGACATAGCATCCTGGATGAGCAGAAACTGCCTGAAGCGCAATTCGGAGAAGACAGAAGTCCCCGTCCTCGGACCCTCCCCCTCGGCATGGGACAACACCTGGTGGCCTACCGCCCTCGGCAGCCCCCCCACACCCATGAACCACGCCCGAAACCTCGGCATCGTACTCGACTCCTCCATGACCCGACAGGTCAACGCCGTCGCCTCCAGCTGCTTCAACACCCTCCGAATCCTCCGAAAGACCTTCAAGTGGATCCCCCACGAATCAAGGAAGGCTGTCACCCACACCCTCATCACCAGCAGACTGGACTACGGAAACACCCTCTACGCCAGGATTAACAAGTCTTTGAGCCGCAAGCTCCAGACCATACAGAACGCTGCAGCCATACTCATCCTCGACATTCCTCGACAGAAGCACATCACCCAACACCTACGGAACCTCCACTGGCTCCCCGTTGAGAAGAGAGTCACCTTCAAGATGCTCACCCACGCCTACAAATGCATCCACAACACCGGACCCCAATACCTAAACGAGAGAATCTCCCTCCACGTACCCAAGAGAAACCTCCGATCCGCCGACCTCGCCCTCGCCGAAATCCATCACATCCGCAGAGCCAGAACAGGTGCAAGAGCCTTCTCCTACATCGCAGCCAAGACCTGGAACGAGCTCCCTCTCAACATCAGACGCGCCCCCTTACTCTTTTCTCTATATGTCTATGACCTACCAGAGGCTCCCTCACTCCATAAAGGTGACCTCCTAAGATGGGGGTGGGGGGTGTGTTGTTTGCTGTATGCAGATGATAGAGTTGTATTAGATTTGACCCATAAGGGACTACAAAAAAGGCTACATTTACTTAAGTCATATGCAAGTGCTCATTTTTAAAAACTAAACACATCTAAAAGTAAAAATGCAAGTGTTTAAAGGCAATCATCAACTACAGAAAGTAAATTACACACTGGGGACTGAAATATTAGAGGTGGTAAAGTTATACTTCTATGTAGGAGAATACTTCAGTTCTACTTTATCAGAGAGATATCATATAAACCATGTGCGCACCAACACCATAAACCTTGCTAATGGGCTAAATTTGCTTTATAATGTTCATGGCCTTAGTCATTTTTTCTTTCTTCTTCAGCCATACCATTTATACATTCCTCCCTGTTTACTCTATGCCTTAGAGGTTGTGAGTATTGCAAGTTGGTCTTTCCTTGACTCCACTGAAGGGAACATTCGTCAAAGAATAAATAATTTGAATACATTAGCCCATTTGCTGTTCTGCATTTAGAAATGGGCCTGGTGAGTTCATTTGTACTGGGCCAAGTGGCTATTCTAAGGTGGGGTTATCACTCCAATTATAACTCTCTAAGGAAACTATTGTGGAAAGAGGTTTTCATTGAGCAGAGGCATGACAGTACCTTTCCGAAAAATGTTCATGCTGCCTCAGCCTACTTTAAAATTAACCAAGGGGGACTGGCATCTATGTCAGTGTCGGAACTAAAGCTCTTTCTTGAAAGTTCTAGCCCTGTCTGGAATTAGACAATGCTTCCTCCCTACTAAATCCTAGAAGTGCGTGGGTATGTGCCTCTTGTAATTTTAAGAGAATGCAGCCCTTTCTAAGTTGGAATATTTCCAATATTGTGCAACGTTTGATTCGATTGCAAATCTTACTATTAAGAAACATACCTGGACCTTGGGAAAGAATTAAGAAAAACAATCGAGTTTGTAATTTATGTTCATATGGAATCCAGGATTTTGATCATGTGGTTTTTGTGTGCCTTGCATTTATGCGTAATGGTACTTTTACTGTTGATAATGCATATGCACTTTTACACAATCCTGATAATGATAAGACCTGTTGTTAGAAATGGGTTTTCTGGTTGGCTAGGGTATGCACCTAAGCCAGGCAGAATCCACCACTCTAGTCAGGCTAAGGGGATTACACGTCTAAAATAACCCCTGCTCACCCACTTGGTAGCTTGGCACAAGCAGTCAGCTTATCCCAGAGACAGTGTGTAAAGCATTTGCACATAACCAACAGTAATACAGTGAAAACACTACAAAAGGACACCACACCAATTTTAGAAAAATATCCAATATTTAGCTGTGTAAGACAAGACCCAAAGAGATAAAAAAAATCCAACTTACAGTGATTCAAATACAAATAAAGTAAAAATAGACCTTAAAAACAGTTCCTTGAAGTCGATAGCTCCGTCCGGGGCTATAAAGGTTTCTGTCTGTCTGTCATGGATCACTGCATTGTCCTGTAACTGGACACCAAAAGGACACCACACGGTACCTTCCGTCTTACACAAACATAAGTTCCGAAATACAACAAGACATGAGAAGTACAAACATATTCTAAGTTATTTTTTTTATTTTCAAATAATTTTATTGGGGTTTTTTCAATAACACAAAAAGCAAAAGAGAAACAATATGGCTTATATGTGGTGAAAAAAAGGAACAGCATTCCAGGAGTTCGCTTGTACAAGTTTGGTTGATAAGTCATAGGAACGAGGGAAAACCCCCCAAACAAATCAAATCAAATTGAGGCAAATGAAATCATACTAGAAAGTAGGGCAAATGAAGTGATAAATGAACAGGTGTTGGGCTCATGGAGTTTCCATCGTTGAACGCTGTGGACCAATGATCTGGTACATATTGACAATAAAGCTCCTTAGCGTACATACTGAGACATCTCCAAATACCTTTCATCACACATATAGTTATCAAATCATACAATATATATGTATAATAGTGAAAGAGTAGGTGGGGGAGGTCCCCCGCCTCTTTGTTGCAGTTCCAACAAGTTGGGTTCTGTCTAAGGGACAGTTTGTGGAGTCGGGCAGGAGTCCAAAATGTCCTATGAAGGAGCCAGAATTTCGTTTGAGAGAGGGATGGGGAAAGTTTGTGGGAAACAACTTAATTCCAAATTAGATGCCAAGAGTCTGGAAAGATAGTCTGTGAGGAATCCCATTTTATTTGAAGTTTCGAGGTCAGGTATGTAGGTTTTAATGTCAGGTTTTAAGAGGTGATAAAACTTAGAAGATTGGTGGCCAGTTTTGTTAAAAGACAGTATGATCCTGAAAAGAGAGGGATCTTGTAGAAAAGAATAAGGACTCCAAACCTTCTTTTCTTTTTCTTTATTTCCAATTGTTACAGCACCCCAGCACAACGGTCGTCTCTCCACTCTGAGATCAACCTTCCACTCTCCAAGAATTCTCCCCTACATTCCAAGTTCTATTTAAAGAACTCTACACATCTCCCTTACAATGCAATTGTTAATGAAGTTCAAAGACAAACTAGAACAAGAAATACATGCAACAAATTACTTGAATAAGCAACAGTATAACGTTAAAGAATACATCATAGGATAAAAAAAATATACAGCGTAGCGAAATCACCCACAATAAGATGCAGGTAGATACACTTTACAAATACTACCATAACTCCATGTAGAGCCATCACAAAGAATAATCACGTTGTGTTTCACTTCCTTATCCTTTGTGGACTGGAAAACTTACTCTCCCTTTCCATACGAAACCACTTTTCCTTACTACCACCCAATCTCCTTCTTTTAACCATTGTGTTTTCACTCTTTTGGTTTGATCATAGTACAGTTTAGCTTTTTATTGGTAACCCGAAACTCTATTTTTGATAACCTGGCGATCCACATACACCTCACGGGAATCACACAACCACACTGGACATTCTTTTTACCAGGTTCTCTTCCTTTCAATGAAACAAAAGGAGACACACCGGTCACAGAATGTGGTGTTATTCTATGTGCCCAGATCATTTTCCTTAGTTCCTTCCTCCATGGAAGTTGATTAGACAATGAAAGTTGAATAGACTCCATTACCATTCTATTGATCCTTTCAACTAACCCATTGGCCTGTGGTCTGAATAAAGCAACTCTCTCATGAGTAATTCCCATCCGTTCGAGATAGCGAGTCATCTCTCGGGAAACAAATTGAACACCATTGTCCGAAACGAGGGTCTTAGGAATTCCCTCACCCACAAAAACTTTTTCCAAGAACTCAATAACATTAGCAGTAGTAGTGTGTTCAAAAGTTTCCAAAGCAAACCATTTAGTATGATAATCAACAACAATTAAGATAAATCTATTTTTCACTCCAAGCTTAGCCACAGGGCCAATAAAGTCAATAGCCACTCTTTCCCATGGCTTCATAGGAAATTCAGAACATTCTAGGGGTGGTTGTCTGACAACTTTGTTTTTGTCGCTATTAGCACATGCCACACAGGTCTTAATGACATCTTCGACATCACAATCCATTCCGGGCCACCAATACGATTGGCGCACCCTTCTCTTCGTCATGTTTCTCCCTGGATGTCCCTCATGGGACAAAACAACGACTCTATTGCAAATTCCAACAGGAGGTATAATTTGGCTTCTCCTCAACACCTTATTTCCCACAACACTCAACTCATCTCTTAACTTGTAGAATTCCTTAAGATTCCCGCTGAGACCATCATCTTCACACCAAGCCTGAACTATCTTGTTCATCACCTCTGTCAACACAAGATCACCATCCATGGCTAACTCCCACTCCTCTGAACATATGGCCATTCCACTGTCATTACAGTCTGCGATCACCTCACCTTCCTCAGCTTTATCATCCAACATCATGCCCTCCTTATCTCCACCACTGACCACAGGCAACCTTGATAAACAATCTGCTACAACGTTCCTACACCCTGTAACATACTCCACTTCAAAATTGAAGTCAAGCACTGACAGTATCCATCTCGAAATCCTTGGCGTGACATTCCCTTCCAATCCACGACCACCTTTAAATATGTAAGTAAGTGGCTTATGGTCAGTTCTTAACTTAAACGGGATGCCCCACAAATAGAACTTAAAATGTTTGATGCCCCAGCAACAGGCAAGAGCCTCCCTCTCAATGACCGAATAAGAAAACTCTGCACCTCTCAGCCTCCTGGATGCAAAACCAATCACTCGCTCCTCACCGTTCACCATCTGCATCAATACCGCGCCTAACCCAACACCACTGGCATCCGTTGCAATGTAGGTTTTTCCAGACAACTCAAAGTGTCCTAGCGTAGGAGCCAACACTATACACTCTTTAATTTTTCTGAAAGCTTCTTTGCAATCTCCATTCCACACAAATGGCGCATGCTTAGCCATAATCATCCTCAATGGTTCGACAATATCAGTGAAATTTTTAACATACTTCGAACAATACTCAGCAAGGCCGAGAAAAGACCTCAACTCATCTTTGTTAGAGGGTTCTGGTGTACTTTCGATGGCTTTAACAATACTCCCCTTGGGCCTCACCCCAGAGGCATCAATGACATGTCCTAAATACGTCACCGCACTTCTTCTAAGTTGACATTTTTCCCTTTTTATACTCAAACCATGAGTCTCCAACCTTCTCATCACTTCTTCAAACAACACATCATGATCTTTCTCATCTTTTCCCACAATGAGGATGTCATCTTGGGGTCATCCATTTCATTCCCAAAATATCAATCCTCACACCACCATAACCCACTGCTTTTATGTCTGGTTCACTCAAGGACATGTTTTTATCCATTCCACTTTTAACTAAGGATTGCATAGAGAGCAATGTATATAAACTTCCAGAATCTGCTGGTACCTTTAACATTCTTCCATCCACAGAAATTTTGCAATGAGGTTTTTCTAATTTGTCAACACTCTCCAACTTCACCCCACTTTTTTCACCTGATCCTACTTTTCCCTCCACCACATCAATACTATCTTCTCCATCAACGGAGAGAAAAATCTTGTGAGCCTTGTATTGTTAGAAAGGCAGATTGGTAATTTTTAAGTCTGCTAGATTAACACCACCTATCAGGAACCAATCTGGGAAGATGAACGTTTGTACGCGTTCTTCTCTCTGCTGGACACGCAGAGGCAGCTGGACCCCAACAATCCCCAGAAATCATCAGACGAACACTGAACCAGTGACACCAGGGCTCATCCGATAATCTCAAGGGAAGGGGGTTTGGGAACAAACAATAAACTAAAATAATTAGTTAAAACAAAAAGCTAAAATAAAGAAAGAAACAACTGGTGCGCTTTCGTGCCGGTGGAGAAGCAAACTCTGGGTCATAGAACAATATGGGACATCTGTCCTAAAGCTAGGAATGAGTATGGAGACCAGCTCCTGCAGCAGTAGTAAAAGACATCAATAAGAACATAAATAATCAATAACATATATCATGCATAAACTTCTGCATTGGGTCACGATAAAAGAATGATTAGAATAAATCAGAACTGCACTCACACCATACGGCGCCAAAGATAAATACATACTCACACAATATTGCGCCAAAGATAAATACAGACTCACACAATATTGTGCCAACGAAGATTACACATAAGCACACCATACTTCTTATTTCAATGAGATAAGACATAATCTGTATCTTTCAGCTGAAGTATGTCCAAGGCTTGAGAGCGTTACCAAGACCTTCTTTCAGCGAGAAAAAACAGAGACGTAACAGGATAACAATAAACACTGCAATAATAATATACACTTCTATCAACAAGGACTATGCACAAATTACATAAATAATATGAGGAGGGATGACCAAAATCCAGGCAAGTAGCGTAAAGTAGGCTGAGTGGAACAAGAGGGAACTGTGATATAGGAAACGAAGTCAGGAAGTCTCTGACTGCAAAGAGTTTCGTGCGCAGTTACCCAAGATCTCCCTGATAACCAGAAGTGAGCCGAGAGTCAAAACAATGGAATTCCACTGAGCACAAGAGTTAAATGTAGCCCAAAAAGGATTTAGACTTATCTGCGAGTAGCAGAAGCAAGGATGGAACAGGACTCGTCCGACCAGCACCTGCAGAGAAGAGCCGTCACGCCGCAGGATCTTCAACAGGAAACTCAATGCGAAGCACTGAAGATGAGCCTGGGTGAGAGTTAAATACCTTTTGCCAGGCTGAGTCATGGCGGTTGCTGAGTCATGGAGGCTTGTTGAGTCACGGAGGCTGCTGAGTCATGGCGGTTGCTGAGTCGAGCTCTGGCGTGGCCTGGAAACAAAGATAAGGAAAACACCACTACATACCGGAGCAGAGAATTAAAGAAATATAAGTCAGCTTTTCTTCCTCAGGGAACATGGGGAGTAAAAGAGAGGACGAGCTGAGGGCGAGAGGCATGTGTTGAGAACTTGCTAGGAGCCCCCACCCGACAGGCAGTCTTTCTAGGTAGGATGTAAGTGAGTGAAATGCACCTAGCGCCCTGGGGCTCACCCTGAATAGTTCCCCGACTACTGCTGGAGTGCGGAAGGTGGTGGGCAGTCCGATGGATCCTGACAGTACCCCTCTTCCAAGGCCCGGTGATAGGGCCGGGTTTGTGGGGGTTACGCTGATGGAATATACGCAACAGTCGGGGAGCATGGACATGACATAGTGGCTCCCAGGTGCGTTCCTGTGGGCCATACCCTTTCCAAGCTACCAGGTAATATAAAGTGCCCCTGGTTCGGCGAGAATCTAAAATAGAATTTACTTCATGTTCTAAGTGACCCTCCACACTTACTGGAGGTGGTGGAGCGAGGTGACGGGTGTTTGGATCAGTGGGTTTTAAAAGGGACACATGAAAGGTAGGGTGAATTCTAAAGTGAGCCGGTAAGGCCAGGCGTACTGCTGATTTCTGATATAGTTTTAGAATGGGGAATGGACCGATGTATCGTGGTTGAAATTCACGAGGCCCCTTTAAGCGTAAGTGTTTGGTGGATAACCACACTTGCTGGCCTACTTGGTAAGGAGGAGCTAAACGTCGCTTTCTGTCCGCGTACTGCTTGTACAATAGTTTTGCACCTGTCACGTTCTTTTTTAATTCTTCGAGAATCTGATGTTGTAAGGCGTGTTTTTGAGCTAAAGGTTTAGGAGAGAGTGCCTGCTGTGTTAGTAACGAGGGAGATCTGGGATGATACCCGTACAGAGTGTAGAAGGGTGAGAATCCACTAGATGTATTTACTACATTGCTATGGGCGAATTCTGCTAACCAAAGGTGATCAACCCATTGCTCTTGTTCAGTAACATAATTTCATAATAATTGTTCGATCTCCTGGTTGGTTCTTTCCGTTTGCCCATCAGACTCCGGGTGATAGGCGGAAGAGAGGTCCACCGAAATGTTAAGTAATTTGCAAAATGCTCCCCAGAAGTACGAAACAAATTGCGTTACACGGTCGGAAATGATACGTGATGGTAAACCATGGAGCCTTACTATGTGTTGTAAAAACAGATTAGCTAGATGGGGGGCATCAGGTATCCCTTTAGTTGGGAAGCAATGACACATTTTAGTTAACAGGTCGACTACTCCCACGATCAATGTAAATCCTTGGTCTTGCGGTAGATCAACTATTAAATCTATAGATACTGAATGCCAAGGTGATGGTGGTGTTGGAAGAGGATTAAGCAACCCCGTGGGTTTTCGTCGTTCCGATTTAGTTCGAGCGCAAGTGTCGCATGTTTTCACGTACTGATGGCAATCAAAACGCTTGTTCGGCTACCAATAATCCCTTTGCAGTAATTCGAGTGTTTTCCTGATTCCATGATGACCAGAATGTGGAGAGTCATGACACCACCCCAAGGCTTTGTGTTGAAGAGCTGGTGTGGGTAGAAACAAGTGTTTTTGATCGTATAATATACCCTCTATCACGTCTCTGTCGGGGTGTTCCTTTATCCATTTTTCTTGATCGAACTGAGCAGAGGCTTGTTGTATTTGTTCCAACAATGAAACATCTGTGATGTTGTTCTCAAAGTTTGTTTTATCCAATAAAAAAGGAGGTTCATTCGGTTGTTCCGCCTCTAGAGTGGGTCGGGAAAGAGCGTCAGCCTTTTTGTTCTTTCGCCCAGGTCGAAATGTGATTACGAAGGAGAAATCTGCGAAAAACAACGACCAGCGTAATTGCCGGGGCGTAAGCGCTTTAACTGATTTCAAGAACTGTAAGTTCCTGTGGTCCGTGTACACAGTGACTGGATGTTTTGTGCCCATAAGATAATGTCTCCACTCCTGAAAAGCGGCCTTGACAGCCAAATATTTCTTTATCGAAGATGGTATAATTCTTTTCAGCCTCTGCAAGTTTTCGAGAGAAAAAAGCTACTGGGTGGAGCTGCCCTGTGTCTGGGTGTCTTTGAGATAATATAGCACCTAGAGCAATATTCGAGGCATCGGCTTCTAGATAGAAGGGTTGGTTTGAGTCAGGGTGCAAAAGAATAGGTGCAGACGTAAAGGCCTCTTTGAGATGTTGAAAAGCCTGCTCCGCTTCCGGGCTCCACCAGAATTTTTGACCTTTACGAAGGAGAGTGGTGATGGGGGCAACCACTTTTGAGAAGTCAGTGATGAAGCGCCGATAGAAATTGGCGAAGCCAAGAAAGCATTGGATATCTTTCACGCACCTGGGTGCTGGCCATTGGAGGCCGGCTTGTACCTTGGCGGAATCCATAGCCAAACCTTCAGGTGAAATAACAAATCCCAAAAAGTGTACTGTAGTGACATGAAAGGCACATTTTTCCATCTTGGCGAATAGTTGGTTTTCGCGTAATGCCTGTAATACTTTTCGCACATGTTCAATATGTTCGGAAAGGGAGTGCGAAAAGATCAAAATGTCATCAATGTACACTAGTACAAAAATATCCAAAACCTCTTGTAGAACGCTGTTCACCAAGTGCTGGAAGGCGGCAGGGGCGTTGCATAGACCAAATGGCATCACCTGGTACTCAAAAAGCCCGAACTTGGTGCGAAAGGCCGTCTTCCACTCGTCACCTTTTCTCATCCGTACCAGATGATATGCACCACGTAAATCCAGTTTGGTGAAGAAGGTGGCGGATTGTACTTGATCCATCATGGAGGCGATGAGTGGTAAGGGGTACCGGTTCTTAATGGTCACCTGGTTTAAGACTGGATAGTCGATGCAAGCACGGAGGTCCCCTTCCTTCTCAGGGACGAAGAAAAGAGGAGAGAAGGCCGGTGATTTAGAATGGCGGATAAATCCATTAGCCAGATATTTGTCTAGGTATATTTTTAAGAAGTCGTTCTCCTTTTCCGTTAAGGCATAAATACAGCTACAAGGAACCCGCGCCCCTGGTTCTAGATCGATTTGACAGTCAAATTCCCGATGAGGGGAAGAGTTTCTGCTTTTTGTTCATTGAATACATCGGCAAAGTCTTGATATTCCTTTGGCAGACCAGTAAGGGTTGTGGCGATTACTTGCTTTTGAGATGATAAAGAGGTGGTGGTACAGGGTGCAGAAACATCATCTATACAAAACGTAGAGCAGTACTCGGGCAGAAAGGTGACGGTTTGCTTACACCAGTATATGGTGGGGTTATGTTTTACCAGCCATTGGATGCCTAATATAACACGGTACTGGGGGGCATCTATTAAATCCAGTTGGCACTGTTCTTTATGCCCTGTGAGTGTTTCCATGACTAGGGAGATAGTGCTATGAGAAAGGGGCCCAGAGGATAACGGGGAACCGTCAACAGCACAGACTTGTTCGATGATGTTTTTTCTTGCCACAGGAATTCGGTGAGTGCGAGCAAATCCCCAATCACAGAAGTTTCCTGTGGCCCCTGAATCGATCATGACTAGCACACTGTGGAGGTGAAAATTGGGACCAGATAAGGATACATTCAAAGTGACATGGGTGGTGGCAATCTGGTTGGTGTTGGCCACAGTACCCTTTCGGAAGTTTGGTGTTCTCCAATCTTTCTTAGGTTTCTTGGTGCAGTCTTTCACAAAGTGACCACTTAGGCCACAATACAGACAAAGGTTGTCGCAACGTCTTTTCTCCTTTTCGGTCTTGGAAAGGGGAGGTCGAACTGACCTGATCTGCATGGGTTCTCCGCTATCCATTATCGCATTGCAGAATAGTTGGGAATCAGTACGGGGCAAAGGTGGGGGTACTCTGTTCTCGGCACGTTTCTTCTCCCCTCGTCGTTCCGCCAACCGATGGTCTAATTGAAGAACCAGGTTTATGAGCGCATCGCAGTCTCGAGGGCAGTCGACCACCTGAGCCAGCATATCTTTGAGTTCATCACGCAATCCTCTGTAGAATAATGATGCTCTTTTGTGTTCCTGCAGGTGGACCTCTACCACCAGTCTGTTAAATTGTGCGAGGTAAGCAAGGAGATCTCTATTCCCTTGGCGTAGATCCAGCAGTTCGTTGTCTACTGTCTGTGTGGAGGTTCGTCGGTCGAAAATGCGCCTGAGATCCTGCTCAAAGCGCTCAAAGGAATATAACACAGGATCATCATTGGCCACAAGGGTTGTGGACCAGGCTGCCGCATCCCCAGATAGATATGAGAGAATGAAGGCTACTCTAGACTCGGGTGTTGGAAACGCAGCTGGTCTACATAAAAAATGTAATTTACATTGTGTAAGAAAAACATGTAGTTTCTGAGGATCCCCTTGATAGCGCTCAGGGGGTGCCAAAGGAACCGCTATTTGTTGACATGCCTGTAAGTGAGATGTATAAGTTCCACCCGTAGGAAGGCGAGCTCCAGAGTCAGCTCCCCCATTCTGTACTCGATCTAACCTTTGGTACATCCCTATTACATGTGACCGCAAGGTTTGGTTCTCCACTCGCGCCAACTCTACCTGTTGTTGGAGATCCCTCAAGGTGTCGTTAAGAGCAGAAACATCAAAAGAACCGGACGCCATGCTGCCTGGGTGGGACAAGAAAAAAAAAAATATATCTTTTTAAAAAACATATATTTTAGGATCTTCGCATTCTGTCAGAATCCAATCTGGGAAGATGAACGTTGGAACGCATTCTTCTCTCTGCTGGACACGCAGAGGCAGCTGGACCCCAACAATCCCCAGAAATCATCAGACGAACACTGAACCAGAGACACCAGTGCTCATCCGATAAGCTCAAGGGAAGGGGGTTTGGGAACAAACAATAAACTAAAATAATTAGTTAAAACAAAAAGCTAAAATAAAGAAAGAAACAACTGGTGCGCGTACTTGCCGGTGGAGAAGCAAACTCTGGGTCACAGAACAATCTGGGACATCTGTCCTAAAGCTAGGAATGAGTATGGAGACCAGCTCCTGCAGCAGTAGTAAAATCCATCAATAAGAACACAAATAATCAATAACATATATCATTGTATTGTATTGTATTGTAATTGCATTTATATAGCGCTTACTACCTCTGACGAGGCGTCGAAGCGCTTTTTCGGCGAGTAGCACGCTACTCCGGGACCCATAGAGGATTAGTGTTGAATTAGTATAGTGAAACATGCAAGTACATTTTAAGCGGTGGATAGGTTAGTCAGTTATTTGGATTTGGAATGATAGCAGAAGGATAGAGGAGGAAAAAAGGTTTGTATTTATATAGCGCTTGTTACCCCTGATGGGGTGTTGAATCACGCTACTCCGGAAGCCCATAAAGGGTAGTGGTGAATTAATATGGTGAAATATGAAAGTAGTTTCAGTGGTGGATATTAGTCGGTTATTTGGAGTGAGAAGGTTAGCGGAGGGATAAAAGGGAAGAAAGGTTTGCATTCATATAGCACTTGTTACCCCTGATGGGTGTTGAAGCGCTTTTCTGCACGCCACTCCGGAACCCATTAAGGATTAGTGTTGAAAATTAGTATAGTAAAATATGAAGTAATTTGAGTAGTGGATATGTTAGTCAGTTATTTGGGTAGAGAAGAGTAGGTGGCGGGATAGAAGAGGGAAAGAGGTTTGTATTTATATAGCGCTTGCTACCCCTGATGGGGTTTTGAAGCGCAAGTAGCATGCTACTCTGGAACTCATAAGTATTAGTGATGAATTAGTATGGTGAAACATGAAAGTAATTTGAGTGGTGGATATGTTAGTCAGTTATTTGGATTGAGAAGGGTTGGGGAGGGTAGAAAAGGGAAAAGGTTTGCATTTATATAGCGCTTGTAACCCAGATGGGGTGTTGAGACGCTTTATTGGCGAGTAGCACGCTACTCTGGAACCCATAAAGGATTAGTGGTGAATTAGTATAGTTGAATATGGAATTTGAGAATTGAACATGTTAGTCTGTTAATTTTGATTGAAAAGGATAGTGGAGGGATAAAAGAGTGAATGAATTTTTTTTTTTTTTTTTTTTAGGTCTTAGCAGTAGGAGGAGGCTTTTGGATGAGTAAAAGGGAGTTTTGGAGAGGAGGAGTCAGAGGGAAGAGTTTAGAAAGATTTGTTTTAGGGGATCGGTATAGTAAAGAGGTGTCAGATGATGCAAGGAGGGTTAGAGTAGGAGAGAGTCTAGAAAGGGTTATTTTGGGGATCATAGTAGTGGTATGGGGTTTGGGATAAATGAGTGTGGATGTAGAGGATATATTGATAAATGTATAGGATGAGAGATAGGGTAGTGCATTGGAAAGAGTAGTAGAAAGAAGTTTGAGATGAGTCAGAAGGTTGGGCTAGAAGATATATTGAGAGAAGTATAGGCTGAGAAATAGTGCCTTGGAAATGCTAAATTAGAAGAAAGTGATAAATATATAGATCCATAAGTACATTGAAAGTATATAGATACATAAAGGAGGTAAGAATATGTAGATTAAAGATATTGATAGAGGCACAGGATGAGAAATAGGGTAGTGCATTGGATATGCTTTTTCAGGAGAAAAGTAACAGAGACACAGATCCAAGTACATGGACGGTACATAGATGCACAATGGAAGTAAGTACATGTAGACCAAGGATGATTTTTATTTATTTATTTATTATTATTATTATTATTTTTTTTCTCTCAACAACATAATTATTCTACATGTTTATACAAAGCAATACACAAAGATAGGTACATGTCTATAGTGAAAACAGATGCTTATATACAGAGGGATATGCTGTAAATTTCTGTTTGCGTATGGTGCTTATGTGGGGAAGAGCCAATTCTTGAGTAGTTTTCTGAAGGTAAGGTGGTTGTCGGTGGATCTTATGTTGGGGGGTAAAGAGTTCCATAGTTTGGCTGCTTGAATAGAGAAGGATGTGCCACCCATGGTTTTTTTCTTGTATCTTGGGATTTTGAGGCGAGATGCTCCTTTAGAGCGGAGGTTCTTCTGTTGAATCTGTTTGGTGATTTTATTCCTGATGAAGAGTGGTCCCGTTCCACGTATTGCTTTGTGGGTGATACAAAGCAGCTTGATCGTGGATCTTCTGGCAACCGGTAACCAATGCAGGGCTTTCAAGGCAGGGGAGATATGGTCTCGCGGTTTGATACGCAAGAGTAGTCTGGCAGCCGAGTTCTGAATCCGTTGTAGTCTTTTCATGGTTGTTAAAGGTGATCCGTGGTAGAGGCTATTGGCGTAATCGAGTTTGGACAGAACAAGGGAGATGGTAGCTTGGACCTTGTGCAAAAATCCCAAATGAGGGAAAATTCGTCGCAGCGTTTTTATAGTGACAAAGCTTGATCTTGCTAGTTTGTCCACTTGGGCATTCATCGACAGCTTGGAGTCCATGGTCATTCTGAGGTTTCTTACTTCCTTCGATACTTTAGGTGGTGATCCCAGTTCATTAGGCCATGCGGCAAGCGGGTTGTAATGTTTCCAATCGCCACACGTGAGTATTTCCGTTTTTGAAGTATTCAATTTGAGATGGCTCCAAGTCATCCACTGATCCACGGCTCTGAGACAGCTGAAAATTGGTGATTTTCCAATGTCTTTGGGGCATTCCAGTTGAAGGAGTATTTGCGTGTCATCTGCATAGTTATAGCACGTGAGGTGAAATTGATTGATCAGTACTGGTAATGACTTCATGTAAATGTTGAAAAGCATGTGCGAGATGATAGAACCTTGAGGTACCCCTGCTTTTGTGAAGTTCGGTTTGGACGAGAAAGGTGGGGTATGGATGACATTAGTTCTGTTTCGAAGGTAGGATGCGATCCAGTCTAGAGCAGTTCCCTCTATGCCGGCTTCATAGAGTCTTTGTTTCAGAGTGTCATGGTCAACCGTGTCAAAGGCAGCCGAGAGGTCCAAGAGGAGTAGCGTAGCAACTCCGTTGCGGTCAACTGTATTTTTCAGGTCAACCCAGATGGCAAGGAGGGCAGATTCAGTGCCTCTTCCCGGACGGAAACCTGTTTGGAAGTCTGAAAGTATGTCATTCTCTTCAATGAATTGTGACATCTGGGCGAACGCTGCTCTTTCTATCAGTTTGCCCAGGAAAGGTCCATTTGTAATGGGTCTGTAGTTGTCAGGGTTCAGCGGGTCCAAGTTTGTTTTCTTCAGTAAAGGGCGGATGTGTCATTTTTCGAGTTCTTCTAGAAATATTCCGGTAGTTAAGGAATCGTTGATGATGATTCTTACTGGAGTGGCAGCAGAGGTTGTTAAAAGAATTGTCTTGAAAGTTTATGGTGGACAGGGGTCAGAAGGGCTGCCGGCAGGCCTGCTTGCTTTGTCCAGGTCCATAAATTCATCGTGTGAGATGTGTTGGAAGGAACGGAGAGGAGGTTGTACGGTAGAGGGGGTGGTGATGTGTTTATGAGTAGAGTGTATGATGTGTGTAGGGGGCAGTGAAGTAGAGGTAAGAGTGTTTGTCGTAGGCTGGTTTGTTGCAAGAGTTAAAAAGTGTGGTGTCTGCAGTGTGTGTGTTGTACGTTAGTGTTATTATGGTAGAAGGGAGAGGAGGGTGTTTGTTGGACAAATGATGGAAGGATGATTATATGTTTGTTAGTGATAAAAGGTGGTATGTTAGGTATAATTACAGCAGGGAGCGTGTGTCTGGATGGGATGTAGTTATGTATGGTGTCGATTGGCGTTGTGTTAGTGATGAGTGTATTGGTTAGTGGTATAGGATAGGGTTGTGTACTGTTTGTAGGTGATGGTGGATATGTGTGGTAGTTGGGATAGTAGGGTGTATAGATGTGGTTTGGTTAGTAGTGCATGCTGGTACATTAATCTGTGCATAGTGTTGTGCGTGGTGTACCTTTGGTGTGAGTGTGTTGCTCTGTTTGTGGATGTGGATGGTGTGGGCTGGGTGTTGCTTAATGGAAAAATGGGCAGCATTCCTGGCCCTGGTCTGTCTCAAACAGGCTCAAACAGGCAACTGCCCTTGTCCTCTCTGCCCTTAGCCTCGACGACCGGGCTGAGACGCCCTAACCCTGGCCTTTTATAGCCTTAGAAATCATGTGACCCCGTCAGCCAATGGGAACCCTAGCCCTAACACTATCCAATCACAACACTAGCCCTAAAAATCTAGCACCAATAGGAGACCAGGACCTTACAGCCAATCTTAGCCCTAGTCCAAGCACCCAATCAGTTCAAAACCCTGATCTCTACGTCCAATAGAGGCCCTAGCCCTACCAGTAGTCCCAACCCTAGACCAAGCAACCAATGGGACGGGAAGCCCTAGTCCCTACTTCCAATAGAAAGCCTAACCCTACTCTTAGTCCCACACCTAGTCCATCAACCAATAACACCAGAAGCCCTAATCGCTACTTCCAATTAAAGGCCTAACCCTAGCCCTAGTTCCACCTTAGTCCCAACAACCAATAACACAGGAAGCCCTAGTCCCTACTTCCAATAGAAATCATAACCCTAGCCCTAGTCCCAACCCTACATTGATTGAATCACAGACCCAGAAACCAATAAGAACCCTCAAATACCCAACCAATGAGGACACTAACTCAATCCAATAGAAACATCAGATACAACCACCAATCAGTGTATACATGTACCAACCACTAGCAGACTATATAAGGTCCCAGCAACCTCAGACAAGGTTTGCTGCCCAGGGAGTTGGAAGCTGCTTCTCCTGTTCAGAATCTCCTAGGAGACAGACAGGCTCAATCCACACTTTGGATTTCTGCAGGTAAAGGCCTCACAAACTTGAAATCTAACAATACTGTTTGAATACAACTTTACTCCCTCTCCTGGCCAAAAACGAAGTGCACAGTCCCTATTAAACACAGTTTAAACAGCTCACAGAAGCACCCTCTGATAAAGAATATCCCTGTTGCTGGGGGAGAGGCGGGGGGGGGGCTGGTTTCACTGGCTTGATAACACAAAATGGTGGCTGGGGGTGCACTGTTTAACATACAGGTCTTAGCACAGAGCAAAGGAGAAATTTGGAGGGAGAACTGAATAGTCACCAGGAATGAGAGGGACAAACTACAGAGTTTGGACTGCAAATCCCACAATTCAACACGTTAAAATGGAAGCAATCATGGGCAGGAAAACCACAAGTTTAACACACAAAAGAGGTGATAAAATATGCAATCACAGGCAGGTTAAAACTACATTTTTAAACTGTAACAACCACAGGCAAAGACAGTAATCACAGAAAGGGAAAATCGTTTTTTTAAAAACTTTTTTGGGGGGGAAGAGACAGCACTAGTCTGCCTCCTTACCACTTCCTGGACTCTGCTCACTGTAATCTGGGGCACAGGTAGGCTGCAACTCACAAGATGGAGGAGAATGATTTGGGGTGCACCCAGCAAAGCCTTAAGGGGCCTGGGCAGGTGTGAGGGGAGGGCTCAGAGTTGCCTGGTAGCTGAATAGCCAATCCCCAGTCCTAGGCCTGCTGGCCTGGGGGTGGGGGTGGGGGGCTGCTTCTCCTGTTCAGAATCTCCTAGGAGACAGAAAGGCTCAATCCACACTTTGGACTTCCTTCAGGTAAAGGCCTCACAAACTTGAAATCTAACAATACTGTTTGAATACAACTTTACTCCCTCTCCTGGCCAAAAAACGAAGTGCACAGTCCCTATTAAACACAGTTTAAGCAGCTCACAGAAGCACCCTCTGATGTAGAATATCCCTGTTGCTGGGGGGGGTGGGGGAGAGGCGCGGGGGGGCTGATTTCACTGGCTTGATAACACAAAATGGTGGCTGGGGGTGCACTGTTTAACATACAGGTCTTAGCACAGAGCAAATGAGAAATTTGGAGGGAGAACTGAATAGTCACCAGGAATGAGAGGGACAAACTACAGAGTTTGGACTGCAAATCCCACAATTCAACACGCATAAACCTCTGCATTGGGTCACGATAAAAGAATGATTAGAATAAATCAGAACTGCACTCATACCATATGGCGCCAAAGATAAATACACACTCTCACAATATTGCGCCAAAGATAAATACACTCTCACACAATATTGTGCCAATGAAGATTACACATAAGCACACCATACATTCTTATTTTAATGAGATAAGACATAATCTTTATCCTTCAGCTGAAGTATGTCCAAGGCTTGAGAGCGTTATCAAGACCTTCTTTCAGCGAGAAAAAACAGAGACGTAACAGGATAACAATAAACACTGCAATAATAATATACACTTCTATCAGCAAGAACTATGCACGAATTACATAAATGATATGAGGAGGGAACGACCAAAATCCAGGCAAGTAGCGTAAAGTAAGCTGAGTGGGAACAAGAGGCAACTGTCATATAGGAAACAAAGTCAGGAAGTCTCTGACTGCGAAGAGTTTCGTGCACAGTTACCCAAGATCTCCCTGATAACCAGAAGTGAGCCAAGAGTCAAAACAATGGAATTCCACTGAGCACAAGAGTTAAATGTAGCCCAAAAAGGATTTAGACTTATCTGCGAGTAGCAGCAGCAAGGATGGAACAGGACTCGCCCGACCAGCACCTGCAGAGAAGAGCCGTCACGCCGCAGGATCTTCAACAGGAAACTCAATGCGAAACACTGAAGATGAGCCTGGGTGAGAGTTGAGTACCTTTTGCCAGGTTGATGAGTCATGGAGGATGGCTGAGTCATGGAGGTTGCTGAGTCGAGCTCTGGCGTGGCCTGGAAATAAAGATAAGGAAAACACCACTACATACCGGAGCAGAGAATTAAAGAAATATAAGTCAGCTTTTCTTCCTCAGGGAACACGGGGAGTAGAAGAGGGAACGAGCTGAGGGCGAGAGGCATGTGCTGAGAAACTGCTAGGAGCCCCCACCCGACAGGCAGTCTTTCTAGGTAGGATGTAAGTGAGTGAAATGCACCTAGCGCCCTGGGGCTCACCCTGAATAGTTCCCCGACTACTGCTGGAGTGCGTGTTGGGGTTTGTAGAGCGCAGCCGTCGTAATAGCCCTCCAGAATGAGGTTAAGGAGAAATGTTTGACCAGGTGTTAAACACAGCAAGGTAAGCTTGACCAAACTGTGCTTAACTGGTCAGGTTTACTCTGTGGTAACACCAACCCTATTATGTGTGCTATTACATGTGCATTGCCTTATGACTGGTCAAGCTTGCCTTTTTGGTAAACCCCTGCTAAATAAATAAGCTTTCGATTCTGCTAATACTTATGTTTGCCTGTTTTAACATTTCATTCCAAATAAGCAGTCACTCGACTCGAGCAGCAAGGAACAGGTGCACTGCCTTGTGTGCACGTTGCTTTCCGTTAAACTGTTAGACGTGTCTAGCAATGTGCAGAGAAACCCCACCCTTCTGCAGCTATAAAAGACTGCCGCTCCCTCTTACTTGTGCTTGTGTTCGTTACCACTATCCAGCATCTCCACTTACCTGGAATCTCTCGACGACGCAGCAGCGCTCTGGTCTCGTCTTCGACTTCCGGATTTCTTCCTGCTTCCGCTGCACTCCTCTGCATTGGCGACTCATTTCCTGGTCCGTCCCCCATCATTCTTCCGGCGCTCATTTCCTGGTCCAGTTTCTTCATCCAACCTGCAACAGAGAAAGAGAAGAAAAGAATCAAGAGTCAAGTAAGAACGTTCCGCTTGTGGAGCGCGCTGCATGCATGCATATAAAACAATTAAAACTGTGAAATAGAAAAAACTTATCTTTGAACTGTTCGGCTGAATCAAGCCTTCCTGCCACGATCTTCTGACACAAATCTAAGACAATACAAGAGAGAAAAAGAACGCAAGGGTTATAACAGAGTTACTGAAAGAAGACTCTGTGACTCAATCATTGCAATAACCATTTTCGTTTTCGTTTTCTTTGGTTATTTTTTGGGACTTTTGTAAAGCGTCACAAGAAACCTGACGTTGAGTAAGTGGCCTAAAATAAGGTGCACATTTATGAAGGGTGCAACACGAATGTTTGTAAACTGATGTGTTTATGTTTATTACAGAAAGCAACGGGAGAAAGAGAGAGAAGCATATATCATCTCTTGAATGTCATTAAGGGACATGCAATAAACGCAAAGGTATTGACAGGGCAAAGAATAACATTAACGCAAAGCACATGTGATTGTTAGTATTTGAAGCAAGCAGTGTTGCACTCATTGTTGTTTGTTGTTTTATAGGCAATGGTCCACGAAAGATGTTGCCGTCAGAAGCACTTTAACTAAAGTGAAGAGAGTGGCGAGAGTGTCCTTTTATTTATCGTTTTGGTTCTTTTGTCCCTTTTTTCCCCTTCCCCCGAGGACCTAAGAATCCAAGCTGAATATTGACCAAGGTTTAGGAGGAACTAGGTCTTAGGGGGCATAGGAAAAATATCTTCGCATCTCTCATCTGGAACGCCTGGATTTCAGGTGAGTGAAGGTTAACAGTGCGGAAGGTGGTGGGCAGTCCGATGGATCCTGACACCACCCAGGTGTACAGACAAGCGTAGTTTCTTGATGGAGATTGTAGGCCATTTATTTTGCCAAATAAACTTGCTTAGCAGCCTATCAAGTTTATGGTGAAATTCTTCGGAGAGTACTAGAGGTAACATATTTGCAAGATAGTTGATTATTGGGGTGACCATCATCTTGATGGCCTCGATATGACCCCAGCAAGTGAGGAATTTGGGGCACCAACCCTCTAATAAGGTCTCTATTTTCTTCACAGTTATATCTTCATTATGGTGGAGTGATTCTAGTAAATCTGAATTAAACTCAAGGCCTAGATATTTTATAAATTGAGGTTGCCAGGACAGCCCTGTATTTTTTAAGAGATTGTTGATGAAAAGATTGGGATTTCAGACTTTTCCTTATTAAGTTTATAGTTTGCAAACTGTGCATATTCATCTATTGTCACTAGTAAGGGGGATTGATCAGGAAGCATTTTCGGTCGTAATTAAGATATCGTCGGCATAGGCCGCCAACTTCACAGTGGTATTAATAAAGTAATAAAGGAGGCGCCAGCGATTGAAGGATTAGTTCTAATCTTGTGGAGTAAACTTTTCAGGTTCAGGATAAATATAGAAGGGGAAAGGAGAAAACCCTGCCTCGTACCTCCTTCTAGTTTAAAGACATGTTCTGCTGTGAACCTGGGCTTCTATTGAAATTCTCAAGTTCATATTATCAAGCCCATTATCGCCGCTTTAGCGGCAGTTTTCTGCCGCTAAAGCGGCAATCATTTTAACGCCGTTTCTTGATTATATGACCCAGGAGATAGTAGACCGCTGGATCTCTCTTTAGTGGAGCGACCACTATAAAGAGCCATAACCATTTTTGTAAAGGTCTCACCTAAATTATTTCTTAAAAGGGATTCACAAATAAACGTATAAATTCTTTTTCAGCATCTAGAGTATTTGCGACTGTTTTGTTGGACACAGACTTATCTCTCTCGATGATGTGACATAAGAGGCGGGTCTTAGCATTCGATAGCTTATGCTTCATGAAAACCACCTGTGTTCAGTCAATCAATTGCAGCAGTAGTGATTAGAGTCCCTTACAAAGTATCTTGGCATAGATCTTTGCATCCAGATTAATTAAGGAGATTGGTCTAAAATTCTTCACCTGCGCGGGGTTCTTGACTTCTTTTGGAATTACCACTATAGTTGCCTCACTGGATGTGCCAGATATGACCAGCGACGGCCGGCACGGATTAGAGGTAGGGGGAGGATGCAGGAGGGGGAGGACGCAGGGGATGTGGCTATGAAAAAATAAATAGAAAATAAAAACGTACCTTTTTCCGCTTCCTCGCCGCGTCTCTCCTCCCTAGTCCTTCCTCGCTCAGCCACAGGAAGCACACCCAGGCTCCCAGTTAGCCAATCATAACGCTGCCTTAGCAGTGTTGTGATTGGTCTGAGCGCCGTGTTTCAGCACTCAGACGCTGACTGGAGGCATGGGCATGTTCTCCACGTAGTCTGTAATGCAGCCTGCATGGAGAACATGCGAAGTGCTCAAGAATGTTTTGGGCGGCCTGAGAAGGCCGTCCAAGCAGTCATTGTGCACTTTAGGAGGGTGCTACCACTCCTCCCCGCCCCCGTCCCTCATGCAAAGCTGTGGGTGGAAGTAGGAGAAAATAAAATTATAATAACATGAGTTATTATCATTTTATTTTCTCTGTGTTTCACTGCAAAAAAGCAGTGGGGCGACGCTCCTCCGCCTTAGCGGAGGAGCCACCACTGGATATGACACCTAACTCTGCAAATTGGTGGTAAAGGGCCAAAAGGGTTGCTTTAAGTATAGGTGCGAAGGTTTTATAAAAGGTAGCTGTGTAGCCATCCGGACCCGGGATTTTTTGTGATTTTAGTGATTTAATTGCTGACTCTAGCTCCTCAGCCGTAATTGGAGAGCCGACATCCAACTTCTCCTGGTCACCTTCGCAGGACACTTCAGAGGCAACAGAGTATTCTTTGTACAGGGACTGGTAGAAGTCTCTGAGAATATCTAAGATTTTTGAGGGGAACATGTGGGTGACATTCTTTTTATCTTTGAGGGAATTAATGCCTCTGAAATTCTGTTTATGTTTTAAATAGAACGCAAAAGTTTACCAGCTTTGGTAGCCTCGCACAGCTGTAGGCTTTTATATTTATTGATCCAGACGCCAGCCCTCTCACTCAGGATTATATTGAATTTGTACTTTTTATTGTTGAGAGTAGAGAGGGTTTGGGCGTCTGAGCCAGAGATATGGGCAGTTTCTACTGACTTAATGTCCTTTTCCAGTTCCATTAGGTCCCTTTTATGGGCTTTGTTTATCTTGGATTTACGTCAATTAGGACACCTCTAACAGTGGCCTTCAGTGCGTCCCAATGTACAGAAGGGGAGATCTCCAAGACCACATTATCCTTCAAGTAATTTAGTATGGTCTTTTCAATAGTATCTCTGGATTCAGTGTCCCTAATCGACTTGTCATTGAATCTCCAAATTTTGTTGGGGGTTCTCGCACTTGATCTGGTGAGAGATAAGGTAATGGCACAGTGGTCAGAGACTAATTTTGACAATATGTCTGTCTGATCAATTAAGTGAATGTGAGCTTTGGAAATCAGTAGGTAGTCAATCCTAGACTAGGATTTCTGAAGGTTGGAGAAAAAGGTATAATTCCCAGTGTCAGGGTGTTGTAGTCTCCAGGTATCATGAAGCATCCGGCGCATAGTTTGTGAAGTGATTTGTGGCACCTGGAGGGCTGAAGGGGGGATCTGGACTGTCTGTCAATGATCACATCTAAGAAGAGATTGAGATCACCGCCGAAGATAATAAGATCATTATTTGGGATCTGACTTAAGGGAAGGGTCAAGAAGACCCAGAATTCAGGGTCATCAGAGTTTGGTCCGAATACGTTAAGAACGTGGAAAGAGTTCGAGTTTTTGGAGAACTTTTACGAAACCCATCTTTCTTTAACGTCCTTTAAGTGCGAATCGATTGTCAGGCCTGAGTTATTGGAAGTAAATGTGGCTACGTCACCCTTTTTATTGTCCGCAGGGGAGCAGAGAACGTCGCTTATCCAACTCTTCCCCTCCCAAATGCAGATAACTCTTTATGGGTGGTTTTCGTTTCTTGCAGCAGGATTACATCGGGCTTCAGTCTGAATAAATAGTTTTTGATTTTTTTACATTTAACAGGGTGATTAAGCCCCTTGACACTTAGAGAGACACATTTTAGGTTAGTATCTAAGGGACTAGTAGTCATGTTGCAGAGGCATATGATTGGTTATGTGATGGTAGCAGTTGCAGGACAAAAAGAATACAAAAAGGCACAACTGAACACAATCATAAAGATGAAAAGAAAACATCCCATAAACCAAACCTCACTCAACCCCATCCCACCCTGAACAATAAATGTGAGGGAGATGACAATGGGTTGTACCCACCATCGCAGCCTTACTACAACCACCAAACTGTATGATTAAACTGTAATTTGCGAACAAAAGGAGGTTTACATGGTGAGGATCTTATAAACGTTCCCAGATTAAAGACCAAATGTAAGAAGCGGCTGTATGTGGGTGGCGCTCCCCTAGAATTAGTGAGAGAGTTTGATTATCTTGGCATCAAACTTACACAGAATATGAGTTGGGCCCCACAACTGGAAAGAGTGCAGATATCCCTGATCCAACAAACGGTGAATATAGCGAAAATCCATAGGACAACTATATCCAGAAAGAATGGCACCGGCGCTAGAGATCTATAATGTCAAAGCCTTAGGTGCAGTTTTATATGGTGCATGCGGAGCTGTGGGGTTGTTCAAACTCTAATGATCTGCCAGTAATTGAACAAAAATGTTTTAGATCCCTGTTGAATCTTCCGGTGTCCACCCCGCTGATCCCACTCTACTTAGATCTAGGCCAGAAAAGAATTGCTCATAACATTGTACTTAGAATGCTAATGTTCTGGCATCGGCTATGGTCTACTGCAACAATAGAGTCCTATAGAGTGGGCCTTCGTGAATTAATGACCCCAACTTGTGTGGACAAGAACTTGTGGTTGTGTACATTTAAGAACTTGTTACAGAAATTAGGACTGGAGCCAACCCGAAACCCTTAGTCAGATTAACAAATCCAGCCTCAAAGCTGAATACTGGGGATTTGTTGAGACTGATTTGATAATGAACTGTAAAGGATCGCTTTCGGTTGCTTTTATGAATTTTAAAACGACATCGTCATTTGAGGCTACGATAGATGAAATTGCACCCCCGCTAGCAAGGAAACTATACCTGCAGTTTAGGTATGGCTGCCTCCCTGTAAATAAATTTAAAGGCAAATTGTGTGAAGTAGGAGACGGTGTTGAAGGAAACTGTGCCTGTTGCCAATGGGTACTTGAGTCAATTGATCATGTTTTATTTTTTTGCCCCTTGTACAGTCAATCTCGATCTAAATGGATAGCCCCATTATGTAGAAACCTGGGAGTAAGTAAGTACAAGGAGGCGTAAGAATACTGCAGACAAATACATCTCGTATGATAGTATTTTGTACAGCCAAGTTCCTAATGGCTATGTGGATCAGGCGTACCAAGAGTTCCCCTGATAGTTCCTAGCCTGTGCCGTAATGTATGGTTCCTGCCAAAGCTGTATTGTGGACTTTGTATTATTTTATGTGAACACTGTGTTTTTAATATCCTTCAAGATATTTATTAAGTTTTATTGTTGTTTTTATAGTACCTTATGATGAAAATTTTCAGTACAAATGTTGTTGTAATATTTTATTGCTCAACTGTGCTGCTATTGTAATGAATTTCTCTGGTATAAATAATGATGCAATTTATAGTGATTTACTGTGCTGCTATTTGTAATGGATCGTGAAGGAGTATTTCTAATGTTTTATGTTTTATTTATTATTGTGTCTGTAAATGTTTTGTTTTATGGTGTACTTTTATGATCTATACTGATCGAAATAAAGTTCTTTGATTGATTGATTGATAAACTTTGTGTTTTTACCACTAATAGTGGTCATGGGCTTTAGGTAGCCGCGAGTGTAGCATCTAGGGATTAGTGGGGAATGAAACTGAGGTGGTCGGGGACATACTGTGAGTAATAAAGATCCACATATGATTGAGGATCAGCTCTGTATGTTAATATCTCAACGGACGGCAGGCAATCTGGCATGCGGTGTTTTTATTATCTCATCTGAATGAGGGCACCCGGTGTGTTCTTTCAAGCTCAAAGTCTTTCTTGAAGGTTAGACCTGTCATTTGAGGGATTCATTTTTCAAAAAAAGTTATGCAAGAGTCCGATGAGTCTTTTGACCCCTTGGGCATCCGAAAGATGAGCAGGTTCCCCCACGATTTCTATCTTCCAATTCGGCTACACCCTTCTGCAGGGTCTTGGTGGTGATCTGCAGTTTCTGAATATCCCTGATTGAGATGGTTGACTTATCTTTGCAGCGCGCTGATTCGCGTCTCTGCTTCCGACACTCTGATGTTGATGTCGACCCTCAAGCTTCCAGTTCTTGCTGCATCATGTCTGTGTTAAGTTTGGTGGTTTTTGCCAAAACATGTACCTCCATAAGTTTTTTCAGAATCATATCTATGGTGCCATTTGCTTCTGTCTTACTCTTGACAGGTGAGTCAGCGAGTGGTGGTTCCGCCTTGGAGCGTTTATTACCTGGTTTAGACTCTTTATCTGCCATGATTTTTTCAGGAGCTGGACAATGCAGGTTGCATGCCAGGGTTGCATTCTATAACACTGTTAATCAGTGATATTTCTTCAGGAGTTAATCACTGGTAATGGGCTGGAAGCAACTTGAAATACAATACCAGTGGTCGAGATGGGCTGGATGATCCTTGAGATGATGTCTCAGCGAGGCGGAAGCGACCAGTGTACAGCGAGATGAGAGGCAAGAAGTGCTGTGGTTGAGCGTTACTGGGTGGAAGTAAAATACGTCTTTGTTTGATAGGCTCAAAGGATAGAACCAGCAGGGCTCGGAAGGGCAACTCTTGGAAGATGAATACAGATTTAGAATAAACTCAGAGCTGCATGGAAGACAGGGGCTCCAGTAATCACCATACAAACAGCAACCAAATAGATGTCGTTGTGATGTTTCCCAAAGGTGGCGCAACATACATCAGAAGCCTCTCACAGCATTAGTGCTCATATTGCAGTGACTTACATTTCTTGTGCACAATTCGACTATAGCGTAAGCTGTAGCGTAAACTGAAGTGGTAGAAGCAGTGTCAGGGGCTGTATCTGAAATGAAGATTGCTGTTGTTCTTTAGGTAGCCCTTTGAACGTTATAGATCTCTGCTCTGAGGATCAGGTCAGGTTATCTTGATTATACACTGTGTCTCACACTGTGTTCATTGTGTTCACACCACGTCCTCCAAACGCTGCAGTCCATGAAGGTTCAGCAGGTTTTTTTCAATCATGAGCCTCACCCTGTGCTCACTATGTTCACTCAGTGCCCCCCATGCGCCGTAGGTCACAGCAGGTTTCAGTTATGAGCCATTTGGATCGAATCAGGCTATCATGAAATAACACTATGCCTCGTGGGTGGCCGCCATTTTAAGGTCAGGCAGAGCATGGGATGGTTTCACTGGGTCCCTTTATGAGGCAAAGCAGTCTCGGCTCATACATGTGTCCAGCCAGATGTTCTGGTTCAGGTAATCGCCCGGGGTCGCAGCGGCGCCAATCAGAGCGTCTTACTTGTAAATCAAGCGTTAGTAGTCTCCGTGTTGTGCCTGGATCACTTCGAGACAACGTCCATTTTGTCCATCGTTGCCTGGGTCTTGGCTGAGTCCAGCACACAAGAGGGTGAAAAGTGATAGAAAACTGCAGTAATTCTATGGCAGGACCGGAGGTTCCGATTATGCTTCTCAATCTTTATTACTCAAATAAACAGCAGCCAATCAAAAAACAGTAAAACATTATAAACACTACATTTCCCATGATGCTTTGAACCACGCCTCCATAATCCACCAATCAACAGTGTCCAGTATGAACAAAATAGCAAGGCACCATCTTGCTGCCTCCTTCTTTGCTGCTCCGCAGGCAAGATAGGTGCCTCACTATTTTGTATATCTGTTCGCTAATATAGTGCGCGATTGGTTATTGCTATATTGTGCTTATTGTTCTTTATTCTTATGATGCTGTGTTTATGAGTTTATGATTGCGCCCTCACGATCAAGCCTTGCACGATCGGCGCTCTGACCGCGACGCGGTCTCGGTTTTGTTCCCCCTTGGTTTTCAATTAGAACCGGTGCGTATTGCGCCGTCCTTTTCCCTGTTAGTTTATTCCTTTTTGTTCAAAGTGCCCTTTATACAAATAATTACATTGTTGCACTGCCGCAGCAGTATGCGCACTCCTCATGTTACCGCTGAGAGTGGCCGCTCCTGGGAGCGAGGTCGCATGCGTAGCCCAATTGGGCTTCACACGCGTAACCTCAACAGAAGCCTGCACGCGTCTCAACGCACGCAAAGCAGCTTCTAGAGACAAACGCTGGAGCCGCCTCTCCCCCAGGCTGGAAGAATAGGGGATTTCCTGCAGAACAGTGCCGGTACCGGGCCTTCCTAATTAGATTTTGAATACTTGGGCATTATTATTATTATTACTATTTGAACTCTGCAATTTCCAAGAAAGGAACACAATTTTTGGAAACTCTGTTTTACAATTGATCCCTGAGGCTGACAGGGCGTGGTCTCTCCTCATAAGTCCTTCAGGGACAGTTGTGGTACTCTTGGCCTCTCGGCGCCAGCTCTTTTTGCTCCCTCCTGATGCCCTGCTTCTGTGCAGACCAGGGCTGTGAATATGGTCTTTCTTCTGGGGATTTCTGACTGGAGTACACCCTACTCCCCGAGACATGTCTGATTACAAGACCTATGAACAAGATCTGGCCACTTATGGCCCAACAGAGGATGAAGACTACCTATATGATGACAATATGGAGTCCATGATCGACAAGACGGTGGAATAGAAACTAGACAAAGCCTTGTCTTCAGCCCTCCTTCCTATTTCCCAGCGCCTAGATCAGTTGGTAGGTAGTGCCCCCTTACCTAACCCACCCAACCCTCCTCCCACTCCCCCCCTTCCGCCCCTGCTTGGCCTCACGTCAAAATGATTACTAGAGTTACAGAAGGGGCGATGGATCATGATTATAGTTCAAGTCAACCAGCCCTTCTGCCACCGTCTCTTCCACCTGCCTTTCATCCCCCCACGGATACTGGTTTGAACACTTCCTCGTCCCACGAGTCCCAGCGCCTCAAACCCTCCAAGAAACGTAAGCGTTCCATAGCCCCTTCGATTCAGTCTCACTTCACCTTCGACCCTGCAAGCATAGTTCACCCTAGATCTTCTGATTGGTCCCCAGCCCTCACACCTGACATTGATTCCTATATGCAAACTTTCCTAAAGAAATATGATAAAGATCCCAAGAAAGGCATAGATAGGGAATTAAGGACAAGCTACTGGATGTTTTTGGGCCCCTAGCTAAAATCCTGGAATTGGCCCTCCAAGCCCAAGAAACTGGAGCGGCAATCCATCCTGAAGTATTAACAGGCTGGACTCAACGGGCAATCTGTCTCCTGGGCAATGTGATTTGCGCTCTCTCATCTGAATGACGCAAATCTGTCCTCTTGCACATAGACCCGCAACTAGCAGAACTGGCCTCAGCTGAACCGGGCCCTTTGGCAGAGGGCCAATTGTTTGGAGATCGCTTTGTCAAGGACATTGCTAAGTTTGTGAACATTTTACTTCATTGGACAAGTCACAAACCTCTCTCAAAAGAGTATTCTGGCTCGACTGGCCACTTCAACCAGCAAGGTCCTCACCATGGATACAACCCCAGACGTAGTGTTGTATTCCGCTTTAGGGGTCCGTATATAGGTTTTCCTGAATCATGTCCTTATATAGGCACAATTCGCATTGCCCTTATATAGGCATAGAATCCCAGTCCTTATTTAGGCATTAGCCGTGCACTCCAAATACAGGCATGGTCACCGACATCCGTCCACCTCAACGTCACAACGAGTTCTTAGAAACCAGACCCTTAAGCTCTTGGGAGTTCCCCTAGCACAGGACTATTGATTTCTCCAAGAACTCATCTATTATGTATGAACCGTTATACCTTAAGGGTTCATTCCTGACGTCTTCCTCTGTCCGACTTCACGTCAATGCTAACATTCCGAGGCACCTATCAGGTATAAATATACCTTCCCTCGCCCAAGCAAGTTAGAGGAGACCTCGACTTCAGAGGAGCCCGTATCCCGGCTTGACGCACTGAGAAGACGCTGTCATTCCTGCAAGCAGACGAATCCAGCTTCCAGTGATCCGACTTCCCTTGCGGGGTGTTAGAGTTCCAGATCCGGCAAGAGATTCCCACCTCTCTCATTCTCAAGGTATGGAGCTGACTAGATCCTAGAGGGACTCTTGGCATACTATATTTGGCATACTATACTTGGCGTACTATACTTCTCATACTCTTAGTATACCAGACTAGAGAATACTCCACCTACTTCTACCTTTCCCTACACCTAGACTAGGTTAGGTACATTGGGGTAGAACTAGCTTGGAGACGCATCGTATGAGTACTCGCATTTTTATCTCATGTTATTTATGTACGTGAATATATGCTAAAAAATAATGCTAGCGCAGTATTATTTATTTCTACTGCTTACTCTGTACATTATTTATCTTGCATACTGTCTTGTGATCATAACAGCACATATCTCTTACACGAGAAACAAGACTGTTCAATAATCCCTTTTTATTGAAATGCCTGTCTTTCCTTTCTGTGTAACTCTGTAGAAACTAAGCATGCACGATTGACTGAGTGAAACTGTTATCTATTGTTTCAACGATTCTGAGACGTGTTCTGCTTCTAAAGGGAAACAAAGTTGTCATGTTTTTCGGTTGTCAGAAACTACTCCCTTCTTGTTCTCAAGGAGTTTCTAGTGGCCTCTGAGCTAGCTGGCACAAGTAATTAAGTTTAATATACTCGATAGGGACATACCGACCTTAGTCCTATGTCAAACCTATAGGTTATATTATTCCAATGCGCAGAGCCTATTAGGGAAATAGGAACTACACTACATGGCGCCCAGCGTTTGGTAAGGCAGTAATTTAACGCTAGATACTGAGTAATTCAGTCGTGCTTTTCTCAGAGACCCCTACTCACATACTCCATAAGACGTCTGGAGTGGGTAGGGTTAAATATCCACCATAACTAAATAGGGAAGCACCGTATATATTAGTTGTTTGGTTTGTTCAACGTTGAAGGATACAGTGTTCCAAAATAATGTGCACCTTATCTTTTTGTTTCCTTGAAACTTGTTCTACATTTTTCAAAAAACAAAATGTCCACCAACGGGGACAATAACACCGGGAACGGTGGAGCTGCGGCTGACCCAGCCATAGCAGTTTTTAACTTTAGAGGTTTAAATGAACCTGAGGATGGTGTTATAGACATCAATCCAAACTTAAGAAGAGCCATCACTCTAAAACTTATAAAACATGGCATACCACCAAGAGGCGGTAGAGCAGTTTTCGTGATAGAGGCACACAAATCCTTTCAGACAGAGGTATTCTATTCATGGGTCATATTTCCTAAATCAAATTCAGTAACACACATGTTTCACTTCTACAAAGAAGATGAACCACCAGAGGAATATATTCCTTTCGAAGATATTGAAATTCCACTAACATACCAGGAGCATCAGCTCTGGTTTAAAGGCGCCCTAAAACATCACAAAAACATTACCAGGCTCGGTCCACTAGGTAGACCAGGAGCAACATGGCCGATTCTAGCCGGCTACACTCCTCATCCTGACATCGAAATAATGTCAGACGAGGAACTACTTACTCAACTTACAGAGTTAATAAAAATTTACAGACAATTGGTCCAATATGTCATGCGGACTTTCACAGTCCAACCACCATTAACCATTCCAAATCAAACTCCTCAACAGGGGAACACACAAAAAATAACACCACAGACTCTATACGCAGTCATGGGAAAAATGCCCACAAAACGTGAGCAAATTCCATTCTGGATAGCTCAAAAAATTACTCAAATTGAAGCAGTATTTCCAAATACTAGCCCTTATGAGAAACACAGAATCCTAACAATCTGTTTACCAATGGGGATCACACCACAACTGGAAGACTGCACCACTTGGGGCTCAGTCTTTGCTGCCATCTATACTAAAACACATGGTATTCCGTCAATTGCAGTAATACCTGATGTCCTGAAACAAATTCAAAACGAATACGGGGCAGAGCCTGCTCTAAATTTAGGTATGAAATTACTGAAAAATTTCGACCAGGTCTCAACAATAATATTATCTAATATTAAAGGGGAGGCAGCCGCAGTGGCGATCCGCCAACGATTAAGGGAATTCGATGTTACAGAACATCAAACTGAGCTACCCAGAATAATAGAACAATCTTATGCAGAATTAGGCAGAGATAGTTTGGGTGGAAGACCTTTGAAGCCAAAACTATCTGAAAGTCCTGAGAAGGACTCTATTAAACAAACTCCTACATCTTCTAAAAAGAAGTGGGAAACTAATATACAAAATTCGAACGAGAAACGTTCTCAATCCCGAGGTAGGTCTCCTCAAAAGGAGCCCTCTGAAAGGATGTATAACCTCAGGAATAGGGATAATTTGAAAAAGCCTGACAGGTAGCAAGATACTGATACACGTTCCTCTCGTACCTTTCAGATCTCGTCACAGACATCGGAAAGAAGAGGACGGTCAGAACATAGAGAAGAATGCGTGAAATCGAAAGATGACAAACACGTTCCGAAAAACAAATCTAAACCTCAATTCTCAAAGAAGAAGGTAGCAGGTCTGAAGGTCAGACATGCCGAGGATACTGAGAACACAACTCAAGAACGGAGAATGGGCTCAGACAATGCTGGACAGTGCAGCAGAAGTCACAATAGCTCGCCAGAACCTGAAGGAACTTCTGGAGATAGTGGACTTGAATGAGTACATTACAGTTGAGACTGTAGACACCAGGGTTAGTACTCCACAAAAGTTATATGAAATAACACTCCGGATGGAGGGAGACATACCTAGACAGGTAAAAGCACTCTTTTGGGATAAACTTTCAAGGGGCTATGACATACTTCTAGCAGAAAAAGACTGGCCACCACAATTTGTCCGGGAGTGCCCACATGGTGAGGACATTATTATGCCTGCCTTCTCCAACCATATTCCAATTCACCTAAAATATACTTATGCCAGGAAATGGGCAGTAGCCCAGGCCCCAGCATTATACAAAAATCATGTAGGATGGGATGAGGATTCACCTCACCATAAAATACATCTAAAAAATGAACCTACTGCACAAAGGCAGTACCCAATAAAGCAAGAAGCTAAAAAACAGGTCAGGGAGATCTTAGATCAACTTGAATACCAAGGGGTGATTGAAACATGCACCTCTTCAATGAACAATCCTTTGTTTCCTGTCTCCAAACCAGACAACACCTATCGTCTAGTTTTGGATTACAGACACTTAAACACTTGTTCAAAAACATTTGCAGTGCAAAATGCACATAGTACAGCATTAATGAATAACATTGTGCGTAAAAAATATAAAACCACATTGGATATCTCAAATGGTTTCTTTTCTCAAAACATAGCACCTGGAAGCAGGTACTTAACAGCTTGCTCAATAATGGGGACCCAGCGTCAATTTTGTCGACTCGCACAAGGGTTCAAGAACAGCCCGGGGTTATTCTCAGCGAGGGTAACGGAGTTGCTACAAATTTATGATAATGAGGCATTGTTATATGTCGATGACATCTATCTGACAGACGATGACCTGGACAAACACTTGAACAGGGTGAGCACCATTATACAGGGCTTCGCCTCTGAGGGCTACAAATTCAACTTCAAAAAATCCAGAATTGCCCATCTCAATGTCCTTTTTCTAGGATATGAGCTTGCAAGTGAAGGCAAGAGCTTGGCAGCTAACTTTTTAGAAAGGTGTGCGCTGCTCCAACCTCCAAAGACGCTGAAAAATTTACAATCCATCCTGGGTTTCCTAAATTTTGGAAGAACTTACATTCTAAATTACGCAGAAAGGGTTAAACCTATCTAAGCATTAATCAAACCTGATTTTTCAATCAAAAATTGGACACAGGAACACACAGAAATCTTGCGTTCACACCAAGCTAACATGTTAGCAACAAATCACTTACAAACACGCGTAAGTCAACGCAATTTAGTCACCCAAATAATTTCGGGTCAATGCGGATTCACCTACTTAACATTTAACGAGGGTGAAAAAGTACCAATTGCATACAAATCACATTTGTATACACAAGCAGAAATGCGCTTCACTTCAACTGAAAAAATACTGACAGCAGTTCAAACCGCTGTAGCAAAAGAAAGAGCTCTAGCCCAAGGGAAACGCATTATTGTCGTAACCCCAGTTCCGGCCTTAGAGGCGGTAACAAAAGCGAGCATTACAAATGCTAAAGCGTTACATCCGAGATGGATACAATGGGTTAATTCTCTTGCTGCAACAGATGTTGAATATGTTTTTGATCCTGATTTAAAAACACAAGCATTCCTGCAATATGAACATGAATGTCCTCTGCCCACTGAGATTCTGCCTCTCGATCAGTACGAATTCATAATTTACACTGACGGATCCGCACAACCCGCAACAGGGAGTAAGCAAGCTTACAGTGCAGCGTGCGCAATCGTTAAAGGTCGCATGCGCGATGGCAACTTCAGACCTATGGTCACAAAAACCCAATCTCTAGGAGATTGCACAGCTCAGCGAGCTGAACTACAAGCATTCAAACTGGCACTTGAAAGTACAGATCGAGAATTCCCCACACTCATAGTGTGCGATTCTTTCTACTGTGTGCAGTCGTATAATGAATATATACAAACTTGGCTTGAAAATGGGTTCAAAGATGAAAAAGGTGGCACAATAAAGCATAAAACGCTTTGGGAACAAGTAGTTCAGTTAAAAAGCGAACTACCAAAGGCTCACGTGATCTATACACTGAGTCATCAACGTGATGGCGTTCACGTTGCAGGGAATTCATTGGCTGATGAAGCCGCAAGGGGGCTGTTCAGACGGCTTCCGTAGCTGCGATCACTCGCTCAAAACGAGAATAGACAGTGAGATAATGTTGGCTGTCAATGCTACAAGCAAAGGCAGTGGTGCAGCGTTACCAAAAAAGTTTCCACTCAAGTACTCTTATGTAATTGATGTGAACAACGTTCCTTTTGCCCGAATCCCTGGAGTGGGGGATAGGGTAATTCCAAACAAGGAACGTAGATTAGGACTAATCCTAGCAGCACACGAAGGGATAGCCTCTGCCCATGCAGGCATTTCTGCAACAGTATCTTTACTGAAACAAAGATATTGGTGGCCTGACATTAGGAAGCAGACCAAGAACTATGTTCTGGAATGTGAAATATGCCAACAGATGAAAGTCTCCACAGTGAAACGTCCTGCGCAGACACCCCTGTTAATTTCAGACAAACCATTAGCTTGTGTTTACCTGGACCACTGTGGTCCCTTGCAAAGGGACGGTAACTATAAATATATCATGGTCGCAGTGGATTCATGCTCTAGGTTCCTATGGATATGGCCTCAGCGCTCGGCTGACGCTCGAACTGTTATAAAAGATTTGCGAGTCTTTATCGGCACATACGCAATAGGCACGCTACATTCTGACCAGGGCCCTGCATTTAGCTCTCGAGCTTACAAAGAAGCCATGGCCAATCTGGGCGTTGCATTGCGGTACTCCTCTCCATTTCATCCTGAGGGAAATTCTGTTGTGGAAAGGAAAAACCGGGACATAAAGCAGTCTATAACAGGTAGGGTATTAGGTTCGGGTGATGGGTGGTCAAACATCTTTATGGGGTCCAACGCTCATTAAACAATTTGCCAAGAAGTTCTCTAGGGGTGTCACTCCACATGAGGTCCTATTTGGGACAAGAATGTGGGTGCCAGATCTAGAATGCAGTGGCACAGTGGTGGAAAATAAACCCTTTGATATCAAAGATCGTTTGGCTGTTTTACAGGATCTAAATGAACCAAGATCGAAACAAAGCAACGTATTCCTGCAGCCAACCACCACTGGGGAAAAACCGGCGGTCCCAGCAAGGCCTGTCTGGATTCCAAAAGTTGGGGGATCTAGTCAGAGAGAAGATTGCGGACAAGAAGGAATTTGGACCTTCTTACAGACAACCAGTACCTGTCCTAGCCGTACACGGAACAAGAACAGTACTTCTGCCGCCCCTTGCTGGAAAAAAGGAGAAAAGATTTGTGTCCATCGACCTCATCAAACCACAGTATGTGGCCAATACTAAATAGTAGGCCTCGTGGACTCCGACCTAGTAGCAGACACACTCCTCTCGCTACTATCCAAGAGGTTCAGACTGAAAGACTGATAACCATCGAGAATTCAGCAGTAACAGATGAAGGACTGTGCAACAATGCTATGGAACTCATCCCTCTTGAAACACAAGTAACAGTTCGTCCAAATACACCTGTCTACACCAATGTAACAAGTGATCAACTGGTTCCACCGATTTCTCCAAATCCTGATGCAATTCCAACAATTGACAGAACTGCTTCTGGCTATTTCATTAACTTTGATACGTTTTCTGAGGATCTACGTGAGCCCGAGACGTCGCCAGCATCAAACACTTTTAAACAGCAAGTACAAGACTTTTTACATTTTTTGAAAAAGACATCTGGTTTCACCATGGATTGAACTTTGGGTTATTTCTGGACTATTTTTCTTCCTGCTTTGGCTAGCTTTGGTAATGACTATGAGCGTGCTTATAAATGGCAGATATATCCATGTGGACACTGAAAGAAAAGAAGTGAACTTACTTTTAAAACCTCACAAATCATCCCATCGTGAAACAAGAGACTTGTCTGCAGTGAACATCACAGCCGTTCCTATACAGGTTGGTATAGTGTGGGCCAAAACTGATTTCGATATTTTTGGCCCGACGGAACATTTGAACATTCCACATTTATTTAAGATCTCACTAAGTGATTTTGTTTCATCCAGTACCTACTCTGATGATTGGGACTTTGAAACTGTAAATAACATGATGTTTGACCTAGAAAAATCTGCTGCATTTTCTAATAATGAATATTTAGAGGGTTCATCAGACTATGAACAGCTGTATTGCTATAACCACTATGGTCATCATTTTTTGCATAAATCTGCAACACCTAGAAATGTGTTTATGTTTAACCAATGGGAGCATTGTTCTACACCACCAACAGGTAGTTCAAAAACATTTGCTAAAAAGTTTCCATATTTTTCAGGATACAATACATCTGATCCAGAAACGTTTTACTATAAAAATGTGAACAAAACAGGACTGAAAATTATGTTAACTAATACAAAACAGATTTACTCTGAAGCATTTATTGCCCAACTGTCTACACAGGGTTTCGACTTATGGAAAGACACAATAGAGACAAAAACTGTCTGGGGTAGTAAAGATTGGCAAGTACAGGGTATAGAAGCTTTATTTAGAGCCTGCATCATCCCTGAACAAATACTGTTTTTGAATGAAACCGTCCAACAAACATCTTGTCTTGGATTAGCCAAGATTAAAGAGATGAAAACACCTTCTGTGCCAACACCTGCCAGTAATAATGATACAACGGCAGTGGGGTACTAAAGATTGGCAAGTACAGGGGATGGAAGCTTTATTTAGAGCCTGTATCGTCCCTCAACAAATAATGTTTTTGAATGACACTGTCCATTAAACGTCTTGCCTTGGTTTAGCCAAGATTAAAGACATGAAAACACCTTCTGTACCAACACCTGCAAGTGATAATAATACACAGGCAGCGGTTACAGTTGACACCATTATACAACTCAACAGAACAAATCCTGATTGGAGAAAATGGTTGATCTAGCCCACAGACACAAACAACTGTCAAAAGAGATTCCTGAATAAAACACAGGGGTTTACTATTCATAGGCCAGACCCACGATACGTCCAAAGACAGTATCCGGGGGTAGTAACAACATACAGTGTAGGAAAATTATGCCTCGATAGGCTGCAAAAATCTACACTTAAGTCAATCAATCAATCAATCATGTCACTTATAAAGCGCACTACATTCCCGCGAGGGTCTCAAGGCGCTGGGGGAAGAGGGGGGTGGTGCTGCTACTGATCGAAGAGCCAGGTCTTGAGGAGTCTTCTGAAGGCCAGTAGGTCTTGGGTCTGTCGGAGGTTGGTGGGGAGGGTGTTCCAGGTCTTGGCGGGTGGGAGAAGGATCTGCCGCCGGCGGTCGTTTTCCGGATGCGGGGGACTGTGGCGAGGGCGAGGCTGGTCGAGCGGAGCTGGCGGGTGGGGGTGTAGAAGCTGAGTCATCTGTTGAGGTAGGCTGGTCCGGAGTTGTGGAGTGCTTTGTGTGCGTGGGTGAGGAGCTTGAAGGTTATCCTCTTGTTGACAGGGAGCCAGTGCAGGTCTCTCAGGTGGGGTGTGATGTGGCTGCGTCGGGGGATGTCGAGGATAAGACGTGCAGAGGCGTTCTGGATGCGTTGCAGCCGTCTCAGGAGCTTAGCCGTCGTTCCTGCGTAGAGGGCGTTTCCGTAGTCCAGCCTGCTGGTGACGAGGGGCCTGGGTGACTGTTTTTCTTGTTTCGGTGGGGATCCACTTGAAGATCCTGCGGAGCATTCGGAGGATGTTGAAGCAGGATGAGGAAACGGCGTTGACCTGCTTAGTCATGGAGAGGGTGGGGTCGAGGATGACCCCTAGGTTGCGTACGTGGTCGGTGGGTGGCGGGGCTGTTCCCAGTGATGTTGGCCACCGGGAGTCGTCCCAGGCTGAAGGGTTGGAACCAAGGATGAGGACCTCCGTCTTGTCCGAGTTCAGCTTCAGGCGGCTGGTCCTCATCCATTCGGCGACGGCCTTCATTCCTTCATGGAGGTGGGCTTTGGCGGTGTGAGGGTCTTTGGTGAGGGAGAGGATCAGCTGGGTGTCGTCGGTGTAGGAGATGATGTTGAGGTTGTGCTGTCGGGCGACGTGGGCGAGGGTGCCATGTAGATGTTGAACAGCGTTGGGCTGAGGGAGGAGCCTTGGGGTACGCCGCAGATGATCTTGGTGGCCTTGGATCGGAAGGGGCGAGGCGGACGCTTTGTGTTCTGCCGGAAAGGAAGGATGTGGTCCAGTCCAGGGCCTTCTCTTGGATCCTGGCGTTGTGAAGGCGTGTTCGTAGTGTGTGGTGGCAGACCGTGTCGAAGGCGGCTGATAGGTCCAGGAGGATGAGGGCTGCTGTTTCTCCGTTGTCTAGCAGGGTCCTGATGTCATCGGTGGCGGCGATGAGGGCGGTTTCGGTGCTGTGGTTGCTGCGGAAGCTGGACTGGGAAGGGTCCAGGATGTTGTTCTCCTCGAGGTAGCGGATCAGTTGTTTGTTGACGATTTTCTCGGTGACCTTCGCGGGGAACGGGAGCAGAGAGATGGGTCGGACGTTCTTGAGGTCCTTGGGGTCTGCCTTGGGTTTCTTGAGTAAGGCGGTGATCTCGGCGTGCTTCCAGCTTTCCGGGACGGTTGCTGTCTCGAAGGAGATGTTGATTATTTTCCGGAGATGGGGCGCGATGGCTGTACTGGCTTTGTTGAAGATGTGGTGAGGGCACGGGTCTAGCGGTGAACCGGAGTGGATGGTGTTCATGATCTCGCTGGTGTCCTCGTCGTTGATGTTGGTCCAGGAGAGCAGGCGGTTGGTGTTTGTGGGGGCAGTGGTCTCGGTGGTTGCCGGGCGGTCGTGGTGTTGAAGCTGTCGTGGATGTCGGCGATTTTGCGGTGGAAGAAGGTGGCCAGTGAGTCGCACAGGTCTCGCGACGGCTGGATGTCGTTGGTGTTGGAGCTGGGGTTGGAGAGTTCCTTCACGATGTTGAAGAGCTCTTTGCTGTTGTGTGCGTTGTTGTCTAGGCGGTCTTTGAGTGAGGCCCTTTTGGCGGATCTGATGAGGTGATGGTGACTGCGGGTGGCGCTCTTGTGGGCGGCGTAGCTGTCCGCTGTCCGTTCGTGGAGCCAGATCTTCTCCAGTTTTCGGCATGTTCGTTTGGAGGCCTGGAGGTCTTCGGTGAACCAGGTGGCTTTCTTGCTGGTGTGGCTGTTGGGCGGATTCTTGAGCGGGGCGAGGGTGTTGGCGTAGTCGTTGATCCACTGTCTGAGGTTGCGGGCGGCGGTGTCGGGGTCGGAGGGTTCGGCGGGTGGGCTCAGGGCGAGGGTTGTGGTTAGCTGGTCTTCCGTGACTCTGCTCCAGCAGCGGCGAGGCATTTGTTCGGTGCGGTGGTGCGTGGTGGGCTTCCTGTAGGTGAAGTGGATGCAGTGGTGGTCAGTCCAGTGGGGTTCGGAGGTGTGGTTGAAGGAGACGTGTGGGCTTGCGGAAAAGTTGAAGTTGAGCGTGTGGCCGGTGGCGTCGGTGGGTGTAGTCACGAGCTGTCTGAGTCCGAGGGTGGCGAGGTTGTCGATCAGGGTGGTGGAGTTGGTGTCCTTGTTGTTCTCGAGGTGGAAGTTCAGGTCCCCGAGGAGGATGTAGTCCGTGGAGGCAATGTCGTGTGTGCTGACGAAGTCAGCGATGGAATCGCTGAACTGTGGTCGGGGTCCGGGGGTCTGTAGATGAGGGTTCCTCTGAGGGTGGTGTTGGGATCGGTGTGGATCTGGAAGTGCATGTGTTCGGCGGTGCTGAGGGTGTCGTCGGTGTTGGTTGAGACTCTGAGGGTGTTCCTGTGGACGATGGCGATGCCTCCTCCGACTCCGTTGGTGCGGTCCCTGCGGGTGATCTTGTATCCGTCCGGGATGGCAATGGCGATGTCGGGGGCTGAAGCGGGATTCAGCCAGGTCTCCGTCAGGAATGCGACGTCTGGGGAGGTTGAGTCGAGAAGGTCCCAGAGTTCGATGGCGTGTTTGCGGGCGGAGCGGGTGTTGAGGAGGATGCATCTGAGGTAGTTGGGTTCTTTCCTGAACGGTGGTTTGGCGGGGCGGGTGCTGGCGAAGCTGCAGTTCCGGCAGGTGAAGGGCCCTTGGGTGCGCTTCGGGGTGGCCTGGTAGCAGGCGTGATCTTTTCCGGGGTTGAGTGCGTGAAGGGTGCTGGCGTCGTATCGGCGTCTGTTGATGTGGCGGGCGCGGGGGATGCCCGGACCAGGGGGTCTGGCGCTGGGCGCGGTCACGGCGCGGACGGGCGCAGACGGGCTTGCCTTAGGCGCGCCCGCTGCGCGCGGCCGCCATAAATGGGGAGGTGGGAGGGAGGAGCAGGGAATGGGGCAGCGAATGGGCAGTGAGGGGGCGGGGCCGCAGGGGCGCAGCGGCGGGAAACAGGCACAGAAGGGAAAACGAGCACAATCAGGGCATCAAGGGGGCACAGAAAGGAGAAAAAAAAACGAGCACAATCAGGGGCAGCAAGGGGGCACAGAAAGGAAAAAACTAGCACAATGAGGGGCAGCAAGGGGGCACAGAAAGGAAAAAACTAGCACAATGAGGGGCAGCAAGGGGGCACAGAAAGGAAAAACGAGCACAATCAGGGGCAGCAAGGGGGCACAGAAAGGAAAAACGAGCACAATCAGGGGCAGCAAGGGGGCACAGAAAGGAAAAACGAGCACAATCAGGGGCAGCAAGGGGGGCACAGAAAGGAAAAACGAGCACAATCAGGGGCAGCAAGGGGGCACAGAAAGGAAAAAAACGAGCACAATCAGGGGCAGCAAGGGGGCACAGAAAGGAAAAACTAGCACAATGAGGGGCAGCAAGGGGGCACAGAAAGGAAAAACGAGCACAATCAGGGGCAGCAAGGGGGGCACAGAAAGGAAAAACGAGCACAATCAGGGGCAGCAAGGGGGCACAGAAAGGAAAAACGAGCACAATCAGGGGCAGCAAGGGGGCACAGAAAGGAAAACGAGCACAATCAGGGGCAGCAGCAGGGCACACAGACGGAGCTGTGTGGTGGGGGAGCGACCTACCAGTCAAGGTCAGGGGTCGCTCTCTTCACCACGCAGCGGCCGCCATAAATGGGGAGGTGGGAGGGAGGAGCAGGGAATGGGGCAGCGAATGGGCAGTGAGGGGGCGGGGCCGCAGGCGCAGCGGCGGGAAACAGGCACAGAAGGGAAAACGAGCACAATCAGGGCATCAAGGGGGCACAGAAAGGAAAAAAACGAGCACAATCAGGGGCAGCAAGGGGGCACAGAAAGGAAAAACTAGCACAATGAGGGGCAGCAAGGGGGCACAGAAAGGAAAAACTAGCACAATGAGGGGCAGCAAGGGGGCACAGAAAGGAAAAACGAGCACAATCAGGGGCAGCAAGGGGGGCACAGGAAGGAAAAACGAGCACAATCAGGGGCAGCAAGGGGGGCACAGAAAGGAAAAACGAGCACAATCAGGGGCAGCAAGGGGGCACAGAAAGGAAAAACGAGCACAATCAGGGGCAGCAAGGGGGCACAGAAAGGGGAAAAAACGAGCACAATCAGGGGCAGCAAGGGGGCACAGAAAGGAAAACGAGCACAATCAGGGGCAGCAAGGGGGGCACAGAAAGGAAAAACGAGCACAATCAGGGGCAGCAAGGGGGCACAGAAAGGGGAAAAAACGAGCACAATCAGGGGCAGCAAGGGGGCACAGAAAGGAAAAAACTAGCACAATGAGGGGCAGCAAGGGGGCACAGAAAGGAAAAACGAGCACAATCAGGGGCAGCACGGGGGCACAGGAAGGAAAAACGAGCACAATCAGGGGCAGCAAGGGGGCACAGAAAGGAAAAACGAGCACAATCAGGGGCAGCAAGGGGGCACAGAAAGGAAAAACGAGCACAATCAGGGGCAGTAGCAGGGCACACAGACGGAGCTGTGTGGTGGGGGAGCGACCTACCAGTCAAGGTCAGGGGACGCCATTAAGGATGTGAAACAACACTTATCTTTACTTAAAGAAGACGCAGACCTTAGGGAATTCTTGCTTGGACCAAGAAAACCGCATCAAAAACGTTTCATATATGCCGGCATTTATGCTGCTTATAATGAAGCATGGAAGGTGTCACAGATGGAGGCCGCAGAACGAATACGTGAACTTGATCGTATTAATTTAGAGAAAACTCTCTCTGTGGTCGACAATGGGTTAACAACTTTGTCCTCCAGAATTTATTCATTGGACAGTATTGTATCCTCTGCTATCGACATACTGGAACAAGATTTAGCCATGTTACAGCAAGGCTAATCTCAATTACGTTCTATTATGTTATTAAGCTGGACGCTGCAATCTTTGCATGCGGGCTATGTGCCCTGGCGTTTTATCAACACGTCGTCTCTGTTTGCAGAATAAAATCTAACTGATAAACAGATCGAACTAGCACAAAGGGGAGCAAAGTATACAGTACTGAGCATTGAAAAACTTGAAAAATTACCATTCACAGTGGCAGAAAAACCAGCTACAGAATGGCTTATTCATGGCAAATTAGTCTGCCTGTGTCTACTTTTCAGTTTCAGTATTGCCTTAAACAGATGCAAGCAGGCAAATATGAAAGGTTGGGTAAAGAATACATTAAGACATCCTGGAATTTACCTTACACATATAGATGTTGGAGTGGGGATCGTGAAGTGTTTCTGAGCGGTACACACTGTGAAAGTGCACTAAGCGGTTCACTAATTTGTCAGGACATATCTTTACACGGGGCTTGTAATGGTTCTGTGGCAAACTTGTCCTGCCACCAGCAGGGTACACCAGCTGATGTGATTAATCCAACGTTTGGCCAACTTTCTAATGGGAGTTATCTCATGTTGAATGATCAGAGTTGCTGTGGCATGTTGCCAGGCATCCCATATCTAGTAACGGTCAACTCCAGGGTCACTTGCTGTATGCAAGTATTGTTTGCCCCAATAGACACAGTCAGGGAGTCGCCTTTATGGCCTTCGTTGAATGTCTCTTTTATACGATTTGATACTTTAAGCAGAATGAAAGCCATGCTTATACACCAATCAGTGCCTTTGACCTCGGCCAAAGAAACCTATGATCTACAAGTTGCAAGGACTTCGGCTGAGATACAGGCTTTAATTCGTACAAACTGCCCTATACATTTCGTAGAAATGATAGGACGTATCTTCAACATGTCTGATACAAGTGGAATTGTACATGTATTTAAGACCATCTGTTCCGGACTATTAGCACCTTTCCAGGCTGTCCTCGGAATCATCCCAAACTTCGCACATTCGGTGTTTGGTGGTGTGCCGTTAATTCTAGCACTTATTGCAGGAATTCTGTTTCTATTCCTCCTACTACGCTATGGCAAGCCTCTTCGCCAACATCACTCCGAGTGATGTGGAGAGAGCCCTCCTTGAACGGAAATGCTGTGAGCGAATAGTACAGCTTTTGGGCATGCCTCGTCTACGGGAACTTAATACAACGTGGTTCCTGTCATTCAGACCAATCTGGCAAGATTGCATCTTACCTGTTTTACGCTGCCTGTTTTGCGGTGAAGAATGCGTGCTAGACACCTGTCTAACACTCCCATCAGTCATGCCAACGGATGTCGATACTCGGCTGGACCCGATAACGGTCCATGCTGTGTGTTGTCCCCAGAGGCTACCAATCCTGATGACGGCATTCATTGAGATCTCACAGATGCTTCCGGCTGCTGCTGAGGTACGAGATGGATCAACAGGCACACAGGTAACAACGGACTCGAACATTGCTTCTTCTGCTGAAGGCGGTGCTTCTCATCTCTGTGCAATTAACCTTAATCGAAGAGCCAGGTCTTGAGGAGTCTTCTGAAGGCCAGTAGGTCTTGGGTCTGTCGGAGGTTGGTGGGGAGGGTGTTCCAGGTCTTGGCGGGTGGGAGAAGGATCTGCCGCCGGCGGTCATTTTCCGGATGCGGGGGACTGTGGCGAGGGCGAGGCTGGTCGAGCGGAGCTGGCGGGTGGGGGTGTAGAAGCTGAGTCATCTGTTGAGGTAGGCTGGTCCGGAGTTGTGTGTCACCAACTTCGGTGGACGATATTTTGGCTACGGAAATAGATGATCTAATGTTTACGCCAGACCCATACACTGACTTTGATTCGGCTCACAGTGTACCAGGGCAATAATGAAATTTGGCCTTCATATTTTTCGAAACTTGGAACTTTTCACAGAAATTGAACTTTTTCCTTTTTATTTTTGAAATGACATGGCAAATGAACAATCTGCTTACAGTAGAACTAGTCTTATAAAACGGACTTCTTTGAATACTTCCAGGGACACATTGTCACCTTACTTGTCTAACATTTCATTTAATTCTATGATATGCAATGGCTTTGATTTTGAGAACTTATCGACCATTTCGTCATATGTATATATTTCTGTTTCATTCACATTGCATTTTACTTCTGTTATATGCTTAGAATGAAAACGATGCTTTAAATGTACAGTACCTATTGCATTTCAACAGTTTTAAGCTTCTTTTAAAATGCTTTTAGAAATGTTTTTAGCAACATGTGGTACTCAATTTTATGTTTAGCATTTAGTATTATCATTCAATCGAAGATGGTGTGGGTGTTGTATTCCGCTTTAGGGGTCCGTATATAGGTTTTCCTGAATCATGTCCTTATATAAGCACAATTCGCATTGCCCTTATATAGGCATAGAATCCCTGTCCTTATTTAGGCATTAACCGTGCACTCCAAATACAGGTATGGTCACCGACATCCATCCACCCTAACGTCACCACGAGTTCTTAGAAACCAGACCCTTAAGCTTCGGGAGTTCCCCTAGCACAGGACTATTGATTTCTCCAAGAACTCATCTATTATGTATGAACCGTTATACCTTAAGGGTTCATTCCTGACGTCTTCCTCTGTCCGACTTCACGTCAATGCTAACATTCCGAGGCACCTATCAGGTATAAATATACCTTCCCTTGCCCAAGCAAGTTAGAGGAGACCTCGACTTCAGAGGAGCCCATATCCCGGCCTGACGCACTGAGAAGACGCTGTCATTCCTGCACGCAGACGAATCCAGCTTCCAGTGTTCTGACTCCCTTCGCGGGGTGTTAGAGTTCCAGATCCGGCAAGAGATTCCCACCTCTCTCATTCTCAAGGTATGGAGCCGACTAGATCCTAGAGGGACTCTTGGCATACTATACTTGGCATACTATACTTGGCATACTATACTTCACATACTCTTTGTATACCAGACTAGAGAATACTCCACCTACTTCTACCTTTCCCTACACCTAGACTAGGTTAGGTACATTGGGGTAGAACTAGCTTAGAGACGCATCGTATGAGTACTCACATTTTTATCTCATGTTATTTATGTACGTGAATATATGCTAAAAGATAATGCTAGCGCAGTATTATTTATTTCTACTGCTTACGCTGTACATTATTTATCTTGCATACTGTCTTGTGATCATAACAGCACATATCTCTTACACGAGAAACAAGACTGTTCAATAAAACCCTTTTATTGAAACACCCGTCTTTCCTTTCTGTGTAACTCTGTAGAAACTAAGCATGCACGATTGACTGAGTGAAACTGTTATCTATTGTTTCCACGATTCTGAGACGTGTTCCGCTTCTAAAGGGAAACAAAATTGTCATGTTTTTCGGTTGCCAGAAACTACTCCCTTCTTGTTCTCAAGGAGTTTCTAGTGGCCTCTGAGCTAGCTGGCACAAGTAATTAAGTTTAATATACTCGATAGGTACATATCGACCTTAGTCGTATGTCAAACCTATAGGTTATATTATTCCAATGCGCAGAGCCTATTAGGGAAATAGGAACTACACTACAGTAGGGGTTACGCCGAGGACCAAGCCCAGACGGGCTTCTGTCCCACAAGGTCCAGGGGCTTCAGAGGCAGATTCAACCGAGGTGCAATAGAGGTTTTCGAAACACTGACAATCAATCCTCAGGTAATGATTCATGCTATTTGTCCGACACTTCCTTTGGGGGGCAGGTTGAAACACTTTGTAACCGATTGGACAAAAAGTACATCCAACACTTGGGTTCTGAACACAGTTCAAGGTTACTGTTAGAAATGGGGCTCGCTAGTTGGCAGAGGTAGGTACCTTTGTCCAAATAGGGACCCTTGCTCCTAGTCAGGGTAATACACACTTTAGATAACCCCTGCTCAACCCCTGGGTAGCTTGGCACGAGCAGACAGACTTATCCCAAAGGCAATGTGTAAAGTATTTGTACTCAAAACACACAGTAATACAGTCATAACACCACAAATGGAAACCACACCAGTTTAGAAAAATAAAGTATTTTTATCTAAACTCAACAAGACCAAAACGACAAAAATCCAACATACATGTAATAAGAATATGACTTTAAAAAGGGTTGAAACAACTTGGTCCATAGAAAACTATGGGTGCGTGATTTCTCTCAAAGTACCCATAGTTGCGACAAAATTCACAAGGCCACACAGCAGTAGAGATAGGAAGCGTCGAAAAGCAAAGAGATGCGTCAATTCCTGAGAACCTGAGGAGGCGATGCAACAGTTCTGCTGCACGCAGGAGAAGTGATGCGTCGAATCCGGTCTGTAGGGGAAAGTGATGCATTGATTCTGAGATGGTTCTAGTCCGCAGGTGATGCGTTGGGAAAACTTGCTGCACAGGTACGATGTGTGGAAATCCAGGATGTGTCGGCGATCGATGCAGCAGCGTTGAGCGACGCTGCATCGGTTTCTCCAGCCACGATCCCTCGATGCGGCAGTTCCTGCAGTGGCGACATGCGCTGCATCAGTTTCGACAGCGGCTCGGCAATGCGTGGCGATTCTTCCCGCACCGCGGTGCTGTGTCGGGAAGACTGCTGCAAGAAGAGTGATGCATCAATTTTCTTGTAGTTGCGTTGCTTTTCCAGCTCCCAACAGCAGGAACAACCTCCAGAGGCCTAACACAGTCTCAGACACCTCTTGGCAGGTCAGAACTCCAAACAAGGAAGTTCAGGGGAGCTATGGGTGAAGTCTTTGTGTCCCTGAGACTTCAGAACAGGAGGCAAGCTCTACTCAAGTCCTTGGAGATCTTCCTCAAACAGGGGGACACAGCACACAGCAAAGTCCTTCTCCTTTCCTTGGCAGAAACAGCAACTGCAGGCCAACCCCAGACAGCACACAGCAAAGGGGCAGTACTCTTCCTCCAGTTTCTCCAGCTCTTCTCCTTGGCAAAGGTTCTTCTTGATTCCAGAAGTAGTCTAAAGTTATGGGGTTTTAGGTCTAATACTTACGGCCCACAAAGTCTTTGTTCTCTTTGTGCAAGGGTCATCTGAGCCTAGTCCAAACCAGTTCTGTCCTCACTGGTGCAATATGACCACAGGGGGTGGAGACAGCATTGTGCAAGGGAGACACGCCAGATTCTGGTGCAAGGAAATCTCCTCCTACTACTCTAAATTCAGCCTGGGTCTATTCAGCCCAGCTCTGAGTCATCCAGGAAGGGCCAGGCACACCTCAACCCCCACCCCAGTGGCTGTCTACAATGAATGCACATCCCCAGCCCCTGTCACTCCAAAGCCAGAAGGTCAATACACAAACAGGCAGAGGCACACAGAATGGTTAAACAAGAAAATGCCTACTTTCTAAAAGTGCCATTTTCAAACACATAATTTAAAAACTATCCTAAACTTTATTTCTATATCTTGTCCCAATGGGAAGTTATGCTTGTAAGATGTTACAAAGCATTTCCTATTGTATCCTACAGGCAAGATAGCCTTTCAGTAGTGAAAAACGAAATTGGCAGTATTTCACTATCAGGACATGTCACACACACCAGTACATGTCCTACCTTTCACATGCACTGCACCCTGCCCAGGGGGGTACCTTGGGCCTACCATAGGGGTGCCTTACATGTAAGAAAAGGGAAAGTTAGGGCCTGGCAAGTGGGTGCACTTGCCAGATCGACATGGCAGTTTTAAAACTGCGCGCAGACACTGCAGCGGCAGGTCTGAGTTACCTTTTCAGGGCTACTCATGTGGGTGGCACAATCAGGGCTGCAGGTTCACTAGTAGAATTTGATTTACAGGCCCTGGGCACACTCAGTGCACTTTACTAGGGGCTTACCAGTATATCAAAAATGCCAATCATGGATAAGCAATCATGATAACAGTTTACACAGAGACCATATGCACTTTAGCACTGATTAGCAGTGATAAAGTGCCCAGAATCCTATAGCCAACAAAAACAGGGTCAGAAAAATTGGAGGAAGAAGCAGTGTGGGGATAACCCTGCAAAAAGGGCCAACAGTTACCAGATAGAATTGTCTCATTCACCTATTCAAACACTCTTCCCCCCTCTCCATTTTTCCCAACAAGAAGAGTCTTTTATAGACTTCGAGCGGCAAGATCTTTTGGCAAAGCGGGCTATTGCTGCAGTGACTCGTCATCAAGAGCGTCTTCTTGGTGCAGAAGAAAGGAGGTGGTCAGAGATTAGTCTTGAATCTCAGAATGTTCAACTCATTTGTGATTTACCGACACTTCAAGATGGAGGGCATCCATCTGTTAAGAGATCCTCTGTTAGAAAAGGACTGGATGGTCAGATTAGATCTCAAAGACGCCTCCCTGACAGTCCCGATCTCCCCGTCGCATCAGTGTTATCTTCCATTTCTATGGAAAGACTCCCTGGGTGTTAACCAAAATCCTGAAACCGGTGGTAACTTGGTTAAGAGAAATGGGGGTTCGTATGATTGTCTACTTAGACGACATACTTCTTCTGGCACAAGACCGGTCTCTTCTGTCGATACACCTGAATTGGACGGTGTACCTCCTTCAAAACCTGGGTTTTGTAATAAACTCCAAGAAATCCATGATGAGTCCTTCTCAACTCATGGACTTCTTGGGATTCCAGATAAACTCTGTGACAGCACAATTACTTCTCCCTCCCGTCAAAATAAAGTCCATCAAGAGAGAGCTGAGAACGACGTTGTCGAAACAGACGGTATCTTTGAGATCTCTAGCCAGGATTGTAAGCCTATTAGCATCATCATTTCAGGTGATTTTCCCGGTCCCTCTCCACTACAGAGCCCTGCAACGCCTAAAAATCCAGTACTTGCAACAGAACTTCAGTTACGATCATTTGATTCCTTTAATAGCCGAAGCTCAAGAAGAGCTTCAATGGTGGCTGATGCATATGGAGGCGTGGAATGGCAAAGCCATCTTCGGAGTTTCTCCAGACGTTGTCATTGAGTCAGACGCCAGCCGTTGGGCTGGGAGGCAAGATGCGAAGAACTTGTTAAAGGCGGTCGATGGTCAGCCGAAGAGTTAAAACTGCATATCAACTGTCTGGAGCTCCTGGCGGGTTCGTTTGCCAGCAAGTCGATCTTACCACTGAAGAGCAATTGTTGCATCCTGCTTTGGATGGACAATGTGTCAGCGGTTCAATATATAAATCGCCTAGGAGGTACGAGTTCTCGTCCTCTGGCCAACATAGCCCGAGAGTTCTGGCACTTCAGTCTCTCTTAGAAGATCACAGTTCTGGCAGAATACATTCCAGGCAAAGACAATGTAGTGGCGGATTGGAATTCCAGATTCTCGACAGACCACAGCAACTGGAAACTCCATCCTTCCCTCCTTCAAGAGATCATGAATATTCGAGGCCCATGCAGGGTGGACCTGTTTGCATCTTGACTCAATGCCCAGCTTCCCCAATTTTACTGTTGGAGGCCAGACCCGATGGCGTTGGGGACGGATGCCTTTCTTCACTTCTGGGGACATCGGACGAATTATGCTTTTCCACCATTTGCAATGATCCTGAGAGTGCGGGCCCAAGTCCTCCGTCAATCTACGACAGTGGTGTTGGTTACACCATTGTGGAAGACACAATCGTGTTTTCCGACTCACTTGGAATTGTCTGTAGCTCTGCCCATTCGACTCCCAGTCTTTCTTCAGATGCTCCTGGACCCAGTCGGGTTGTCCCACCCACTGGTTCTTCAGGACCAGCTGACACTCATGGTTTGGAAAATATCAGGAGACATGAACAAATTGGGGGAATTTCAGCAGTGGCTGCCGACTTTATACAACAGGCTTGGGCTCCTTCCACCCATAAGCGATATTCTGCTGCATGGAAATGACGGGTGGGTTGGTGCCTTCAACAAGAAGTGGATCCTGTGGAATCCGAGTTAAAAGATGTCCTGAATTTTCATTCAGAATGTGCTGAATCCAGTTTATGTTACAGGTCAGTAAACAACTTTAGATCTGCATTATCAGCTGGACATAATCACATAGATGGGAAACCGGTGGGAGTTCACCCAGTTGTCTGCAAATTACTAAAAGGAATTAGGGTGGCTAGACCACCGAAACCCGGATATAATCAATTATGGGATGTTAATAATGTGTTATCTTTGTTAGAATCCTGGCCTGAAAATAAAGATTTATCTTTGAAACAACTGTCAGCAAAATTAACCATCCTGTTATGCTTGATTTCTTGCCGACGGGTGTCAGTTGCTCTAGACCTTGCAGGTAGTTTGTTTTCTCCATATGGTGTCTTTTTATTATTTCCAAAAAACTAAGACTATGTCATGGTCCATTGATTATCCTGCTTTCCCTAACAATGACAAGCTGTGTGTTGTAAAATGTTTAAAGATGTATGTACTTTATCCCACAGAACTGATCCCTTGGGTCCTTTACTTTTAGCAATTCAAAAACCGTTCAGACCTGTATCCACTGCTACTCGAGCACGTTGGGTTCGTTAGGTCATGGCTGAAGCTATGGTGCTATGGCGTCTAAAGCCTTTGTCATGGGTTCTAGATTGGAGGATATTCTCAGAGCTGCTGATTGGTCCTCTGATTCTTTGTTTAAGATATTCTATTACAAGCCTATTGTACATGCGTCTTCTATTGTTGTTGGTGAGCTTTGAACCAGCATAATCGGAGCCTCCTGCCTGCCATAGAATAGAAAATTGTCTAGCATTTGCGACAAGAATTTTAGATTCTATTGAGGACACGGAGGCGAGGATTATTCCACCCGATTGGGACAGGTAAGAATTGGATCAAGACTGTCATGATATCATATGACTTATGTTTGACTTTGTTTTCCCTCCCTTGCTTTGTTCACAATTAAAGATTCGATCGAACTCAAACTTATTTTTGGTTACAGGGACGATCTCGAAGCAAAACGAAATCCTTTGGCTTCATATCTACTTTGGCGGTTGTTCTACGCCGGTTCATGGGAAGTTGTCTCATCTGAGATCCTGTTCATGTGGAGTTTGCTCTCCGTTGAGAGCTGGAACTGTATCCTGTGTTGACTTGCATTAAGAAAGAGGCAGCAAGATGGCGCCTCGCTATTTTGTAGATACTGGACACTGTTGACTGGTGGATTATGGAGGCGTGGTTCAAAGCCTCATGGGAAATGTAGTGTTTATAATGTTTTACTGTTTTTTGATTGGCTGCTGTTTATTTGTGTAGTAAAGATTGAGAAGCATAATCCTCGCCTCCGTGTCCTTAATAGAATCTAAATTTCTTGTCGCAAATGCTCGAAAATTTCTATTCCACCTGTTACTGTGCCTCCCTGGTGCCCACGGTGTTCCGATGCACAGTACTACTGCTTCCTTTTTTCAAGGTCAGCTATAAATTGCTTATAGATGTTGCTGTCAGCCGCGACAGCAGGAGCAGAATTGCTAAGCTGCCATTCACCACGCCGTCCAAGCCACACCCCCCATTCTAAGTTATTTTCAAACTTGTGGCACACCATAGCATCATGCACCCTCTTGCAAGGCAGGCTAAAGCACTTCTACATTCAAAAATCAACAAAACCCCCAGAACACACTATGACCTCCATGAACTAAGTAATAAACTGAAATAAAAACACTCTGACATGATAGTCCGTGCCCAATCACCAATGGGTGAACTTCTGTGTATAACACAGAACCAGGACCGTATCAACAGGCTCAGCAACGTGCTCCCTGTCCATATAATTATCAAGGAAAGTGCCAAAAACACCCATTACCTCATGAAGAGAAATTACCTGAGTCCACAAAAGCAAGTGCAGCACAAAATCACCTCTTAGACACTACTTTCCTGCAGCCTTGCAAACAAATAGTTAGCATCAGACTGGCAGAGCACTTCACCCAGACTAGTTCAGCCAAATTAAATACTGCTTTAATTTAAATGCTGACCCTAGTTCAAATATGAAGCCACTTAGGATGCAGTCTCGAAAGGTGAAGACTTGCTTTCCCTCTGCAGCAGAACCAGGAGTAAATGAGATCCAAACAAAACCAATTCAGCACCTCACAGTGTATGTAATGCAATAATGAACCCTGCACCAAGGTAGCTCCGTGGACCAGAACTCCTCGCCCTTGAACACACTTCTTCAGACCTACACCAGCATACAGTATGTTTCTCCTCGCGTGAGCTTGGATCACCTTCCTCCTTACACGATCGTTCCGCTAGTCCCTTGAACAAATTCTTTTCTAGAGCACTACTGCTCCTGGAAACACCCATGACGACTGCTACGAAGGATCCATGTAGATGATCAGAGTCTATGAAGGCTCACCAAAAATGAATACACAGCCTCAGTGATCTCCAGGCAGATGGACTAAACACCTTTCTTATTCCAGATAGAGAAGACACACATCATTGCACAGCCTCATAAAGGGAAATGTGAAAAGTAAAAACCCTTTGTTGCGCTCTATATGGCCAGGCAATATACAATTCACTATATCATTATTGACTAAAACCAGAAAAAATGGCATAATCCATAGGCCTGGATGGTGAACTCCGCTCCATTTGCTGAGTTTGAGGAGTTTTTTGCACTCTGCTCTCTGCTGAGCTTGCGGAGTGAAGACAACTCCACTCCGCGTAGTGCAGCAGAGTTTTTTCCCCGCTCGTGCTCGCGAACGGTAAGTTGGCGATCGCGAGCTGCCGCTGGGGTAAAATTTCTACCCGAGTGGCAGGAAGATCAGCGCAAACTGCATTTTCGCACTGCACTCCGCCACTTGTGGAACTCCGCAGAGTTTTTTTGTCACCTCGCAGAGTTCCGCGTAGCGAAACTCCGTGAACTACGCCCAGGCCCCAATCCATCTGCGATTTTATACAATAAGCTGAACATGAGAAGAAGGGCGGCACGGATACTCTGATAATCTGATACTCTGTGCCCTGCAAGATGGATGTAACACTACAGGAAATAGGGGTTTCTGTCAATGTCTCTATTTACTAGCTTATGTCAAGCTTATTGTATGGTTACTGAAGCATTTAAGGGTCAATTGTTCACGACAGTCATACTTAATCCGACAAGTCGACTAGACATAGTCTAGACTCTACTATTCTTGGCTACAACTAAATTGCCTACAACGGTTTTCCCATATTGTAAAATATTGTCGGCGGATCTGTTACTACTATGAGCCAACCAGATATGGCACAGACTCGGGTACATATTACCTGAGACGTTGTACTCGTTAATTTTACGTATCGATGACTACCGTGATACTGTTTTCATTTTGTTGTATTACTTCGTTTTTCATTTAGATTGGAGCTTACTATGGACTCCATATTAGCTTAACCAGCTACTGGCTTTCACAGACTGTTTGCCTTACAAATTCGTGCTATCCCAAAACTTTGGGGTGAGTTGCTCACTGTTTTGATGTACACTACCAGCATGCTAACACACTGTATTGTCACGACTCCTTTCGCTTCACTTTCTACATCTCTTCACGTGATCATGCTGTCGCTTGGACATTTGCCTTAAATTCTTTCAACAGACGTTATTAAGCCATGATTTACTCTTGAGTTCTTTTCCATCCTGATCCTGTTTCCGGACTCGAATTGAAGACATGAATGTTACAGAACATCTTGTCATTACATTACTTGGTATAGTTTAACACTTTATCTACAAACCCCAAGAGAACACCCAAAGGTTGTTCCTTCTTTTTTCTACGCTCCTCATATTTTACTTTTTTGGGTAGTTGTGACAACCATTTGTTGTTTAACGACATGTTATATTATAATTTTCTCTACCTTTACACCTGATTTAGAACCTGCTAAAACAGTGTGTCCAGAATTGTTTGTTCTTTCTGGGTCTAATACCCATGTGTGTAATACAACAAACGTGTTTCTACTATCCATGATTGGATACCACCAATTAGAATCTTATAAGTAAGTATTGGCGTCACTTGAACACGTCCTTAGATTTACTGAAAGCTTCGTTCTTTCCCTTTTTGATGATTGGACTATTCCAGCTAGATGGAGCTGTTCGGCCTTTGAAACGACTTTCCGACAAGAATCATTGTAGCGCGCTGTGGACGACTAATGGATTCTGTTATCTTTACTCTCTTTTCTTGAGGTGGGTTATTGACTTACACCTTGAGCCTACGACCACTTCTTTATTGAGACTCTTCCACATGGGTCGACACCATTCTAATCCCTTTCTTTGCACTTATGGGTTGTTTTTAAAGCTTTTTAATTTCTCACAAAACTGTACTCTATCGTATAATGGACTTTTCTCTTTTTTCAATTCTTCTAGAAATCTTTTGGGTTTCAACACCTAACATGTTTTCCTATTTCACCAAATCAAGGGTCATCTTTTTATTTGTCTTTACATCTATCTACTGTGTCTGTTTACGACATCCATTACTTATGTTCCTGTTTAACTATTTTTTTGTAAATATTCTGCAGCCTTGAAAAAGTCACGAGGTGACGAAACACGTGTTGGCTGTGCTTCTGAAGATTACAAGTTCACTAACCATATGTCACAATTACTTGTATTTATCGACCACATCTTTACATATGTCTTAAAATAAATAAGAAACTGTGGGGCATATTTCCAAGCCCCTATCGCCACCACAACGTCACTTTTAGTGGTGTTTCCGTGGCGATAGGGGCTTCACCTTATTTACAAGGCAGCGTTATACCACTTAACGTGGCTTAACCTGGTCTTAAACAGGCGAAACAAGGAGAAATGCTTTATTTCTCCTCGTTTTATTGCTGCGTTGTGCGCTAGGGTGCAAGGGTGTCTGCGTTGGTGCTAGGCTGCTAAATTTAGCGCCAGTACAGGGGGAAACGCAGGGCTGCACCATATTGTTGTAAATATAGTGCAACCCTGTGTTTCTGAAGTGGCAGAGTGAGGCGTTAAGCCAGGAAGGCTAACGCCGCGCTCCGTTGTAAATATGCCCCTGTGTTTGTTAAATAGCCCGTATTGTCTGGACATTACATTTCATATCTTAATAGGTTGGAGACTGCTTGACTTATGTCCCAGATGATGTGAGCAGATATTGTATCTGTATATCGAGAACAAAGACGTCCTCTGAGGAACTCCCAATTGGGGCACGTGGTTTGGAAATTAAATTATCAAACCGGACCTGTGGCCAGAGACGGTGCTGAATGGTCCTCAGGATGGACATGCAGACAGGTCTGGGATAATAATGATGACGTATTGCTTTCTATCTGCTTGTTTAGAGGTTCCATCCCCAAAACAGTTTGTGTTAAGATTCTATTTCACATCCTAAGCCATACTAGCCCAGACAGGTGTTTGGTACTGAATCCAGTTGTGATGCAGGTTCCTAGCAGAAGAGGTTTTATAGATAAATATTTTGTAGATAAAAAGCAGATTTGTGAATGATAAGAAAATAGCCATACATCCAGAATGTATTTATTACGGAATAGGACATGAATGTCACCTTGTGGGTTTTACACACATGTGCACGCTATAACCATAATCATATCTGTGGGCAGCATGACCGAAGCTGCCAGATGATGAACCACTGAAGGTCGGGAAATATCCGTTCAGTGGTACCAGGATAGCCACATAACAGACAGAGCCGGACACGAAAGGAGCGATGACTGTGAGGAATGGGGTCTTCAATGTGCAGTACATTGGCCTCCTCTGGGAGTGCAGTAGTTGGAGAATGTATAAATCAAGAATGGGAGGTGATTAAGTCTTGTGAGACCTGCTTGGTCTGCTTGTACATTAGGATTTCTAGGATCTGTCCACATTTGGAGGTGGTGAACTGTTGATGGAGTATAGGATGAGTGCATCAGCCCTATTGATCTCCCTTGAGATGATGTTTGCCAGTTTGTTACTGGGTGTGGCGGATGAATTTGGCTTATTATTTTGCGTTTAATATAGGTTCAAATAACCCATGGTTTTCAAAAGCCCCCGGTGGTATTGCTAGTCTCATTGATTTTTGATGGTTGTAGTAATTGCTTTGTTCCTGTTACTGCATTATTGGGGTCAATGTTAGTCACATTAAGAAGTGGCTTTGGCAGTGTTCCCTACACACCAGTATTACCCACTTTGGTACAAAATACCAATAACCCAAAATCTGAAACCCAGCTGCTTGAGGATGTCCATGTGTTAGAAAGTCATCCTTTGGCCCTGTTCACCCCCATTTCGTTCGCTGAACGATACCGGTGTTAACTGACTCTGACTGTAGCCTGCGCTCTGCTAGCCAGGCCAGTGCTATGCGTAAAAAGGTACATGTAATAGGGTACACTTACAATTGACAATGACAGACCCTATCAGTTCCTAGTAGATAATAGGGCTAGGGGGTTCAAACTACCTATAAGTTCCTAATATGCATGGAAGTTTGAAGGCACAGCAAATTCCCTGCACTTGTCATTTTAAAGGCAGCCTGTCTGTGCAAACTGTGTTTAAATGTGTGCAAATTCGACTTTGGTGGTATGGGTACTTTAAAAGTGATAATCTACCTTATTTTTACATATTAGGTACTCCCAGGGTCTCCCCTCCAGGGTTGGGTGTCATGTAACTATAAGCAGGGAGCTTATAAAATATGTTGTATATGCCCTGGTGAGGGAAACACCGCCCATTTTATTTGTCCCCATTGTAGGTGCTAAGCTCCATAGGCTAACATTGCAATATTTTAATTAGGTATAACTATTGTTAGGAGAGGAGTAAAATGTCATTCAGAGACTTAAAAGATTGCTATTGTTCAGTTCAGTTCATAAACTTTATTCGTTTTTTTAGTAAACCATAAAAGTCACATATACACACAAAAAAGTATGGAATATTTAAAAAGGCGTAAAAGACATAAAATCAACAACGAACAGCTAAAAAATGCAACACCGGACCTCAGCAGTAAAACAATAATTTTACAAAGTGCATAGTGCCATTTTTTTTGGGGTGCAAACTTTCTTGGCTCAACAACAGTATGTAAACTAGGGCATGTAAACATTAAATAAAGTGCATGATAGCTTTCCACTGAAGATGACAGGTCAGAGTCAAGTAAAATACATTTTCTTATTGCCAGTGACTTTCAAGGGAGAATTAAAATTCAGCCAATAAATAGATGCTGAATTGATGTCAGTCATTCTAAAAGTGCAATAATGCTTAATTAACAGTGCCAGAAGAAATCAATATATGCATTATACAATCCTCCACTGGTTGCAGGTGATCATTTTAAAATACAATCTCAGAGGGTAACAAATAAAACAAAATGTGAAGTAAAAAGACACATTATTTTCCAACTAATCTCCTTAGGCGAATGGCAGCAGAAATAAATCTATATATCATTTTGCAGATGTATTCTTATTGAAGCAGTCTGAGATAGATTGCTATTGATAAATCCAACAACTTGCCATTGTTGAATTTATCATAACTGGCACAGAAAAGAAGTTATAGAACTTTCTTTTATGTGAATCAAAATCCAGCCTTAAGTGGTCTCTCCTGATTGGTCAGCCTTAACAGGCTTAGCCAGGCTGCTTTGATAAGGTGATAATTGGTCTGGCTGGAGCAGAGGCTATCTGATGGAGAGAGCTCTGCAGCTGAGGAGGATGTGTCATAAAGAGGGGGCTGAGTAAATCAAACTGAGCTCAAAGAGAGATCAGACCAGTAAGGAATGCCAAGGGTGCCTACCTCCACATCCTGTGCCCCAGCCAGATGGCAGGCTTAGGAGAGGAATTTGCAGAGGTCAGTGGTTGGAGAGCTAATGGAAATGAACCACACTGTGGGTTGGTTTAGCCAGCTCTTACTCCTCTGGCGATAAATCATCCATGTTGGATTTTGGAAGAGCAGTGCTTTTTGGGACAAGAAGATGCCACAGTTTGGAGGAAGTTTGCATGCTTTTGGGTGGCACCCAGCATCTCGTTGGCAGAGGTGCCCAGGCGCGGCCGGCTCAAGTAACAGCGGTGGGGAGGGGCGGTGGGGGGGAGTCGACAGATGACTGGATACGGAAAGTAAAATAAAAAAATAAATAAAACCACTTACCTTGCGCTCGCTGCAGGTACATAATAAGTACAATGTAAAGCACAGTTAGAAATTATAGAGGAGGGAGAGCATATTTCAAAAGTCCTAGATGGTATTATGACATGAGGAATATGCATATCATCGAGGCACCTCAGGGAGCAATCATAGAATGTCTCACTTATAAATGAAAGTTACATTACAGGGAGAGGAGACTACAGCCAAATTTGCATTGATTTCTATGCACATTATACAGGTCGGGGTTCTCCGAACATACATACTAATAATGACGTACATGGGACATGTCAATCGACATCACTCGACTCATCCTCGCTACCAATATCACTCCTCCCAAGCGCCAAGTACATTTGGTATGGGCCCCATGTGTCTTTCGGACGACTGCGGGGTGGCATAAGGTCATGATATGCGTCTGATTGAGTATTGCAATATACCATATCAATGTGCCACTCCTTCACTGTGCGGATTGGACACTACATCCACATTGCTACCAGGAGTAAGCCCAAAGCCATCAAGCGCCAATACATTTTTGGGACATCTTTATCATAGCCCAACAATGGAGTGGACGACAATTTATTTATTTGAGTTTTATATAGCGCTTGCTAGACCCGGAGGTATCAGAGCACTTTACATGAGGTTCCACAATGTTACAAAGTTACATCAGTTACATCTTGTTGCTAGAAACATTTAAAGAGCATAGAAGGCGAGAGAAGGGGAGAGTAGAAGGGTAAGGGGGTGAGGAAGAAGGGTAGGAGGGAGAAAGGGCGGAGAGAAGAAGGAAAGGGGAGGAAGGAGCCATAGCAGGGAGACGAAGAGGAAACTGTGCCCAATGTCCGGCTGGGTAGGTGACGGTCGAGGGGGAAACACGGGACAATCTCCTCTATAGCTGTCTAGCAGCTCCACCGGGCATCAGCCATGTTGCTCAGGTCTCAGTGTTCAGAAAAACAGATTAGAATCGAAACATGGGCTACAGTTGTAAAGTCAGGAAGCGGAGGAACATGTCCCCACTAGGGGGCATAGGTAAAAAGGAATGGGGGAGGGGGAGTAATCATGAGAAGGAGCTGGGGCTGTCTTTCGGCTGCCGAGGGAACGAAGGCAGAAGCGGCCGCCATATTAAAGTCAGGCACATCATGTCCAGGCCTTTGTGGAATCCTGTGTAGGCCCTGCTCGTGCCCACCTTGGATCAGATGTGGTGACTGTTGGAGCTTGCAGCGGTTGGAGACAGAGTCAGGGCCCTCATAGGGGTGCTGGGCAGAGAAGAGAGAACAGTCGGGTGCTACTGAAGTGCATGGGGGATCGTGGGCAATGGACGACGCCTGACATGGGTAGATCCGACATACCTCGACTCAGCGGCATGGCGGTCTGCGGCGTAGTCACGCTTCAACAGTCACTGAGGTATCCTCAAAGGTCCACTGTTCCGGTGCTGGCCGCCAGGGCTCTGGTCGGGTCCTCCGGGATGTGGAAATGGACAATGACTCCCCAGTGATCTCCTCCAGAGTCTTAAGTATCTCAAGCCAAAAGTTGTGTACTCCAGGGCAAAACCATGCTAAATGCTCAAATCCAGCATTGTCCAATCCACAGTGCAAGCATTTTGAATCCTTGCGCAAGCCGCAACGAAATAAACAAGCAGGGGTATAGAATACCTGATTAATATATTTAAAATGTTTAAGTCGATGACAGCCATTTAAGGAGAGGGTACGAGTCTGAGAACAGCAATAAGCCCACTGTACTGCACTAATTTCTATGCCTAAATCCTCTTGCCAGTTGCGGCAGGCCTCTGGGACACCAGACCCTCAAGCCTCTTGCGGGAAAGAATATAGCTTTGCAGTTATTCGCAGTCGCGAAGTTGCCTGTAAGAGAAAGGTTAGAGCCGGGAGCTCCAATGGTTCCGCAAGGGAATCATCCAGTAAGGCACACATCATGTGGCATGCCCTGTGACAGTGAAATCGTGCCAGTGCGAACGGTGCCTTGCTCTATGTGCAAACCTGCTCCCTGCCACGAAGAACACCCTCCTCTAAGAAATCACCCATATATCGTATGCCAAGACCATGTAGTGCCACCATTGCCACTCTCTCCTGTCCCAGAGGAAACCATCCACACCACTCTGGTGGGAGGTGATGAGTGTACCGCAAGGGTCTCTTTAGCAAGTCTATCGGATTCCTCCAAAGGCTCCGTGTGTTACCTACAGGATCAATTACATGAAACTGAAGCATCGGCCTATCAAATAACTATTGGGGCAACGAAAGTGGGGATGCCGCGTCATGTTCTAAGCTAAAATGGTGGCGAACATCCATTGTGCCGCCCTGTAGTAGGCTTCCAAATCTGGATCATTAAGCCCATCTATTTTGTATGGGAGCATGAACATATCCCAGGACACGCATGGCTGTTTACCAGCCCACGCTAATCGCACCAATATGCCACGTAGTATCCGAAAAACGCAGTAGGCAAGAGTATCATGATATTTGCAAAAAGGAACAAAAATCTGGGGAGAATAACCATCTTCATAAATGAGAATGCGTCCACACAGCGAAAGGGGCAAGCGAATCCAATGGTCTACCGCTTCTGTGAGGCGATGTACTACCTTCCCATACTTATTGCACAGTACGACTTATGGGTCAGTCTGGATTTGAATACCTGAATAAAGAACTGGCTCCATCATCCAAGTAAGTGGAAACTCCAGCTGTACCGGAGTCATAGCGGTGGTAAGTGGAAACATAAGTGACTTGTCCCAGTTCATACGTAATCCAGAAAGGCCACCAAAGAGTACATCCTCTCTAAGTACTGGTGAAAGATTTTGTTCAGGGTCTCAAACATATAAGAGCGTGTCATCAGCGTATGCTGAAATGATAAGTTTAAAATGTGGAAAGCAAATACCCCAGTGAGAGTGATAATCCCACAACGCACAGGCCAAAGGCTCCACAACCAATGCATAAAGCAATGGGGATAAGGGGCAACCTTGGCGCATGCCCCTCGTGATGGTTAATGGTGCCGACACTCCACCATTTAGACATAAACTGTGGCGTCAGTTCTGTGTAAAGAACCTGAACATGTTGTAGGAAGGTATCACCCACTCGACGCAAAATAGAAAACATAAATTCCCACTCAACAGAATTGAAAGCTTTCTTTGCATCTAGAAAAATTGCAGCAGCGTGAACGTCTGCGTCTATGTGCGACATCGCCCCAAAAATAGTACAGAGGTTATATATGAGAGACCGACCAGGTAAAAAGCCAGATTGTTCGGGACCCACGATGTTGGAGAGCAAGGGCACCAATCGATTGGCCAAAACCTTGAGAGCTTAGCATCTGTATTTAAGAAAGAAAGCGGCCGATAGGAGGAACACTGGTCAGCCAGTTTACCTCGCTTGATCAGAGTAACCAGCAATGCCTCATGCATTGTCGGTGGCAAATGACCGTCGCACACCATGTCTTCAAAAAGGCTAACCAAATGCAGTATAAGTTTGTCCGAGCACCTTCCCGTTCGGCATGCCAGAGTAGCCTCCGGACGCTCACCCTCACCATAAATTCGAGTCGTGGCATACCTGCCTAAGTGCGTAACCTTATCCAGAGCCAGCTCATTATATTCCACCAGCTTAGCTGGGATGTTACTCAAAAGTACCTGCTCTGCCGTCTCACTGTGTGCACACTCCAATGTGGCCAAGTACCTTTCTAACCTTGCGAGGTGATCCAAAAATGAGAGGAGTACTCAAGCATGCTTTAAGATAGTAACCACATGGACATAGACCCAAATAGTGGTGAATTTAGTCATCAACCTAGATTGATGCAAAAGTAATCATTGATCTCTTGTGCCAGCTCTTAACGGAACAGTGTCTAACAATGAGTATTGTGGGACACACCAGGAAAACAACCATGGTCGTGGGTCCTCCAGCTCAAGCACTGAGCGCACGGGGGTGGAACAAGTATTTTCGGGGCAGATGCTCATACTGCCGGACCATGGGCATCAAACTGCCTGAGATAAGCCAACAGTCGATTCGAGTATAGATGTCATGAATAGTGGAATAATGTGTGTATACCCTACCCTGCGGGGAACAGCAGCGCCATACATCTACCAGGCTGCAACGGCTATCCACTGCCGCTATTACACTGGCTGCCAGTGAGGGTCATCGAGGCGGGCCCTGGGTTGTAAAGGAAGGCCCTAGGATCGAGCTAAGTCGGGTGATTGAACGCAGGTAAAGTCAATGCCCCAAATTTGAGGCAAACTATCATAACGGGCCAGCTTGGTGTGGAGTGCATAATAAAACTGTGGGTCGTCATAGTTAGGCCTATAGATCCCAAATAGTAACACCTCAAAATGATCTTTGCGGCAAAACACCACCACAAAAAGCCCATCAGTGTCCACACACACTTCCTGCAATTGTATCCCTAAGCCACCCCTGGGCTAAATCAGGACCTCGCGAGCATGAGTAGTAAAACCAGCAGCATAACATACCCCTTTCATGCGCCTATGTGTGAGCAGCCCACTATTAGGAGCCAGACGTTTCTCTTGCAAAATAGCTACATCTATCTTGTGTCGTAAGTAAAAGAACACTTTACGGATCTTCCTGTTATCATTCAGCCATCAAACGTTCCAAGTTCGGAAATTCAGCATTAAAGGACACCTATTAGAAGTGGTCGTACCCCCCACCTCCATAAGGCATGACTTCACCATGTAGTGAGAAAACAGTAAACAAGCTGCAACATATGCACCTGTGTATAGCTTCGATTGTGCCAGAAAGCTAATTCGATATGCCAACATCCTCCCCCCCTCCCATGCCATGTCCCCCAACTTGTTGCACTGCAAAGTATACCCCACCGCAATCCCACCCAGTGCCCCAATCAACAAACCCCTATTAAAAGAATGTGGCGCACACATGACGGCAGAGTATGCCCGCCGAGCACCCCTGTAACGCGAAGTTACTGAGGGGCTGCACATACAGTATACAATGTGCCAATCGTGCAACAGACAATCAGGAATTTAAAGAAGCATACATATTATAACATACAATCAATCCTACATATGCAATTCCAAACATCTTTGAATAGGAACAACTATATACGACGTGTTAGTAGAAGATGAATGAACCCTCAGGATCTCCAGCATGCAAAGGACAGAAAACAAGTCAGTGTCAGCTAGGTTCATGCAAATTAGAAGAAGCCCCCGACTCACCGTATTTCGCCTTCGGGGATCTCCATCTGCTGCTCGCCAGCTCATGCTGTTTGAGAAATTGTTGCAAGCTTTTAGGGTCACCAAAAATCTTTTGTTTTCCATTAACAGTCACCCTGCAGGCAAGCAGGGTAAAGCATACCATAATTAATTTTAATCTCTTGTAATTTCCTTTTAGCTGGAAGAAATTTTCTCCGTGCTTCCTGGACGTGTGGTGTGCAATCCGGAAAAATAGAAAGTTCTGCACCCTCATATCGGAGAGGCTGTAGTTTTCTGGAGCGGCACAGTGCCACGTCTTGATCTCGATAATTAAGCAATCTTGCTATAATCGTATGAGGTCTAGCCCCATGCACTGGCCGGGAGGGTTCGGGGGGGCAGCGCACACTCCCAACAAGTATATCAGAAAATGTCTCTCGACCCAGGAGTTCTACGAGTAGCTTCTCTATGTAGGTCTCCATGGTACATACATTTGTTGATTCAGCCAGTCCTGTGATACGGAGATTATTCTGCCTGGAGCGGGCCTCCAAGTCTTCCGTCTTGGCCTGTAGCACAACATCATCTTCTCTAGCTGCTTTTGCACCCCTAGCATTGTGACCTGGTTTTCCTCAGCCTCCAACACCGTCTCTCAACCATATCTAGGCGCTCTGTATGTTTGTCAATACACTTCGACATTCTATCCATACGATATGTAAGGGCATCGATTTTCTCATCAATCTTTGTAAGAGTGAGTTGCATAGCAGTCAATATCTGGCACAGTTCTCCCCTAACTCAGGCCCGGCAGTGTCCTCACCTGCCCCCAATGTCACTGTGTCATGGAGTCTAGAGGTCTTTCTCTGCTTGAACTGCAGTTTGGGTTGAGTCTTATCGGTCTTGCCCATGGTGATATGTACAGTGAAGGCCCCTGCAAGCACAGAAGCGTACATGCTCACTTACATGAATAGAGAGAGGCGTCCAGGAGGACAGCAGGCAGATTCCAAAACCTGGCAACAGTGTGAGAGTGCCCCCTTTCCCTCCTGGGGGCACAGCCCCCCGCGCTGCACCCCAGGCGTCCGAACCGGGAGGCCAATCCCCCAATCCCTACTACAAGCGCAGTTGCTGAACACTCTTAGTGGCACTGAAGGAAAAAAAGGTGGGGTCACCCCTCCGACACATCGAACATGGGACTACACTTGCAATAGCCAAGGGGTCCAACAGTTTTAATGAAGTCATTGGAAGAGGCCCCCAAAGGTAACACCAGCAATGAAGGCCGCATCTCAGGGCTGCAGGCAGCCCCACACGTCTCAGCACTCTAAAGGGGGCTAACACGGGCAGCCAAGACAGATAGCAGGTGATATTCAGGGTCCTCGTTCATGCCTGGGGAAACAGCAGCTAGGGCCCAATTTCATCACTGATAACTAGGCCAGGGGAGTACAGCCTCGGGCAGGCGCTCCAGAAACCGGCAGAGCTACACAGCAACAGATTGGGGCCCCTCCGTTGGCCACGGGGTGACCAGTGAATCAGTTAATACAGAGGGGCCTGACTAAGCCTTATGGCAGGGCATGTCGTCAGGTGCAGGGTTAATCCTCATCACAGCAAGCCGTCACTCAGTAAAATGGGCGGAAATCCCCTGGAGCCCGCAGCATTGGTGCACCTCAGAGAGCATGGTGAAGGCCGCAAGGTATCACATGCCCCATCCCTGGTGTAGGCACAGGGTCACCGTCACACGTCACTCAGTCCCTCATTTCTGACGGGGCACCACGATGCAACAAGGTGCCCCCACCAGGCACTGGGACTCGGCAACAGGCCTCATGGGCGGCCACAGGACAGGCTGCAAAAGGGCGCGGCGTGGCCCCAAAGATCGCTGTCCTCCCACACCGGAGACACCGAGAGGGGCACCTGGGTGCAGGGCACACGGGCCAGAGGTTCGATGCATGCTATATAGCACCATGGAGCAGGATTTTGTGGCGGCTGAAGGAGTTGGCCTAGCAGGCAGCCATCTTTGGGCCAGGCAAGCTCTGCCTACTCAGCCCTAGATGTAACTCCCTACAATAGCATCCTCTTGCTGTGGCTTAATACCACCGAATATGTGTTTGTCAAGGCAATGTGCTATGTGAGAACATTCGGATATTTCCTCCAGCTAAGTCTGGAAAACGAGGATGAAGAAAAGTGGGCATGGGCTGGGCTTCATTCTTTCCGAGGACAACTCCTCTATTTTCTGGATTCTGCTGCACGTTGTTTTCTTGCGTTACCACTGGTGCTCTTTTAGCACCCGGTATGTTCAAAGATTAACAACTAGAAATGGAAGTCTGGTTATGAGTGCTCTCATAATACTACACTAAGGTGCCCAAAGGTAAAGCGTTACCACCAACTTCTAACTATTAAGAGGCAATCTGTATAGAAATGACTCCAGCCTCTTATGTCACCATTAAGAGACATCACCATGGAAGACCTGGGGCAGGGCCTGGGCAACAGACACTACTATGGTGGGTGATAAAAATGCACAAACAGAGATGGCACGGGAGGTGGCAGCTTGGAGGGAGGGTGGTTGTCGTCAAGGGTTGCTGTCATGGGATTTACCGATGTGGGTGGTGGCGGGCCATGGTACCCGCAGCAGTGCAGTTGACAGGATGATGAAGGGCCCGCGTCAGCCCTCAGGACGGTGTGCTGATTAGAATAAGGATGCTTGCTGGTGATGTGGGGGATGTGTGGACATTATGAGTTCACATGTTCCTTTCAGTCTGCGCAGAGCTGCCATGTTTCCGGCTGTATAGTGCATCTTGATAATGGCTTATTTCTAATGATTGTCAATGCATAGAATTAAGAATTATATAGGAATAAGGTACTCCACGTTACTAGGTGAGAATGGTACCCATTTTACCTCTATTCAGCTCTCGAAAGACCCACATCAAAATGTTTTCCCTGTCAGTGCAAGGAAGGCCACGGAGCACTTGAGCTCTGTACAAATGAGCCTCGGCTCGCTGCTTCTTCCAGGTCTCTGCTGACCCTGGCTCTTTAGTGTGAGAGGTGGGGACCATAAGAAGAGGGGTTCACACCCTGCTGGCACCCCCATGTGCAGGGGAGTGAGGCAGGAATATCCTCGATCCACTGCTCTCCAATCACCATAGAACACTTGACCACTCTTCCTTCTCATGCTGAGGTCCTCTCTCCAGCCGCGGCCTGCCGTCTGTCGAATCTCCCCCCACCCGGCCCCACCGCCCCACCGCTCTTACCTGCACGAGCCGCGGCTGCCTCTCTCCACCAGCACTGGGTTCACAAGACATCAGCCTAGAATCCCTTTTGTGGGCCTCTGAGGTTGGCTCTAAGGGAACCATCTTTGAAAGCCTCCAGGCTCAGCAGACCTTCAGAAGGGGATGGGTGAAGTGTTCTCATCATACCAGACATGGGACTTAACCTTCAACTTACCCATATGCAGCTCAGTAGGGATTACAGTGAGCAATGTTATCATAAAGTTCAGATCTTGAATCTATGAGGCTTTCTTCTAGTTCCTGAGCTGTGGGGGCTCAGCACAGTTTACTGAAGGTGCTGATAACTTGCACCAATCATGGCCATCTCCACCCAAACTTTAAAAACTATTTTACAGACCTTTTAAGCCTATCCTGTTGAATGTGGACGCCTTTGACCTGCTGGTGCAGTAGATGCCCTCAGGGCTCCGTGGTAGACCCTAGAGGGCGCTGGGATACTTCAGACTGGCACAGCACATACAGAGTTGGCCTTTTCAACAGGTTACCGATACATAACTTGTGTGGCAGATCTTCCAGTGTCGCATTTGGGTTATACGTTCGATGTTTTTGATGTTACCTAGACACTGGGGTCAGGCCCAGTATTTCAGTTTGGTCTCTTGTGGCAAGGCAGGTAAGTCCTTCATGACACACTCACACGGTCCACATTGGAAACCTGCATGCCGTGCCAGGACACCTCACACCTTCAGGTTACCCCTGAGTGTGAGTGCCATGGCACACAATGGACAACTTTATGAAGCACCTGTTGTGCAGCAGGCAGTTAACTAGAGCTGCACTTTGCATATAGACAAGACACCTGAGTACTCTGGAACTCACAAGCTACCTAGACTCACCTCTAAATTATGCTGCAAGCCTCCCATATTGAGAAACATTTGGGCATGGTAAATCTGAAGTGACGTAAGGCAGCGCAAGTCACTGCCTTGCATTACCCTGCGCTGGGAAGACGTTACATGGGTGGGGAGTGAGAGTTCCCACGCATCCACCCATGTAATTTGGCACATTTCAGATTCACCAAGACAAGTGAACCTGGCAATGTGTATGCATCCCTGCTAGAGGCACAACCAGGAGAAATAGAAAGAGGATTGTTTTTGTGTAGGAAGGTTTTCCTTCCTGCACAAAAACAATCCTGTCTGCAATGCACGCACCCTTGAACCATGGCATTGGCACAGATAGAGACTAAGAGCCTAATTATGAGTTTGGCAAAGCAGCGCCGTGTGCAACGCCGGAACCGCTGGCCATATTACAAGTTGAACTCGTATTACATGAGTACAACTCATAATACGGTCGGCGGTCCTTTGGCCTTTTCCATGGTGGTGCCTTGAAAACAGGCACTGCAAAAGGAACAGCCAAAAAGTTCCAGCAAGGCATGGACGGCGATCTCCATGCTAGAACTGAGGGAATACAGACAGGGGGGCACAAGTTGTGTTCCCCTGAATGTATCCCCATGCCGGGGGGGAACATGGGGGCCTTTTTTATTGCAGGGCTCCCCTATGAAAAGGCTGGCGGTCCAGGAACTCAAAATATACTGAGCGGGACTGCACCAGTCCCTGCTCAGCATCATGCCTTGTGGTGCTCCTGCGCCACTGCCAGGGAACGACTGTTCCCAGGCGCAGCCAGCAGTCCACCGCCGATACGACTTACAAAGTCATAAGTCATAATCGGCAAACCTGTGGACCGCCACTCCTGCGCCACACAATTGCGACCGCCAGATCATAATCAGGCCCTAAGAATGTGCTATATGTTAGTAAATATGTAGTGGCAGGTCAGAGTTGGAGGCCTGCTCCATATTGTATTCAACTGCTACAACCTTGAGGTAAGTCAGCAGGATGTCAACCTTTTAATGGGGTTTGTCTGACAGAGAGCTCCTGTCCTGGTTGCTCTGGCAGTTTTTTTCAAATTAGACCTGCAGGTCGTACGGCATTACCCGACCCCCATAACTTAGGACAGCATGAGGTATATGGGCTGGAAGGGTCTTGTAGTCGATTAAAAAGGCATTCCATAGTACGCAGCCTCGGTAGTCAGCACTCCAGTGCAGAGCTTTCAGCACCAGCACTTTTTCTTCTACAAATTAAGCCCTGGCTAGAGAAGGACAGTACATTGCCTAAACTGTTGTCCTTCCACTGTGTCTTTAAGATTGTAGAGTACTTTTATAAATTGCTTCAACACTGGTGCTGCCCTCAGTTTTCATGTTGTCTTCTTGTTTCTGAGAATAACATTCACACTGGTAAACTTGTCTCCATTGCTCGGAGTCTACCAGCCATTCACTAAGAGTGTTACTGGCACCTCTTACCTCAGGAGGCACTCGCACACGTGTATGCTGACCAGGTTAACTCTGATTACATACGCAGCTGGGCATTGGTAGGTCTATCCTGCACAATCAATCAATCAATCAATCAATTAAGGGGTTTGTTAAAGCGCGACTACTCACCCGTAAGGGTCTCAAGGCGCTAGGGGTGGGGGGGGGGTGCAGGTTCCATCCATCAAGGAGGGGGTCTGTCGAAGAGCCAGGTTTTGAGGTTTCCTGCACATTATCTGTATGTAGCTTCCATTTTCCTTTGAGGTCTGGATTTTGAGAGAGCTTTTGCTGTGTCATCAGGCTATTGTTTTGTCAAAACAATACATAGATCATACTTTGTACATAGAGTGGATTTTGGTCAGCAGGTTTCTTCATTTCTCTTCAGTGATACACCTGGTTCAAAAAGTGTTTCTTTATTTTTTTTTATTTCGACTTTAAATACCAGCAAATTATTTTACTTGCACTTCGGTTGCCCAGTTAAATGATAATTTATCTTTTGTCTCCTTTTTAGGTCGAGCCTAAGACAGTGCTTGCTCTGTCTATAAGACATGTTGTAATCTCTTCTGTGGGCTTTTGGAATGCCAATCTATTGCCATTTGCTCTTTCTTGTGCTTGTCTTAAATGCTTCCTTTTTATTGGCGCATGTAGGAAAGTAGGATCTGCTTTTGTGGTTACCCCCACTTTGTGCCTGGTGTTATGCTGTTTCTGACTGGGACCCTGCTAATCAGGATCCCAGTCTCTGTGCTTTCTCCCCTAAATTGGCTATGGTAAGTACTTAGGTACATCCCAGATTGGCTACTGGTGCATCCTTATAAGTCCCTAGTATATGGTACTGAGGTACCCAGGGCATAGGCACACCAGGGGTCCCCCATGGGCTGAAGCATGTTAATACATGCATAATGCATAATGCCACCCATTGGAGACCACACAAACTGTGACTACAGGCCTGCCATTACAGCCTGTGTAAGCTGGTGCTAGCACCACTTACGACAGATATAGGTTTTCCTATATCTGAGGTCACTACACTTAAAACCTATAAGTCACCCCTAAGGCCGGCCTTTCAATCCTGAAGGCAAGGTGCTATGTTCTAAGTGTGAGGGTGCCCCTGCATGAGCAGGGCACCCATACAACCTTCGGAGTCCATTCTATCGGATTGTAAGTGCATCAGCCATTTCAACATTTAGAGTGGCCATGCATCATTACGCGATGACCATCTCTAAACTGGCTGTAACTAACCCTGTCATGTTTGGTATCAAACATGTTGGAATCATACCCTCACACCATAAACGGTGTGGGAGGTATGATTTCATGCACTGTAAAGCTCCTCCTGGAGGCCATCAGTGCTCCTGGTACCAGTTTTCCAGAACCGGACAGCAAGCTAGGGCTGCTGCCGACCAGAGACATGTTTCTGCCCTCCTGCTGCTGAGCCAAGCTTGAGTTGGGGAAGGCAGAACAGTAGAGATCCTGTCACAGGGAGCTGTGACCATCTCCCAGACAGGGTTTAGTGTACTGGGGCAGGGTGGGGGCACTTGCCAGCACCACTGAGACTCCTAGAAAGGCACATTTGGTGCCCTCCTTGTATACTCAAGTTCAAACCAGTTCAGGGAACCGTTGGCTCCCGCTCTGGCGCGAAACTGGACAAAGGACATCAGAGTATCCTCCCCACTGTCCGACCCCTCCTCTGGGAGGGACCCCTGAATCGTCACAAACCATTCCTTAGGGTACTTAAGGACTTACCTGTGGGTGGGTCCCTAGATTCGTCGTGGGACAAGATTCAGATCAAGACACCATTTCATCTTTGACCGTCTGGGCACTTTGGACTTTGCTGGACTTCGACTGGACACCGAGACTGCAAATGGAAAGACTCCTGCTGCTCCTTGTCTCATTGTCCTGTAGGTCTGCTGCAATATCAGTGCCTGTGCTCCATACAGGATTCTTACAAGGCCTGTGGACATCCAAGACACCTGAAGGAATCTCCCTTGAAGTGAAGGAGTCTCTTCCCTGCATCTGCAGGAACTGCAACAAAGCTGACTGGTCTGCTGCTCCTGGACTCCCACAGACTCCGAAAGGCTCAGCAACACAGGTGGTGATTCTACAACTCCCTTGAGGCCTGCACTGTCTTCTCACCGAGTTTGAGGCCAGTATCCCTCGTCAGAACCGCAGGGACCAAACCCCTGTGCACTGCATTGACTTGCCGTTACCAAGGCTTGTTGGCTCTCTTCACCAGAAATCTTCGGGCTCCAAGAAGCTCCCACCTCAAGCATCTCCTACATCAAAGATCGTCATCCTCACTGCATCACTTGCTCCGTGGGCCATGCATCTTTGGTGAGCTGCTCAAGGTCCTCTTGATACTCCTGTGCCTCCGGCCTGTGGGTCCTCTCGAGGGTCTCCTTTGACTCCAGTGAGCTCTCCTGATTGCTCGGGGCCTACTCCAACTCCCCTGCTTGTGGTGAGTCACTTGGACCTTGCTGGTCCTAACCCTGCACCTTTTTCGCCTGCCATGTTGTTTGCGGTTGCCAAGGCTTGTTGGTGCTCCTGACGGACACCGGCCGTTCAGCCCTCGTCATCCGGCGTGGGACAGCTTGTGAATGGCTCTTCCACAGCGTCGCCTGGTCCTGACAGCTGAATCTCCAAGGGCACTGTCAACTCTCCTGCGTGGCATAGACTCTGTCCCCTCTGCTTGCAGGTACCTCTCATCTTGAATCCACCTTTGGGTTCCACCGGACACTTTCACCTTCTTCAACAGCGGCATCTTCCTGAAGTCCTCCATTGGGTTCGACAGCGGTTTCCGACGCCACTTCACACCTATGCACCCGGCTTCCCTGGTGTAGGTAACGTGGGTACTAGGGTATCCACGGGTGGGGTGGCTCTCCAACCTTCTGTCTTCCACGGGGTTTCTTCAGGGTCCACTGGGAAGGGTCCTTTTTCTTTAAAATTGCAACTGTGACTTACCCATTGACTTGAATTGAGCACGCGGTCGTGCTCCCACTTTGCACACAGCCTCCGCGCGGTTCCTGGGTACTTACCTCAGGTGGTTCCTTGGGTCGTCAGCAATTCTACGTCTTCTGGGTACAGTCTTGAATCGAGTTGCGATTCGCATGCCTCTATTTTAGTATATGGTTCTGTCTCCCCCTGGGGACCACTGTCTATTTGTGCTTCTTACCTGTTTTTATTGCAAAGTATTGTGTGCATTGTGTTATATCTCGGGGCAGGAGATATGGTTATGTGTTAGTGTGTGTCTTATAATAAATACCTATTTTTATAAATACACTGTGTGGTTCTTTTTCACTTAACCTATACCATAAGATTAAGTACTGGTAAAACAAGCTGCTTTACACTCCTTCTGGACTAAGCCTGAAGGCTGCTCTCCACAGCTTCCACTTAGAGAGCTTTCTAAGGTTGTCTAAGACCACTAAAACCACATAAGGTTTGTCCCACTCTGGATTAGTGCAGGGTGCTACACTTACATAAGTGAGCACCATATACTAAGGTAGCCTCCTACGGTGCATTCTAGTGAATGTCCCTCCCTTTCTCTCTTACTTCCTTGCCAGGCGATTTCATTCAGTGAACATTTTTATTGGCCATCGCATATCACACAGTGCTCAGTGCATTCATGCTTCCTTTTGTTACATCGTGAGATGGCAAATGCACTTGGCATGTGCAGCACAGAAATGTATTTTAAATCTAATAATAGTACAGATCTATTTACGTCAAAGGTCAGCACTGCGGAAGTGACACCCCTACCCTATATATTTATAGGAATGCACCACTGCCCATTTTCCGGCAGCGCTTATGATAGTATAGGTAAGGCATGTCAAGCTTCCTACAAAGATCTGTGTCTGACGTAAAGGACGTAAGTTTGCTTCGTTCCACAGACGCAGCCTTTCATCCTTCCGGCGCTCATGAAATATGCGCCACTGAGTTGGTAATATATATAGAATTCATAAAGGGTAAGCTAATTACAGAAAATAATTCACAGCTCCGACACATTATATGTTACCACAAACACCAGTTGGGAACTCTTGGTGAAAAGGGTGTATTACCTCACGTCCATGACACAGGATTTGCCGTGAGGAGAGGGAGAGGAGCGTGCAGCACAACCCAGGTACAAAAACTCCCCACAGCAGGAATTGTTCCCTCCAGCTGTTTCTGAAGTTTTGCCAAATTTGCACTCGCATTTACCACCACATATATCTTTAAGCACCCACTTCGGAGGTGTGCATGCGAGTCCCCCATCACGTCACATATTTCTGTGCGCATTAGCATTTACTTGTTCATTCTTTGTGAGAAGGAAAACCAAACGGGGGGTCCGAGCCACTGAGCGGAGGGTGGGGTTTGACACGCTGAGATATCAGCGGTATCCGTGCTTTTGTAGCTCCTTTGTCACTGCAAACCCGTCTCACGCTGGCCATCATATCTAAAAGTGCCCTGTGGCCCGGAAGTAACGTCACACACAGGACTTGACAGCTGTAGCCTCAGGGTATGCCTAGTTTCTCAACGATCCCAGGTTGTTCCACATTTCTTTTCATGCGACCCCTTTCAGTTTTGCTTCTTTGAGATGAAACGTAAACTACAAGTACCAGAATGCAATTCGACACGAGGCGAAACTCAAGGTGGAGAAATATCTCCTGCTTTATTTGGGACAGCTCGAGATGAGATCAGTATCCAACGACCTGACACAGTTGGAACGACATGGTCATTGTTGATTTGTTGAAACTAAAAAAGAGACAAAAGCAGACCTTTTGTTTACAGATGCAAACGGTCAGATCACTTTTAGATTGTCTCAGCAATTACACACAGCCTCAAAACCGCAAATGCCCTGTGCTCAATTACTACGCAAAGGGGTTTGTAAAAGGGCATCTCTGTGTCGATCAGTTATGCAAGTACCTTTAATTCTATATAAAGTTAATCTGCTTATGCATTTGTCTATTATTCTTTTCCCATGCATTTCCCTTTGGTTATTTCTTTTTATGTTGCTTTTAGTTATGCACGGTCAACGTTGCATGTCACTGCAAGTTGTTTCACATAACCCTGGGTGGCAAACTCTGCCCCGCCAGTGGAGTTTGCAGAGTTTTTCAAACTCTGCGCCCTGCTGGGAACGCGGAGTTCGGGCAAAAACTCCAACTTGCCCCTGCCCGCCCAAGTCAGGAGAAAGGCAAAGCAGCACTTACCTGGTCTGGTGTCTCCGCTCTCCGCCATTCCCGGGCTGCCCTCCTCCTCGCTGTGGTCTCCTCTCCTCCTCACCGTCCTCGCCGCAGGTCGCAAACCCCTACGTTATACATCTTGGGAGGACTGCACAGGCGCGCATGCGGGCATGCACAGTCCTCCCACGACATACAACGTAGGGGTTTGCGTTTGCGACCGGCGGCGAGGACGGCAAGGAGGAGAGGAGACCACCCCGAGGAGGAGACGCCAGACCAGGTAAGTGCTGCTTTGCCTTCTTCCCATTTCCTCTTGTGGAGCTAAGCGGAGTTTTTAGGCAACTCAGTGGAACTCCACGTAGTGGCACTCCGCCAACTCCACCCGGGCTTAGTTTCACGTGCCTGAGGTAGGGGACTCCTGCTCACTCATCAATATTTCAGGATTCCATGAGGCGTGGCGGGCAGGATTAGTGAGAAAGGCATGGGCATTCCACTCTCCTCCTTTGACAGTAAATCTGATCTGAAGAACTGATTTATTTATCTAGGTCTTTGCAGAGCGCTATTACTTCAAAGCACTGTTGACTGAGTCTTTAATAAGGACAAAGACAATATTTGGCAGGTAACAATGCCTTCTATAGACTGTTGCCCTCCTGCTGTCTACTCCTATGCCGGTCCACAGAGAGGATTGTCAGCACCTCATGAAAAAAAGAAGAAAAAAAAACACTTTTTCTTGATTTTTGTGCATCACATAAGTTTGCAATGTAATTTTGCACATACCGCAAAAATGAGCCAGGCGTTTTCCTGGGGCTTCAGAGAGGTGGTCCAGGCCACGTCCCTTTTTACACCTCTCTGCAACGCAGCTCTGTGGCGTTTACTGGAGGTACCTGGTGGGCTAGTTGGACCCCAGGGACCCTCAGGATTCAAGGGGACTTAATCCCCCAATTTACAACGTGCCAGGGGGCGCGTTTGCAGAGTGGTGGAGAAAGGGGGCATGGCCTTTGTCTACCTCTCACCAATCCCACTGCGTGGGGCTTACTGGAGGTAAAAGGTAGGCTAGTTGGCCCCTAAAGGACCCTCAGCAGTGAAGGGGACTTCAATCCCCATCCAAGAGCGTGCCAGGGAGCGCGTTTGTAGAGTGGCAGGCAAAGTGGGCGTGGCCTGGTACGAGTATTTACCAATGCTGCTGTGTGGGACTGACTGGAGGTAATAGTTTGGGAAGTTGGCCCCCCAAGGATGTCCTTGGGAGCCAACTACCCCTCTTGTTACCTCCAGTAAGTCCCACACAGTGGGATTGCTAAGATGTCTTCGGAGGCCATGGCCCCCTTTCTCTACCACTCTGCAAACGTGCCTCGTGGCAGACTACGGGATGGGGGATGAAGTCCAATTTAGTCCTGAGGGAGCTTGGGGGCCAAGAATCCCTCAGGTACCTCCTGTAAGTCCTACACAGCGGAATTCCTGAGCGTTGGTTGGACGCCCAGCACCCTTTCTCCACCACTCTGCAAACGCGACTACTAGTTAAAGTAGCATATTTCTGCATCTCTGACTTAGAGGTAGTTTTAATCCCCCTGCCCTATTATGTACTAGGGCCTTACAGAGGAGGTCATGCTAATCACAGGGGTACCCCAACGCATAGTGTTCCCTAGTGTATGTAGGTGTTTTCACTGTATTCTAAGTGTCTTTTAGCATAGCACTGGCTCTAGGCCTGGTTAGTCAGAGTCAGTTACCACCAGTACCCGTCTGAAAAAGTTGTGGGCACAGGATGATTTTGCAACAAGGCCTCTTTCTGCTCCTCTGTTGGTTCTTTCTGCACATGTCTTGCTTCTTCCTGCACTTTTCTTCGTCTTTGTGGACTTCTGTTGCTTCTTTCTGCATTTCTTTTGCTTCTTTCTGTGCGTTTTTTCTTCTTTCTTCACATGTCCTACCTCTGTAGGCATAGTTAGAAACTAGCATTTAAAAACCTTAGAAATTCACTTAAAAAACCATTGGTTTCAGGCACGTTATAGTTAGAAATTAGCATTTAAAAACCTTTGAAATTCACTGAAAAAACCATAGGTTTCAGGCATGTTATAGTTAGAAATTAGCATTTAAAAAAACCTTTGAAATTCACTGAAAAAACCATAGGTTTCAGGCACGTTATAGTTAGAAATTAGCATTTAAAAAACCTTTGAAATTCACAGAAAAAACCATAGGTTTCAGGGGCGTTATAGTTAGTTCGACATTTCACTCGTACAAAACCATAGAAATTCCTCCGTTATAGTTAGTTCAGGAGAGGTGTGGTGCAGCGGCCAGGGCAGCTGACTTCGGAGCACAGGGTTCACGGTTTGATCTCCGGCGGCAGCTCAGCTCAGCACCATGTGACTCTGGGCAATAGCTCACTTAATTTCCACTACGGCCCCCAAGCGCCTTGAGACCCGTAAGGGTGAGTAGCTGCGCTATATAAAAACGGACTTACTTTTTACCATAGTCCAGTCTTGACAGTACCAGAGTTTGGGTGGCTTGTTTGAGATCACTGGGCGGGATGAAGGGTTTTATTTTGTTCAGTAGTCTAAGGTTAAGGAAAGTGCTCTTGGCCGAATTCTTGATGTGTCTGGTCATGTTCAGTTTCGGGTCTAGAGTGATGCCTAGTGATTTGACAGAGTCTGCTAGAGTGAGATTCATGTTGAGCGCATCAATGGCTTTTAACCATTCGGCAATTTGGGGGTTCTCTTCCTTGTTCGAGATGAGGAGTGTCTCAGTCTTGTCAGGGTTTAGTTTAAGGTGGTTGCATGACAGCCAGTGTTGGACATCTCTCAATACGTCATTGAGTCTTTGAATGTCTTTGAGGAGGTAGTTTCCAAATAGATCTGAGTATCATCAGCGTAGAGGTGAAAGCGGATGTTGGCTTTTTGAGTAGTTTGGAGAGAGGTTCCATGTAAATGTTAAAAAGTTGCGGGGATAGCACTGAGCCTTGAGGGACGCCCTTGTTGACTTGGTGGAGGTCGGAAATGAAGTTTCTGATTTTTATTTTTTGCGTGCGGTTGTGCAGGAAGGAGGAGAACCATTGGAGGACCATCTCGCCAAGACCGGCTCTTTCTTGGAGAGCCCTAAGGAGAAGTTTGTGGTCTACCGTGTCAAATGCTGCCAAGAGGTCAAGGAGAATGAGGAGGCAGCATTGGTCGGAGTCTAGTGATCTGTGGATATCGTCAATGATGTTTAGGATCGCGGTTTCTGTGCTACAGCCTTTTCTGAAGCCAGATTGGTGGGGGTCCAGGAGGTTGATGTTGTCCAGGTGTTGGGTTAGTTGTTGGAGTATGCATCTTTCTAGGGTTTTGGACAGAAGGGGAGGTTCGATACAGGTCTAAAGTTATTCAGCTCCGTAATGTCGAGGCTGGGTTTTTCAGTAACGGTGTGACTTGTCCCATTTTAAGGCAGTCTGGAACGACTCCATTTTTCAAGGAGCTATTTATGATCTCGCACCAAAGTGGAGCTAGGCGTGCTTCAGTTTTTGGTCAGTAGGGGAGGAATGGGGTCTAGGACATGAGCTGAGGGTTTGGAGGTGGAGATCAGCGTGACTATCTCAGATTCTTGAATGGGGCGGAAGCTTAGCCAGGAATTGGAAGAGGTACAGGGATAGAAATCAGGCGTCCCGGGTGTGATGACCTTAGTGGGGTGCGTAATGCTGACGTCCAGTGAGAGTTCAATCTTAGTGATCTTATCATTGAAGAAGTTGGCGAAGTTATCGCAGAGTTCTTTGGATGCCTGTAAAGAGGAGGTCGCGGGCTTGGAGGTTTGTTGCCTGATGATGTTTTGAGCTCCTTGGGTCGATTTTTTGCGCTGTCCAGCCCCGAGCGGAAAAAGCTGGATTTCTTGTTTTTAATGTGATTGTTGTACTTCCTACGGGCTGTTTTGAGTTGTTCGCGGAGGATGGAGGTAGGATTATTCCTCCAGCTTCTTTCTTTGGCTCTTAGTTTTCTCCTTTCAGAATTGAGGTCGGAGTTGAACCATGACCTGGATGGAATGGTTCGGCTTTTTTTTAGCTTTAGGGGAGCTAGCTGGTCAAGCATGGTCACTAGCTTTGCGTTGTACCGCTCAGTGAGTTCGGTTGTGGAGAGGTGGTCGTTGGTGTGGGGAAGAAGCGAGCTTATCCGTTCTTCGAGGACTGCCATGGGAATCTGAGAGAAGTTTCCGGTCCATTTGGGGGGGTCTTGCATAGGTGTTTGAGAGAGAGTTTGTTGGTTGATATGAAATAGTATCATGTGGTGGTCTGACCAGTCCACGGGGAGTATGTGGTTGATTGTAATTGCGTTTCGTTGAGCGATGATGGCATCCAAGGTGGCTCCTTTGTGGTGCGTTTCCTCCGTGCAGTGTTGGGTTAGATTATTGTCACAGAGTAGATTGGATAGTGTTTGAATTAGTGGGTTGTTAGGTTCATTCCACCGCAGGTTGAGGTCGCCAAGAATTAGATTATTGGCATCTCCAGAGTGCACATTGAGCTATCAGGTCAGCCAAGTGTTCCCCCAAATGCGGATGTGTTGCCTGGCGGGTGATAGAGAAGGTGGCAGAGCAAAGTTCCTTTGTCTTTGGTCTTTATGTTGGTTGAAAGGCATTCAAATGAGTTGTAATTGCATGATTCTATTTCCGTGATGACCAAGTTGTTTTTGTGAACTATAACTCGCGCCCCACGCAATGCACTGGCTGATAACGTCACATATTACATCACTCATGACATGGTCAGTGACATCACTGATGACATCACTGATGACATCTCAAATGACATCTCAAATGACATCACTGATGACATCACTGATGACATCATCCATGTGATAATTTCATGCATCTTCTCTCACCCTAATATATCTTTTGATACACCCACTCTAAATTACAGACTGCCATTCTCAAAATCATAGACACTCCAACACCAATAACTACACTACCCACTCACTGATTCTTAGGTCTACACACACATCCACTCACTCACCCGTACAGTCACTCATACTTATGGTCACTCAGTACAGGACTATCATATACACTCATACACCTATATAGACACTCACACACCGCCACTCATCCATAGAGGTACTCACACACCTAGTCAGTCATGCAAATAATTAATCACACTCCCATTTACTCACCTATACAGTTATACACACACCAGCTCACTTACTCATACAAATACTAGTACATTCTTACGCTCTTATACAATCACTGATACAAGCACACACTCATCCATACAGCCACTCTCACAATCACACACACTCACTTATAGCCATTTATACACTCTAACACACATATATACTGCCTTTCACATATGTAGTTACTCACACATGTACCACTGAGATATACATTCACTCACTACCACACCCATACACACACTCACCCACCAATACAGTCCATCACAGATGCACTCTTGAAACCATGCACCCAGTGAATCACCCACTCACACATCTATGCACAGAGTCACACACACCCCACCCACACAAACACTCAGGCACCCATACAGATACTCAGACAACCAATCAATAACTCATATAGACACTCATCTAGCTATTCACAAACCCATGCAGCCGCTTACACACCAACAGACAGACGGATACAGACATTCACACAGTTTAGTCACTAACCCATGCATTCAGTAAGATACGTTTAATCACTCACTTATAGACTCAGTCACGCACCTACTAAATCATCCATTCAGACACTTATACACCCACTCATTCTTCAATACGCCTTTCCCTATATATATTAAACATATTTAAACTTTACAGAAACACACAGTCACTGGATGATGTCATCAGTGATGTCATTTGAGATGTCATCAGTGATGTCATCAGTGATAGTCACTGACCATGTCATGAGTGATGTAATATGTGACATCATCAGCAGTGCATTGCGGGGCGTGAGTTGTAGTTAGCTGAACTAACTATAACGGGGAATTTCTATGGTTTTGTACGAGTGAAATGTCCAACTAACTATAACGCCCTGAAACCTATGGTTTTTTCAGTGAATATATATATACATGCACATTGCGTACATGTAATACTATGTCATAATAAATAATGCCCTAGCCCTTTAATAATGTGATTAAATGATGGTGACCAGTCACAGAAAAATGTTAAAATGCTAAATTGTACTCCGTATGACTTAAACACACTGATCAATACTATCCTAAATATGCATTTATTTAAAAAGGTATTCTTTCTTGGAAACTCTTCATGTGTTGTGCTAGGTTGTTTCACTTAGAAGTGAGTTTATTCGTGGCCTCATCTTCACTCGGTGGCAACCCAGCCATCAAAGTAATTCATGTTTCGAGATTGCTTTTCCTGAAACCACCACCAGGTGATACTTGGGAAGCATACGTAGGCATATGCGCTCCAAGGAGCAGGCTGTCAAGATTGACCTGAGGTGTGCTCAGCTGCTTATCCAAGCACAAAACTAGTGGGGGGGGGGGGCACAGTTAGCATACAGCGAAGAGCTAGGCATTCCCGAGGGTACACTGTAAACATACTACTCCATATAATTTGGGATACGTGAAATATATGTAAACTTACTCTCAAGGAACACGTTTGGTGTGAAATGAAATAATGTAAACACTGATTGCCTGAATCACGTTATGTTTTATGTCATTTAAGGCTTTCCCTAGAGGCAAAGTAGTGGAACGAGGGCAGTGAAATACATTGATTTTTAAACAAAAGAAAAATAAGCATTTTTTCTGATGAACGTTTTATCGTTTACTCTTAGTTTCAAATATCTAACATTTCATCACATATGTACCTAAGTTGGCAAATTATTGAGAAACCATTCCTGTACACAATTTTATATACAACACGTGTTCTCTGTTTTGCAAAACTAAAGCTATTGCATTATTATTTCATTAGAAGTGCACATTTGCACAGAGCGGTAGCTCGGACATGAATTCTTGCTGACCATAAAATGGACTGAAACATATTCAGCTACAGACTTGTCCATCGAACTAAATCCCCCAAAATGCTCTTAAGTATATGGGGCTGCTGGGTGCAAAACCTAGAACAGGCGACCCAACTCCACCATGCACACCACACGAGATATGATTCCAGCAGGATGCATTTAATTACTGCATCTCTCGACTGAAGCCCAAGCCATAACCTTGTAGCTAGGCATCTAAATGTTTATAGCAAGGTGTGTCTACAACAGTCGCCTGTTAACCAGTTCATGGCTGCCAATGTTAACTGCTGTCCTACGTTTTGTCGCCTGCAGACCGCCCCCTGCGGAGTGTGGCTTGTGCTGCTCGTTCACACCACCGTATTTGCCCTCCTTGACATTTCCCCGAGCACTCTTAATTGCAGCCCTCTCGTGCCCGTGTATACCAGAAGAATGCACGCGCCCATGGGTCTCCGCAGGTATATGCAAATATGTGAAGACCCTGCTTGCTCAGTTTAAAGCAGAAACATCAGGTGGGAACCAAGTTATATTGAATTATACCAGGCTGTATATTGGGAGAACACGGCCTACGGAATATAAATCGGAGCATCTACCAAACTGTATGAGAGAAACAGTTGTATAAAAACAGAAAATAACAGTAATCACACAATTCAGGTTTATATGTGGTTAAAACTAACAAATGCCACCTTGCAGAGTTGCGCCAGATTCTTTGCTACTGTAAACTCTGAAAAGCTGCACGCGAGCCGTTCTTGCATTCAAATGCAAAAACCAAAATGCGCATCACTGAAACAAACCACAGCCAGGAGTCGGAATGTATCAACTTTTCGGCAGGAGACCGCGCTTGCATCCGAATTAAAAGCAACTTTTTAAACTGCCGGTTTCATGCGAGTGGGATGGGTGGGAGGAGTGCGGCCCAGAGCACACACAGCGTTTCCTTGCGGGAGCGAGCAAGGGCACCATCTGTTTGAAAGTTAATTACAAACAGATGGTTTCAAAGCTCGCTCCCGCAAGGAATCGTAAACGTGCACGAGTTGCCATTGAAAGCAATGCAATGCGTGCACGTTTTTGGCCTAAAAGCGAATCGATTCCAAGAGGTCTCCTCCTATGCAGTGCATGGCGCTGCGTGAGGCGAGACCTAAAAACATAGGTAAAAGACATTTTCATTTACAGCGCCAACAGCTCTGACTATCGTTTATTATAACTTTTCAACATGCTGCATAGCAGCCACGCTGCTCTACAGCATAGCTTAAAAACATTGGCAATAGCGCTGGCTAAACACTTACAGGGTACCAAAGGCAAGACCTATTGGCTATGCCAATGCTTGCTAGTCTTGCTATTCTAAAGAGTGATATTGTTTGTAACTGCACCAGCTGTAATTTGAGTGCTTGGTTAGCTAGTGATTTATTCTGTTCTGCTTCACAAATAAAAATGAAACCTGAACTGAAAGGCTTGGCATTAAAAATGTCACCAATAAAATGGTCACATAGTTTTTTTAATTTAAAAATAGTTATACCCTAAGCATATGGCAGTAATGTTTGAGTGGTTGGAAGTTTTCTTTTTGTGTGGTTATTTTTGTGACATATGGTTGCAAAACATTTAAACAAATAACTATGGAACAAGTTGCCAAGGCCAGTCCTATTGACATTGCCTTTGAGCTTGTTTATCACAATAATGTTGGTAGTCACTTATACATTTGCCAAATAAGTGAACATGACGTGTCACCCCTAAATTGCCTGTGCCCGGATTTCATTGATGTCATCCTGTTTGGAGCTGCATTTCTTTTGGGTAAGCTTTCTGCCCTCTCCCCAAATGTCGAAGTTTTTTCCCTTAGACATTCCATGCATGTTTGGGGTTAAGAAAGGTGCATATTTCCTAGACGGGGGGTGGGGGCATGAAATGTTTTTGGACTGCTGGTGGGTAGTATATTAATGTTAATGCTTCCCTGGCAAGGGCGCTGTAAGATATCTGTCTGATGTATAGTAAACACACACAGACTTTCTCTCTCTGGCTTGTAGTTTCATCGTTTCCCAAACCTTTGAATCTGTCACCCAGATTCCTTGTTGCCTATCCTGCACTTGAAATAAATGATGCATAATGTGCAATAATGGTCGCGTGCGGGTATTGGGTGTTGAAAAATATGAAGGTAAAGTCTTCTGAATTCCATTATTTTATGCATTTAAGTAAAACATAAAAGTGTGTAGCTTATATATTAATATTATTTGAAATTAAATTTAAATAAATTATAAAGCTGTTTTGCACTTATCAGTGAAAAGTTGCAATGTACATTGTGTTTTTTGAGGTTTTTTTATTTATTCATTATAATCTGTATTTTGTGTAACTCATAAACTGAAGGGAAGTGTTTGAGGATTTTAGAAACATATTGTAAAACTTTCAAGTTGGGAAACATTCCACAGCCTGATCTGGTTTAGCATGTTGTGTCTGCACATGTAGTTTCCATAGTAAAGTTTGCTATGTCTGCCCTCTAACCCACCGTGAGCCTGCCTGTGTTTGTTTTCACCACATCTCCCCCCTCTCTTCTGCAAGCTCAGCTACATTTGGGATTATATTTTAAAATATTTCTGCAGCTGTCCACCCCTTATTCTAACTCCATCCTGCTAGATGGTGGCAGACCCTGCAGTTCAGCCTCTCCCTTCCCCCTGCATTCTGTCTGGCTGACATGCAGTTGCCATGCAAGCTCTTGATCAAAGTCAGGTGAACCGTATTAAACGATCATGTGCATTAAGCAAGAGGCAGAACAACGTATATCAGTGCTCCACAAAGTTTCGAAAAACACGACCCAATTTTCAGAACAACAAACGTTTGCGACCATGAGGAGGAGGCTACTTTTTAATGCAATAGCAGACATGCTTTCACAATGCTGTAATTAACCAAGATAACATACTGTTTACAATTGTTTGCACATTTTCTCTAACAGCAAACCTGACCACGCCCTTCCATATGTCGTTATGTGATTGCGGCCAAGATATGGATCTGCCCATAAAAGTGTAAGATGGTGAACTGCCCTGGAGCTCTAACACTTTTCAGAGTGGGTTGCTGTCCTGTGGCATCTGTTCACTAAAATCACAAGTGTTGTGAAAAATCTTGATGTTGATACCAGTGATTATAGCAAATTTGAAAAACCCCTTCAGACGAGTATGGGATAAGGCCTCATGTTCATTTTTGTGTTAAAACTAGGCCCAGTGGTGCATTTTGGACTGCATATATCTATATATTGCAGTTTTATATAGCGTAAACACTGCACAAGGGCATTTGAGCGCTTTACATGAGCACCATAATACATTACATAAGGTCAGATTCATTTTATTTCAAGCACCGGAGATTAAGTTATGTGCCCGGAACCAACGCTGGGCACCAAACCTAGTTCCTCAGATCCAAAGTCAGCAACTCTGGACTTTGGGCCACATCCAGATTTCTCAAATTACGTGTGCAAGTCACACAAATGGGATGATTGTGTATGATCACTTATAATGAGCAAATTCTCTGTTGAAATAGCTTTGTGAAGTAAAAATAGCAGTAGAAATACTGGAAGGTTTACCTGGAGTCTTGCTTGGGAATAATTGCAAGGGTTTGTTATAAAACTGGACTTAGGGACGTAGCTCACCACCTTTGCACCAGTTGTGCTGGAACAATTTTCAGAGTGGGGGTGCTGACATCAATGTTACATCACTGAAGTCATGGGGATTGTGAAAACTCCGAGCTTCACACAAAGTGCAGCACATGTGTTCAATAGGGGAGTGGAAAGGGTGTAGTATGTGACTTGTATTGCTTTTCGGAGCACATCTTCAGAAATATATTACTCAAGCATTGTACATAGTGCACTGTCATTTACATACAGCACAGTTTCCATCATTATGCCCTCTAAATTTGCACAGACTTACAGTTTTACTGATAAAAGTAAATCGCACCCAAAAGATAATGTGTGGACATCGGGGTTCAGTGAATACTTATCATTTGTGCATCATCAAGTAAGAGTGTCTTAAAATATTTGTTTCCCTCACACTTCAGAATTACATTCCTAACTGATGCTGTCTGATGAGATACAGTTCATTTAGATGTATCTACATTTTGTTGTGGTTACAAAAAATGACATACCACAGCCTTTTCTTTCACACTCCCTGTACCACAGCAAGATTGTCACATAGTTCACTTTAAAAGGGGCAGGAGAGTTAGTTAGAAAAGATCCTCCTGGATCACTAGTCGAGCTTCATTGAATATCCTTGGCAATCCAAAAGCCAAGATGCCTCCTCGCAGTGAATGGTGGGAACTACGATTATAAGAGTACAAGTATACCATTGTGCATCATGCAGGGAAGGATCAAAACCCTGCTAACTAAGGGCCAGATGTATGATGTGCAAAATAGCGCTTGCAAATTGCAAGTTTTTTGCGACTCGCAATTTGCGAGGCGCTATATTGCATGTACAACACTGTACATGCAATATATCTCATCAATATTCATGAGCCTCTCGCAATTTACCAGCCCATTGGGAATGGCAAGACCTCCCAGGTATGGTGGCCTGCTGGGAGTTATACTGTGAGGGATGAGAATCCTGATTCCGGAGAGTTTAAGGCAGAAAATAATTGAAGTCGCTCATCAAGGGCATTGTGGTATTGTTGCCACCAAAAGAGCTCTCCGAGACCGAGTTTAGTTTCCATATTTAGATGAAAGGGTTGATTTGTTTTTGTGGAGTGTGACGAATGCCCGAGGGCATCTTGGTGCGACCGACTGCAAGGACAACATTGCTGAAAAAAGACCTAAACCTAGAAAATTACAAAGGTAAAGAAAAAAGCCTAGTTTCTAAATGCTTTCTAAAAATCCACAAATTAGGTTGGCATCTGCTGACATTCGCCCCGTTCCACCGCGGCTGGGTGCCATTTGTTGTGGAGGGCGTCAATTGGTTTCTGTGCCTCCCTTTAGGGAGACGCATTTCCGGGTTGCAGGGGGCAGGGGGCAGGGGGCGGTACTGGCCATCAGCGCTCACCTATTTAGTATGGGGGGGCCGTGGACACGCGCAGCGGGCGCACCACTGGCACACCAAAGGCGCGCCTAAGGCAAGCCCATCTGCGCCCGTCCGCGCCTGGCAGCCGCCAGACGCCAGACATGCTGACAGTTTGGGCAGAGACAAGCCCACCTATACCAGCGGCGACCTGTTGGCTATCAGGGAGGCAGTGAAACCTTGTGCTCATTCTCTGGGCAAGGTGCCTGAAGGTCCTTTCTGTTGTATACACTGCGGCTTTGGCTCTTGGGCCATTAACCTGCCTCTTACGAAATCCTCCTCGACGGGGCGCAATATTAAGATTTGCGGTCTGAACTGCCGCTCGCTAGTGAAACACTTTCTCGATGTTTACGATTTGTTGCAGGACGAAGATCCTGATGCTCTCTTCCTAACGGAAACCTGGCTGTCAGCCGATACGGTAGCTGAGCCCGGCCTGGCGCTCCCCAATGGCTTTAATATTATGACTCTTAACAGAGACTCTAGGGGGGGCGGTATTGCAGTAGTTTTTAAATCCCGCTATACTTGCACCTTCGCCAAAATGGCTGTGGCAGGTTGGGAGTGTGCACGCTTTGGGATCTCTTTTAATGCAGGCTTTACCATGTCGGGACTTTTGATCTACCGGCCCCCAGGCTCCTCTAAAGAGTTCAGGACAGCTCTCATCGAATCAGTCAGTTCATTGGTAACGAGAGCAGCCAATTTTACTATCATTGGTGACCTGAATTTGCATTTGGATAGTCCTCTGGATTCGGAGATAGGTAGCTTTCTGGCGGACTTTGAGGCCTGTCAGCTGGTTCAACTGGTCCAAGGCCCCACTCACTGTGCCGGCCACTTGTTGGATCCAGTCTTCTCGAATCTCTGCTCCCTCACAGTCAATCCCCCAGTCCCGGTGTGCTGGTCGGACCACTGCCTGATATCTATGATCCTCACGGGGTAGAGCCCTTTCAGAAGGTGGCTCAGCACTCCTCCTTCAGGCGCCCTTGGCATAAACTAAAGATCGAACAATTTCATGCCCTTCTGTCTACAAATGCCCTTAATCTACCAGATGAGCCGGATGTGGCTGACAAAGTTCTGTCGGACTGGATCCGTCAGCCACTAGACGTGCTCATTCCAGCTAGGTGGTCCAAGTGCCGCAACACCAAGTCCAGTCCATGGTACAGTGACAAGCTTGCCAGCATGCGTAAAATCTGCAAAAGATTGGAACGGGTATGGAGACGTGACTATGATTCATTCTCCAAGGGACAGTATCAGGCAGCTATCAAGGATTACCACAGGGCTATCCAGTCAGAGCGGGCAGCCTATTACGCAGCTGAGATCAAGGGCAGTAAAAATCCCACTAAATGTATCTTTGGTATACTCAAAGATCTTAAACAGTCAGGGCTACCCCCAACACCCCGCATTACATCAGATGAGCAATGTGAGGCTCTGGCCACCTTTTTCGTGGAAAAGGTGGAAAATATCTACTATTCTTTCTCACCAGCTCCCTCAGCCTTGGGCCCAGCACTCAGCCCCTGTACCACCCACACTCTTGCGTCCTTTCCATCAATTTCTCAGGTCGAGCTGCGTGTGTTATGCAGCAAGGTGAAATCAGGCTCCCCTGCCGACCCCCTCAAACCTGAGCATTTTATGAACTCCTTACCCATGCTCCTGTCTCCTTTGTGTCAGGTCATCAACTTGTCCCTGTCCAGAGCAGTTGTTCCTAGAGCATGGAAGCAAGCGAGGGTGACTCCCCTGCTAAAAAAACCTTCCCTGGACACAACCAAATTGGAGAACTTTCATCCCATTTCTCTCCTGCCATGGACATCTAAGATTGCGGAGTCCCATGTCAACTCCATTCTGACAGGCTTCCTGGAAGACAATAACATCTTGGACATCTCTCAGAATGGCTTTCGCCCTGGCCACAGCACGGAGTCAGCCCTCCTAGTAGTGACTGAACATCTGAGGGCCGCATTGGATGAGGGACGTACGTCGGCACTGATTTTATTAGACCTAAGTGCTGCGTTTGATACGGTCTCTCACCAGATTCTGTTGCAATGGCTGGAGGAGGCGGGGATTTCGGGCTTAGCCCTCGACTGGTTCGCCTCCTTCCTCTCTGAGAGGACCTTTCAGGTGTCGGCTCCCCCTTTTTCCTCTCGGATCCATAATATTCATCAAGGGGTGCCACAGGGCTCAGCACTGAGCCCTACGCTGTTCAATCTGTACGTTCAACCTTTGGCAGCGGTGGCTAGGAGCAGAGGCTTGACACTGGTATCGTACGCCGACGATACTCAGTTGGTAGTGGCACTTTCTGGCAATCCAGCACAGGATGCCTGTATGTTTCGGAGCAATCTTATGGCCATCTCTGAGTGGATGTCTGCCAACTGTCTGCAGCTTAATGCAAGCAAGACCGAAATCCTGTTGGTTGGGCGGGATGGTGAGCTGTGGAGTGAACAGTGGTGGCCCACCACCCTGGGCTGTATCCCCAACCCCAAACAAATAGTAAAGAATCTGGGTGTTTGGGTGGACTCCGCTCTCAGTTTTCAGGCCCAAACCAAGAAAGTGGCGTGGACCTGCATGGGTATTCTGCGTGGGCTCAAACCATTGCTAGGTTATTTTGACCCGTCCACTCGGCAAGTTATCATTCAGGCTGCCATTCTGTCGAGATTGGATTACGCCAACTCGCTCTATTTGGGTACCAACAAGTCAGAGATCCTAATATTACAGAGAGTCCAGAATGCGGCGGCCAGAATCCTCCTTGGCCTCCCGAGGACCTGCTCCACCTCTGTTGCCATTCGCCGACTACATTGGTTGCCGGTGGCCAGATGTGTGGAATTCAAATCTCTGTGCATTGCTTTTAAGATCCTGAAGTCCTCCCCCCTGGCCATTTTGGCCACCCTGCTCTCGCCCTACACCCACCCCCGCCAACTTCGTTCGATGGGCCAAAACTTGGCAGTGGTTCCGAGGGTGAGGAGAGCACGGGCTGGGGGACGTGCTTTCTGCACACTGGTGGCCAAACTTTGGAACTCTCTCCCACTGTCCATTCGTAGCCTAAACAATTACTTGGCATTCCACTGTAGGTTCCTATGCCTTTTGGTGGCCCTCTCCTTTCTGACTGTCATTAGCGCCGGGACGCCCCTTTGCTGGAGCAGCTGTTGCGCTTTATAAGCTATATAACATAACATAACATCTTAGATGCATAGGCATTTGATTCCATGTCCGGGAGGTGACATGAACCAAACTTCTGCTGCCCCAAGCAGTTTTATTGATTTTCAGAACCATCATTGCTTTAGAATGTGGTTGACCGAGGGCATCTTCTAGGTGAATACCACGATAATGTATTCTTCATGTATTCTGGACCTGTGTGGTAGAGAGCGTTAAAAGCCCCTCTCATTTAATGGGGAGCCAATGTAACTCCTCCAGCCCCTTACAGGCTCATTTGAATTTTTTGATGTTTTTATAATGGCATATGGGAGCAAACTGCAGCCTCTAAAGTTTCTTTAAGAGGCCTTGCAGCAAGATCAAATACAAGGCATTGCAGTAGTCCAGCCTCGACAACACTAAAGAGACAGCAACTATTATCTGAAGATCATACGAGATATAGGGCAGAATGTTTTTTCAGATTCTTTAGGAGATAAAAACAGGAGGAAATTAGCTGATTTGTCTGGTCAGCAAATGCAAGTTTTGAATCGAAAACCACTCCTAGGTTTTTCACTTTTGAAACCGGAGTGGGCCAAGGGCCAAGAGTCGAAGGCCACCAAGAAGCTTTCCAGAAAGATGTTTCAGACCCAAAATGGAGCACCTCTGTTTTGTCACAGTTTGAGGTTGAAAAGGAACTCAAGGCCTGCCATCTATGCAACTGCCTTTCTACAAATATTACTCAACATACTCTTATCATGTCAGAACTCCTAAGCATGCATGGGAGAGAATACCCATCAACTTCTTTGGTCCACTCGATATTGGACATCATCTGATGATAATTGTGGACAAGTACTTACGTTTTCCATTAATAGAAGAGCTTTCATTCAGAACTCACAACTGAGTCATTGAGAGACTAGATGGCTTTAGGATATAATGGTATTTATATGTTGGCGGATGGGATATGCGACACCGTTGTGACGGAGTAACCCGCCCGCCTAGATCTCAATAAGGCCCTTAGTATCTCTAAGATTATGAAAATAGAGCATGTCATACAGCAGCAACCGTATCAGAAACCAGATTAATTGAAGCCAACACACCCATATGAACAGGTGTCTCCTCAACATACCAGCTGCACATGATGCTTTACAAAAAGGGCAATGTAACAAGAGGGCAATGATTCTCCAGAGCTGCTGGTTGAAGAGTGGATTATTTAGGCAAACACTAGAGCCATTTCAAGCTTTTTGGTTATTTGTCCTTTACTAGACAAACACGAGTTGTGGCAATAATTGATGCTGTGGATAAAAGATGCTTTCATCAACCCGGAAGGAAAGCAGCCTTCTTGGCAGGCACAGGGCTTCATAACACCTATGATCCTTGAGCGTTATGGTCTGAAACTAACATCAGGCGTTGGAAGATCTAGACAGTAAAATCAAGGAGTTCGTTTTCCAGGACCTGTATCTTGTCAAAGCGTCGGATCATCTTTCGTATGCATCAATGTCAGAATGACCATTCAATTGACATGTAGAGTAAAGACCCGTGTGTATGCCCTGTCCATACTAACCAATGATCTCAATGTTCTCTGTTTAGAAAAGGAACTGATGCAAGAACAGTAAGAAAATGAAGACCACATTTTCCAGCTGTCAGCAGAGCGACCAGCTTTTCTTTAACTGTCTTTATATCTCTATATGTGAGACCAGATAACATAAACTGCTTCCTCGTGCAATTTTGCACTGGGATGCTATTCAGGACCATTTTGAAATGTTGTAAATTAGTGATTTATCGACTCCAGCTCTAGCAGCCAGAACGTTTGTTTGTTGTAACCTGTATACATTTTCAAAACAATTAGCACTCTTTAGAGACTGAGATTTAATTGTATTAAAGGTTGGTATCAGTGCAAAGCTCATAGCAAAAAGAAGACCTATTTCTGACAGTGCAAAATCTATTCCATAGGATCTAGAAATTAGCCGATTGCTGTTTCAATCTGTTTCTCCCCACTGAGGCTAAGCCACAATAAGCTCATTGGGCAGACTTGCTAATTTTGCACAAAAGGAACAACACAGCAAAGAACCATATTTACTCAGATTGGCCTTCCGCTGCTCTCATCGCGTGTTGGTGCTCTAAAAGGCTGTCTTGTTTCATGCACAGCCTCGCAGAGGTCAGTGAGGGCTGTCTTGTGTCATGCACAGACTCGCAGAGGTCAGTGAGGGCCATGTTGTGTCATGCACTGCCTCGCAGAGGTCAGTGAGGGCTGTCTTGTGTCATGCACAGCCTCGCAGAGGTCAGTGAGGGCCATCTTGTGTCATGCACAGCCTCGCAGAGGTCAGTGAGGGCTGTCTTGTGTCATGCACAGCCTCACAGAGGTCAGTGAGGGCTGTCTTGTGTCATGCACAGCCTCGCAGAGGTCAGTGAGGGCCATGTTGTCATGCACTGCCTCGCAGAGGTCAGTGAGGGCTGTCTTGTGTCATGCACAGCCTCGCAGAGGTCAGTGAGGGCTGTCTTGTGTCATGCACAGCCTCGCAGAGGTCAGTGAGGGCTGTCTTGTGTCATGCACAGCCTCGCAGAGGTCAGTGAGGGCCATGTTGTGTCATGCACTGCCTCACAGAGGTCAGTGAGGGCTGTCTTGTGTCATGCACAGCCTCGCAGAGGTCAGTGAGGGCCATGTTGTGTCATGCACTGCCTCGCAGAGGTCAGTGAGCTCTGTCTTGTGTCATGCACAGCCTCGCAGAGGTCAGTGAGGGCTGTCTTGTGTCATGCACAGCCTCGCAGAGGTCAGTGAGGGCCATCTTGTGTCATGCACTGCCTCGCAGAGGTCAGTGAGGGCTATCACACAGCAATGGTCATGTATTACATGTGTGTGATGGGGGTGCACAGTTTTCCAAATAATGAGAATGCGAAAACTAAAAGGAAATGCAGTGCTGACATGTGAGCGCAGTGAAGTGAAGAAGTGAAGAAGATGCGAGGAAGTGCATTCAGGAGAGAGTGAAAAGGGGGTGCTGAACAGGAAAGATGAGGTGTAAGATATTCAGACGGGCGAGGTGTGGAGAGAGGAAAGAGCATACACGTCTAGCATAAAGTGCTGACTCCTGAAGATCACTACCTCTTCCACAGACCTCAGTAATATTAAATTCACAATTTCTGAACTGAAGCATTTATAACATCAATTATTTACAACAGAATCATCGTTGGTACTCATTTATCTTGAACATCTAACAACCATTGACAAAGCAAGTAGTCCTGGCTGGTTTTAGGTGTATGTCCATTCTTTTATATCTGCATGGAATAACAGAAATATCAGAGAGAAACCCTTTTTTGTCAGTCAAGTTCGCCCGCAAACATAAACGTTATCCCTAACCTTTGATGCGGCACCACTTTCAAATGTTACAAGCCGCCACTGTATACATGTGTTTAATTCCATTGCATATAGCTGAATCACCTAACTCTCTTTACATTAATTAGTGTTTTGCTTAGCATGAAAACTTTTCGACCACCTTATGTTTTAATTGTCACTGAATGTAAACACTAAGTGGATGTCTGAGTTTTGGGTACTTCTATGTGGAGTCTGTAAAATATTAGCAACTGACCTAATCAGTATCAATTAATTAAATATCCAACATCAATGTAGCTACTTCCATGTAAGCTTCTGTGACATCCAACATCAATGTAGCTACTTCCATGTAAGCTCCTGTGACATCCAACATCAATGTAGCTACTTCCATGAAAGCTCCTGTGACATCCAACATCAATGTAGCTACTTCCATGAAAGCTCCTGTGACATCCAACATCAATGTAGCTACTTCCATGAAAGCTCCTGTGACACCCAACATCAATGTAGCTACTTCCATGTAAGCTCCTGTGACATCCAACATCAATGCAGCTACTTCCATGAAAGCTCCTGTGACATCCAACATCAATGTAGCTACTTCCATGAAAGCTCCTGTGACATCCAACATCAATGTAGCTACTTCCATGAAAGCTCCTGTGACATCCAACATCAATGTAGCTACTTCCATGAAAGCTCCTGTGACATCCAACATCAATGTAGCTACTTCCATGTAAGCTCCTGTGACATCCAACATCAATGTAGCTACTTCCATGAAAGCTCCTGTGACATCCAACATCAATGTAGCTACTTCCATGAAAGCTCCTGTGACATCCATCAATGTAGCTACTTCCATGAAAGCTCCTGTGACATCCATCAATGTAGCTACTTCCATGAAAGCTCCTGTGACATCCAACATCAATGTAGCTACTTCCATGAAAGCTCCTGTGACATCCAACATCAATGTAGCTACTTCCATGAAAGCTCCTGTGACATCCAACATCAATGTAGCTACTTCCATGAAAGCTCCTGTGACATCCAACATCAATGTAGCTACTTCCATGTAAGCTCCTGTGACATCCAACATCAATGTAGCTACTTCCATGAAAGCTCCTGTGACATCCAACATCAATGTAGCTACTTCCATGAAAGCTCTTGTGACATCCAACATCAATGTAGCTACTTCCATGAAAGCTCCTGTGACATCCATCAATGTAGCTACTTCCATCAAAGCTCCTGTGACATCCAACATCAATGTAGCTACTTCCATGAAAGCTCCTGTGACATCCAACATCAATGTAGCTACTTCCATGAAAGCTCCTGTGAAAGCTCCTGTGACATCCAACATCAATGTAGCTACTTCCATGAAAGCTCCTGTGACATCCAACATCAATGTAGCTACTTCCATGAAAGCTCCTGTGACATCCATCAATGTAGCTACTTCCATGAAAGCTCCTGTGACATCCATCACTGTAGCTACTTCCATGAAAGCTCCTGTGACATCCATCAATGTAGCTACTTCCATGAAAGCTCCTGTGACATCCAACATCAATGTAGCTACTTCCATGAAAGCTCCTTTGACATCCAACATCAATGTAGCTACTTCCATGAAAGCTCCTGTGACATCCAACATCAATGTAGCTACTTCCATGAAAGCTCCTGTGACATCAACATCAATGTAGCTACTTCCATGAAAGCTCCTGTGACATCCAACATCAATGTAGCTACTTCCATGTAAGCTCCTGTGACATCCAACATCAATGTAGCTACTTCCATGAAAGCTCCTGTGACATCCAACATCAATGTAGCTACTTCCATAGAAAGCTCCTGTGACATCCAACATCAATGTAGCTACTTCCATGTAAGCTCCTGTGACATCCAACATCAATGTAGCTACTTCCATGTAAGCTCCTGTGACATCCAACATCAATGTAGCTACTTCCATGTAAGCTCCTGTGACATCCAACATCAATGTAGCTACTTCCATGAAAGCTCCTGTGACATCCAACATCAATGTAGCTACTTCCATGTAAGCTCCTGTGACATCCAACATCAATGTAGCTACTTCCATGTAAGCTCCTGTGACATCCAACATCAATGTAGCTACTTCCATGAAAGCTCCTGTGACATCCAACATCAATGTAGCTACTTCCATGTAAGCTCCTGTGACATCCAACATCAATGTAGCTACTTCCATGAAAGCTCCTGTGACATCCAACATCAATGTAGCTACTTCCATGTAAGCTCCTGTGACATCCAACATCAATGTAGCTACTTCCATGAAAGCTCCTGTGACATCCAACATCAATGTAGCTACTTCCATGTAAGCTCCTGTGACATCCAACATCAATGTAGCTACTTCCATGAAAGCTCCTGTGACATCCAACATCAATGTAGCTACTTCCATGAAAGCTCCTGTGACATCCAACATCAATGTAGCTACTTCCATGAAAGCTCCTGTGACATCCAACATCAATGTAGCTACTTCCATGTAAGCTCCTGTGACATCCAACATCAATGTAGCTACTTCCATGAAAGCTCCTGTGACATCCAACATCAATGTAGCTACTTCCATGAAAGCTCCTGTGACATCCAACATCAATGTAGCTACTTCCATGAAAGCTCCTGTGACATCCAACATCAATGTAGCTACTTCCATGAAAGCTCCTGTGACATCCAACATCAATGTATCTACTTCCATGTAAGCTCCTGTGACATCCAACATCAATGTAGCTACTTCCATGTAAGCTCCTGTGACATCCAACATCAATGTAGCTACTTCCATGAAAGCTCCTGTGACATCAACATCAATGTAGCTACTTCCATGAAAGCTCCTGTGACATCCAACATCAATGTAGCTACTTCCATGAAAGCTCCTGTGACATCCAACATCAATGTAGCTACTTCCATGAAAGCTCCTGTGACATCCAACATCAATGTAGCTACTTCCATGAAAGCTCCTGTGACATCCAACATCAATGTAGCTACTTCCATGAAAGCTCCTGTGACATCCAACATCAATGTAGCTACTTCCATGAAAGCTCCTGTGACATCCAACATCAATGTAGCTACTTCCATGAAAGCTCCTGTGACATCCAACATCAATGTAGCTACTTCCATGAAAGCTCCTGTGACATCCAACATCAATGTAGCTACTTCCATGAAAGCTCCTGTGACATCCAACATCAATGTAGCTACTTCCATGAAAGCTCCTGTGACATCCAACATCAATGTAGCTACTTCCATGAAAGCTCCTGTGACATCCAACATCAATGTAGCTACTTCCATGAAAGCTCCTGTGACATCCAACATCAATGTAGCTACTTCCATGAAAGCTCCTGTGACATCCAACATCAATGTAGCTACTTCCATGAAAGCTCCTGTGACATCCAACATCAATGTAGCTACTTCCATGAAAGCTCCTGTGACATCCAACATCAATGTAGCTACTTCCATGAAAGCTCCTGTGACATCCAACATCAATGTAGCTACTTCCATGAAAGCTCCTGTGACATCCAACATCAATGTAGCTACTTCCATGAAAGCTCCTGTGACATCCAACATCAATGTAGCTACTTCCATGAAAGCTCCTGTGACATCCAACATCAATGTAGCTACTTCCATGAAAGCTCCTGTGACATCCAACATCAATGTAGCTACTTCCATGAAAGCTCCTGTGACATCCAACATCAATGTAGCTACTTCCATGAAAGCTCCTGTGACATCCAACATCAATGTAGCTACTTCCATGAAAGCTCCTGTGACATCCAACATCAATGTAGCTACTTCCATGAAAGCTCCTGTGACATCCAACATCAATGTAGCTACTTCCATGAAAGCTCCTGTGACATCCAACATCAATGTAGCTACTTCCATGTAAGCTCCTGTGACATCCAACATCAATGTAGCTACTTCCATGAAAGCTCCTGTGACATCCAACATCAATGTAGCTACTTCCATGAAAGCTCCTGTGACATCCAACATCAATGTAGCTACTTCCATGAAAGCTCCTGTGACATCCAACATCAATGTAGCTACTTCCATGAAAGCTCCTGTGACATCCAACATCAATGTAGCTACTTCCATGAAAGCTCCTGTGACATCCAACATCAATGTAGCTACTTCCATGAAAGCTCCTGTGACATCCAACATCAATGTAGCTACTTCCATGAAAGCTCCTGTGACATCCAACATCAATGTAGCTACTTCCATGAAAGCTCCTGTGACATCCAACATCAATGTAGCTACTTCCATGAAAGCTCCTGTGACATCCAACATCAATGTAGCTACTTCCATGAAAGCTCCTGTGACATCCAACATCAATGTAGCTACTTCCATGAAAGCTCCTGTGACATCCAACATCAATGTAGCTACTTCCATGAAAGCTCCTGTGACATCCAACATCAATGTAGCTACTTCCATGAAAGCTCCTGTGACATCCAACATCAATGTAGCTACTTCCATGAAAGCTCCTGTGACATCCAACATCAATGTAGCTACTTCCATGAAAGCTCCTGTGACATCCAACATCAATGTAGCTACTTCCATGAAAGCTCCTGTGACATCCAACATCAATGTAGCTACTTCCATGAAAGCTCCTGTGACATCCAACATCAATGTAGCTACTTCCATGAAAGCTCCTGTGACATCCAACATCAATGTAGCTACTTCCATGAAAGCTCCTGTGACATCCAACATCAATGTAGCTACTTCCATGTAAGCTCCTGTGACATCCAACATCAATGTAGCTACTTCCATGAAAGCTCCTGTGACATCCAACATCAATGTAGCTACTTCCATGAAAGCTCCTGTGACATCCAACATCAATGTAGCTACTTCCATGTAAGCTCCTGTGACATCCAACATCAATGTAGCTACTTCCATGAAAGCTCCTGTGACATCCAACATCAATGTAGCTACTTCCATGAAAGCTCCTGTGACATCCAACATCAATGTAGCTACTTCCATGTAAGCTCCTGTGACATCCAGCATCAATGTAGCTACTTCCATGTAAGCTCCTGTGACATCCAACATCAATGTAGCTACTTCCATGAAAGCTCCTGTGACATCCAACATCAATGTAGCTACTTCCATGAAAGCTCCTGTGACATCCAACATCAATGTAGCTACTTCCATGAAAGCTCCTGTGACATCCAACATCAATGTAGCTACTTCCATGAAAGCTCCTGTGACATCCAACATCAATGTAGCTACTTCCATGAAAGCTCCTGTGACATCCAACATCAATGTAGCTACTTCCATGAAAGCTCCTGTGACATCCAACATCAATGTAGCTACTTCCATGAAAGCTCCTGTGACATCCAACATCAATGTAGCTACTTCCATGAAAGCTCCTGTGACATCCAACATCAATGTAGCTACTTCCATGAAAGCTCCTGTGACATCCAACATCAATGTAGCTACTTCCATGAAAGCTCCTGTGACATCCAACATCAATGTAGCTACTTCCATGAAAGCTCCTGTGACATCCAACATCAATGTAGCTACTTCCATGAAAGCTCCTGTGACATCCAACATCAATGTAGCTACTTCCATGAAAGCTCCTGTGACATCCAACATCAATGTAGCTACTTCCATGAAAGCTCCTGTGACATCCAACATCAATGTAGCTACTTCCATGAAAGCTCCTGTGACATCCAACATCAATGTAGCTACTTCCATGAAAGCTCCTGTGACATCCAACATCAATGTAGCTACTTCCATGAAAGCTCCTGTGACATCCAACATCAATGTAGCTACTTCCATGAAAGCTCCTGTGACATCCAACATCAATGTAGCTACTTCCATGAAAGCTCCTGTGACATCCAACATCAATGTAGCTACTTCCATGAAAGCTCCTGTGACATCCAACATCAATGTAGCTACTTCCATGAAAGCTCCTGTGACATCCAACATCAATGTAGCTACTTCCATGAAAGCTCCTGTGACATCCAACATCAATGTAGCTACTTCCATGAAAGCTCCTGTGACATCCAACATCAATGTAGCTACTTCCATGAAAGCTCCTGTGACATCCAACATCAATGTAGCTACTTCCATGAAAGCTCCTGTGACATCCAACATCAATGTAGCTACTTCCATGAAAGCTCCTGTGACATCCAACATCAATGTAGCTACTTCCATGAAAGCTCCTGTGACATCCAACATCAATGTAGCTACTTCCATGAAAGCTCCTGTGACATCCAACATCAATGTAGCTACTTCCATGAAAGCTCCTGTGACATCCAACATCAATGTAGCTACTTCCATGAAAGCTCCTGTGACATCCAACATCAATGTAGCTACTTCCATGAAAGCTCCTGTGACATCCAACATCAATGTAGCTACTTCCATGAAAGCTCCTGTGACATCCAACATCAATGTAGCTACTTCCATGAAAGCTCCTGTGACATCCAACATCAATGTAGCTACTTCCATGAAAGCTCCTGTGACATCCAACATCAATGTAGCTACTTCCATGAAAGCTCCTGTGACATCCAACATCAATGTAGCTACTTCCATGTAAGCTCCTGTGACATCCAACATCAATGTAGCTACTTCCATGAAAGCTCCTGTGACATCCAACATCAATGTAGCTACTTCCATGAAAGCTCCTGTGACATCCAACATCAATGTAGCTACTTCCATGAAAGCTCCTGTGACATCCAACATCAATGTAGCTACTTCCATGAAAGCTCCTGTGACATCCAACATCAATGTAGCTACTTCCATGAAAGCTCCTGTGACATCCAACATCAATGTAGCTACTTCCATGAAAGCTCCTGTGACATCCAACATCAATGTAGCTACTTCCATGAAAGCTCCTGTGACATCCAACATCAATGTAGCTACTTCCATGAAAGCTCCTGTGACATCCAACATCAATGTAGCTACTTCCATGAAAGCTCCTGTGACATCCAACATCAATGTAGCTACTTCCATGAAAGCTCCTGTGACATCCAACATCAATGTAGCTACTTCCATGAAAGCTCCTGTGACATCCAACATCAATGTAGCTACTTCCATGAAAGCTCCTGTGACATCCAACATCAATGTAGCTACTTCCATGAAAGCTCCTGTGACATCCAACATCAATGTAGCTACTTCCATGAAAGCTCCTGTGACATCCAACATCAATGTAGCTACTTCCATGAAAGCTCCTGTGACATCCAACATCAATGTAGCTACTTCCATGAAAGCTCCTGTGACATCCAACATCAATGTAGCTACTTCCATGAAAGCTCCTGTGACATCCAACATCAATGTAGCTACTTCCATGAAAGCTCCTGTGACATCCAACATCAATGTAGCTACTTCCATGAAAGCTCCTGTGACATCCAACATCAATGTAGCTACTTCCATGAAAGCTCCTGTGACATCCAACATCAATGTAGCTACTTCCATGTAAGCTCCTGTGACATCCAACATCAATGTAGCTACTTCCATGAAAGCTCCTGTGACATCCAACATCAATGTAGCTACTTCCATGAAAGCTCCTGTGACATCCAACATCAATGTAGCTACTTCCATGAAAGCTCCTGTGACATCCAACATCAATGTAGCTACTTCCATGAAAGCTCCTGTGACATCCAACATCAATGTAGCTACTTCCATGAAAGCTCCTGTGACATCCAACATCAATGTAGCTACTTCCATGAAAGCTCCTGTGACATCCAACATCAATGTAGCTACTTCCATGAAAGCTCCTGTGACATCCAACATCAATGTAGCTACTTCCATGAAAGCTCCTGTGACATCCAACATCAATGTAGCTACTTCCATGAAAGCTCCTGTGACATCCAACATCAATGTAGCTACTTCCATGAAAGCTCCTGTGACATCCAACATCAATGTAGCTACTTCCATGAAAGCTCCTGTGACATCCAACATCAATGTAGCTACTTCCATGAAAGCTCCTGTGACATCCAACATCAATGTAGCTACTTCCATGAAAGCTCCTGTGACATCCAACATCAATGTAGCTACTTCCATGAAAGCTCCTGTGACATCCAACATCAATGTAGCTACTTCCATGAAAGCTCCTGTGACATCCAACATCAATGTAGCTACTTCCATGAAAGCTCCTGTGACATCCAACATCAATGTAGCTACTTCCATGAAAGCTCCTGTGACATCCAACATCAATGTAGCTACTTCCATGAAAGCTCCTGTGACATCCAACATCAATGTAGCTACTTCCATGAAAGCTCCTGTGACATCCAACATCAATGTAGCTACTTCCATGAAAGCTCCTGTGACATCCAACATCAATGTAGCTACTTCCATGAAAGCTCCTGTGACATCCAACATCAATGTAGCTACTTCCATGAAAGCTCCTGTGACATCCAACATCAATGTAGCTACTTCCATGAAAGCTCCTGTGACATCCAACATCAATGTAGCTACTTCCATGAAAGCTCCTGTGACATCCAACATCAATGTAGCTACTTCCATGAAAGCTCCTGTGACATCCAACATCAATGTAGCTACTTCCATGAAAGCTCCTGTGACATCCAACATCAATGTAGCTACTTCCATGAAAGCTCCTGTGACATCCAACATCAATGTAGCTACTTCCATGAAAGCTCCTGTGACATCCAACATCAATGTAGCTACTTCCATGAAAGCTCCTGTGACATCCAACATCAATGTAGCTACTTCCATGAAAGCTCCTGTGACATCCAACATCAATGTAGCTACTTCCATGAAAGCTCCTGTGACATCCAACATCAATGTAGCTACTTCCATGAAAGCTCCTGTGACATCCAACATCAATGTAGCTACTTCCATGAAAGCTCCTGTGACATCCAACATCAATGTAGCTACTTCCATGAAAGCTCCTGTGACATCCAACATCAATGTAGCTACTTCCATGAAAGCTCCTGTGACATCCAACATCAATGTAGCTACTTCCATGAAAGCTCCTGTGACATCCAACATCAATGTAGCTACTTCCATGAAAGCTCCTGTGACATCCAACATCAATGTAGCTACTTCCATGAAAGCTCCTGTGACATCCAACATCAATGTAGCTACTTCCATGAAAGCTCCTGTGACATCCAACATCAATGTAGCTACTTCCATGAAAGCTCCTGTGACATCCAACATCAATGTAGCTACTTCCATGAAAGCTCCTGTGACATCCAACATCAATGTAGCTACTTCCATGAAAGCTCCTGTGACATCCAACATCAATGTAGCTACTTCCATGAAAGCTCCTGTGACATCCAACATCAATGTAGCTACTTCCATGAAAGCTCCTGTGACATCCAACATCAATGTAGCTACTTCCATGAAAGCTCCTGTGACATCCAACATCAATGTAGCTACTTCCATGAAAGCTCCTGTGACATCCAACATCAATGTAGCTACTTCCATGAAAGCTCCTGTGACATCCAACATCAATGTAGCTACTTCCATGAAAGCTCCTGTGACATCCAACATCAATGTAGCTACTTCCATGAAAGCTCCTGTGACATCCAACATCAATGTAGCTACTTCCATGAAAGCTCCTGTGACATCCAACATCAATGTAGCTACTTCCATGAAAGCTCCTGTGACATCCAACATCAATGTAGCTACTTCCATGAAAGCTCCTGTGACATCCAACATCAATGTAGCTACTTCCATGAAAGCTCCTGTGACATCCAACATCAATGTAGCTACTTCCATGAAAGCTCCTGTGACATCCAACATCAATGTAGCTACTTCCATGAAAGCTCCTGTGACATCCAACATCAATGTAGCTACTTCCATGAAAGCTCCTGTGACATCCAACATCAATGTAGCTACTTCCATGAAAGCTCCTGTGACATCCAACATCAATGTAGCTACTTCCATGAAAGCTCCTGTGACATCCAACATCAATGTAGCTACTTCCATGAAAGCTCCTGTGACATCCAACATCAATGTAGCTACTTCCATGAAAGCTCCTGTGACATCCAACATCAATGTAGCTACTTCCATGAAAGCTCCTGTGACATCCAACATCAATGTAGCTACTTCCATGAAAGCTCCTGTGACATCCAACATCAATGTAGCTACTTCCATGAAAGCTCCTGTGACATCCAACATCAATGTAGCTACTTCCATGAAAGCTCCTGTGACATCCAACATCAATGTAGCTACTTCCATGAAAGCTCCTGTGACATCCAACATCAATGTAGCTACTTCCATGAAAGCTCCTGTGACATCCAACATCAATGTAGCTACTTCCATGAAAGCTCCTGTGACATCCAACATCAATGTAGCTACTTCCATGAAAGCTCCTGTGACATCCAACATCAATGTAGCTACTTCCATGAAAGCTCCTGTGACATCCAACATCAATGTAGCTACTTCCATGAAAGCTCCTGTGACATCCAACATCAATGTAGCTACTTCCATGAAAGCTCCTGTGACATCCAACATCAATGTAGCTACTTCCATGAAAGCTCCTGTGACATCCAACATCAATGTAGCTACTTCCATGAAAGCTCCTGTGACATCCAACATCAATGTAGCTACTTCCATGAAAGCTCCTGTGACATCCAACATCAATGTAGCTACTTCCATGAAAGCTCCTGTGACATCCAACATCAATGTAGCTACTTCCATGAAAGCTCCTGTGACATCCAACATCAATGTAGCTACTTCCATGAAAGCTCCTGTGACATCCAACATCAATGTAGCTACTTCCATGAAAGCTCCTGTGACATCCAACATCAATGTAGCTACTTCCATGAAAGCTCCTGTGACATCCAACATCAATGTAGCTACTTCCATGAAAGCTCCTGTGACATCCAACATCAATGTAGCTACTTCCATGAAAGCTCCTGTGACATCCAACATCAATGTAGCTACTTCCATGAAAGCTCCTGTGACATCCAACATCAATGTAGCTACTTCCATGAAAGCTCCTGTGACATCCAACATCAATGTAGCTACTTCCATGAAAGCTCCTGTGACATCCAACATCAATGTAGCTACTTCCATGAAAGCTCCTGTGACATCCAACATCAATGTAGCTACTTCCATGAAAGCTCCTGTGACATCCAACATCAATGTAGCTACTTCCATGAAAGCTCCTGTGACATCCAACATCAATGTAGCTACTTCCATGAAAGCTCCTGTGACATCCAACATCAATGTAGCTACTTCCATGAAAGCTCCTGTGACATCCAACATCAATGTAGCTACTTCCATGAAAGCTCCTGTGACATCCAACATCAATGTAGCTACTTCCATGAAAGCTCCTGTGACATCCAACATCAATGTAGCTACTTCCATGAAAGCTCCTGTGACATCCAACATCAATGTAGCTACTTCCATGAAAGCTCCTGTGACATCCAACATCAATGTAGCTACTTCCATGAAAGCTCCTGTGACATCCAACATCAATGTAGCTACTTCCATGAAAGCTCCTGTGACATCCAACATCAATGTAGCTACTTCCATGAAAGCTCCTGTGACATCCAACATCAATGTAGCTACTTCCATGAAAGCTCCTGTGACATCCAACATCAATGTAGCTACTTCCATGAAAGCTCCTGTGACATCCAACATCAATGTAGCTACTTCCATGAAAGCTCCTGTGACATCCAACATCAATGTAGCTACTTCCATGAAAGCTCCTGTGACATCCAACATCAATGTAGCTACTTCCATGAAAGCTCCTGTGACATCCAACATCAATGTAGCTACTTCCATGAAAGCTCCTGTGACATCCAACATCAATGTAGCTACTTCCATGAAAGCTCCTGTGACATCCAACATCAATGTAGCTACTTCCATGAAAGCTCCTGTGACATCCAACATCAATGTAGCTACTTCCATGAAAGCTCCTGTGACATCCAACATCAATGTAGCTACTTCCATGAAAGCTCCTGTGACATCCAACATCAATGTAGCTACTTCCATGAAAGCTCCTGTGACATCCAACATCAATGTAGCTACTTCCATGAAAGCTCCTGTGACATCCAACATCAATGTAGCTACTTCCATGAAAGCTCCTGTGACATCCAACATCAATGTAGCTACTTCCATGAAAGCTCCTGTGACATCCAACATCAATGTAGCTACTTCCATGAAAGCTCCTGTGACATCCAACATCAATGTAGCTACTTCCATGAAAGCTCCTGTGACATCCAACATCAATGTAGCTACTTCCATGAAAGCTCCTGTGACATCCAACATCAATGTAGCTACTTCCATGAAAGCTCCTGTGACATCCAACATCAATGTAGCTACTTCCATGAAAGCTCCTGTGACATCCAACATCAATGTAGCTACTTCCATGAAAGCTCCTGTGACATCCAACATCAATGTAGCTACTTCCATGAAAGCTCCTGTGACATCCAACATCAATGTAGCTACTTCCATGAAAGCTCCTGTGACATCCAACATCAATGTAGCTACTTCCATGAAAGCTCCTGTGACATCCAACATCAATGTAGCTACTTCCATGAAAGCTCCTGTGACATCCAACATCAATGTAGCTACTTCCATGAAAGCTCCTGTGACATCCAACATCAATGTAGCTACTTCCATGAAAGCTCCTGTGACATCCAACATCAATGTAGCTACTTCCATGAAAGCTCCTGTGACATCCAACATCAATGTAGCTACTTCCATGAAAGCTCCTGTGACATCCAACATCAATGTAGCTACTTCCATGAAAGCTCCTGTGACATCCAACATCAATGTAGCTACTTCCATGAAAGCTCCTGTGACATCCAACATCAATGTAGCTACTTCCATGAAAGCTCCTGTGACATCCAACATCAATGTAGCTACTTCCATGAAAGCTCCTGTGACATCCAACATCAATGTAGCTACTTCCATGAAAGCTCCTGTGACATCCAACATCAATGTAGCTACTTCCATGAAAGCTCCTGTGACATCCAACATCAATGTAGCTACTTCCATGAAAGCTCCTGTGACATCCAACATCAATGTAGCTACTTCCATGAAAGCTCCTGTGACATCCAACATCAATGTAGCTACTTCCATGAAAGCTCCTGTGACATCCAACATCAATGTAGCTACTTCCATGAAAGCTCCTGTGACATCCAACATCAATGTAGCTACTTCCATGAAAGCTCCTGTGACATCCAACATCAATGTAGCTACTTCCATGAAAGCTCCTGTGACATCCAACATCAATGTAGCTACTTCCATGAAAGCTCCTGTGACATCCAACATCAATGTAGCTACTTCCATGAAAGCTCCTGTGACATCCAACATCAATGTAGCTACTTCCATGAAAGCTCCTGTGACATCCAACATCAATGTAGCTACTTCCATGAAAGCTCCTGTGACATCCAACATCAATGTAGCTACTTCCATGAAAGCTCCTGTGACATCCAACATCAATGTAGCTACTTCCATGAAAGCTCCTGTGACATCCAACATCAATGTAGCTACTTCCATGAAAGCTCCTGTGACATCCAACATCAATGTAGCTACTTCCATGAAAGCTCCTGTGACATCCAACATCAATGTAGCTACTTCCATGAAAGCTCCTGTGACATCCAACATCAATGTAGCTACTTCCATGTAAGCTCCTGTGACATCCAACATCAATGTAGCTACTTCCATGAAAGCTCCTGTGACATCCAACATCAATGTAGCTACTTCCATGAAAGCTCCTGTGACATCCAACATCAATGTAGCTACTTCCATGAAAGCTCCTGTGACATCCAACATCAATGTAGCTACTTCCATGTAAGCTCCTGTGACATCCAACATCAATGTAGCTACTTCCATGAAAGCTCCTGTGACATCCAACATCAATGTAGCTACTTCCATGAAAGCTCCTGTGACATCCAACATCAATGTAGCTACTTCCATGAAAGCTCCTGTGACATCCAACATCAATGTAGCTACTTCCATGAAAGCTCCTGTGACATCCAACATCAATGTAGCTACTTCCATGAAAGCTCCTGTGACATCCAACATCAATGTAGCTACTTCCATGATAAGCTCCTGTGACATCCAACATCAATGTAGCTACTTCCATGAAAGCTCCTGTGACATCCAACATCAATGTAGCTACTTCCATGAAAGCTCCTGTGACATCCAACATCAATGTAGCTACTTCCATGTAAGCTCCTGTGACATCCAACATCAATGTAGCTACTTCCATGAAAGCTCCTGTGACATCCAACATCAATGTAGCTACTTCCATGAAAGCTCCTGTGACATCCAACATCAATGTAGCTACTTCCATGAAAGCTCCTGTGACATCCAACATCAATGTAGCTACTTCCATGAAAGCTCCTGTGACATCCAACATCAATGTAGCTACTTCCATGTAAGCTCCTGTGACATCCAACATCAATGTAGCTACTTCCATGAAAGCTCCTGTGACATCCAACATCAATGTAGCTACTTCCATGAAAGCTCCTGTGACATCCAACATCAATGTAGCTACTTCCATGAAAGCTCCTGTGACATCCAACATCAATGTAGCTACTTCCATGAAAGCTCCTGTGACATCCAACATCAATGTAGCTACTTCCATGAAAGCTCCTGTGACATCCAACATCAATGTAGCTACTTCCATGAAAGCTCCTGTGACATCCAACATCAATGTAGCTACTTCCATGAAAGCTCCTGTGACATCCAACATCAATGTAGCTACTTCCATGAAAGCTCCTGTGACATCCAACATCAATGTAGCTACTTCCATGAAAGCTCCTGTGACATCCAACATCAATGTAGCTACTTCCATGAAAGCTCCTGTGACATCCAACATCAATGTAGCTACTTCCATGAAAGCTCCTGTGACATCCAACATCAATGTAGCTACTTCCATGAAAGCTCCTGTGACATCCAACATCAATGTAGCTACTTCCATGAAAGCTCCTGTGACATCCAACATCAATGTAGCTACTTCCATGAAAGCTCCTGTGACATCCAACATCAATGTAGCTACTTCCATGAAAGCTCCTGTGACATCCAACATCAATGTAGCTACTTCCATGAAAGCTCCTGTGACATCCAACATCAATGTAGCTACTTCCATGAAAGCTCCTGTGACATCCAACATCAATGTAGCTACTTCCATGAAAGCTCCTGTGACATCCAACATCAATGTAGCTACTTCCATGAAAGCTCCTGTGACATCCAACATCAATGTAGCTACTTCCATGAAAGCTCCTGTGACATCCAACATCAATGTAGCTACTTCCATGTAAGCTCCTGTGACATCCAACATCAATGTAGCTACTTCCATGAAAGCTCCTGTGACATCCAACATCAATGTAGCTACTTCCATGAAAGCTCCTGTGACATCCAACATCAATGTAGCTACTTCCATGAAAGCTCCTGTGACATCCAACATCAATGTAGCTACTTCCATGAAAGCTCCTGTGACATCCAACATCAATGTAGCTACTTCCATGAAAGCTCCTGTGACATCCAACATCAATGTAGCTACTTCCATGAAAGCTCCTGTGACATCCAACATCAATGTAGCTACTTCCATGAAAGCTCCTGTGACATCCAACATCAATGTAGCTACTTCCATGAAAGCTCCTGTGACATCCAACATCAATGTAGCTACTTCCATGAAAGCTCCTGTGACATCCAACATCAATGTAGCTACTTCCATGAAAGCTCCTGTGACATCCAACATCAATGTAGCTACTTCCATGAAAGCTCCTGTGACATCCAACATCAATGTAGCTACTTCCATGAAAGCTCCTGTGACATCCAACATCAATGTAGCTACTTCCATGAAAGCTCCTGTGACATCCAACATCAATGTAGCTACTTCCATGAAAGCTCCTGTGACATCCAACATCAATGTAGCTACTTCCATGAAAGCTCCTGTGACATCCAACATCAATGTAGCTACTTCCATGAAAGCTCCTGTGACATCCAACATCAATGTAGCTACTTCCATGAAAGCTCCTGTGACATCCAACATCAATGTAGCTACTTCCATGAAAGCTCCTGTGACATCCAACATCAATGTAGCTACTTCCATGAAAGCTCCTGTGACATCCAACATCAATGTAGCTACTTCCATGAAAGCTCCTGTGACATCCAACATCAATGTAGCTACTTCCATGAAAGCTCCTGTGACATCCAACATCAATGTAGCTACTTCCATGAAAGCTCCTGTGACATCCAACATCAATGTAGCTACTTCCATGAAAGCTCCTGTGACATCCAACATCAATGTAGCTACTTCCATGAAAGCTCCTGTGACATCCAACATCAATGTAGCTACTTCCATGAAAGCTCCTGTGACATCCAACATCAATGTAGCTACTTCCATGAAAGCTCCTGTGACATCCAACATCAATGTAGCTACTTCCATGAAAGCTCCTGTGACATCCAACATCAATGTAGCTACTTCCATGAAAGCTCCTGTGACATCCAACATCAATGTAGCTACTTCCATGAAAGCTCCTGTGACATCCAACATCAATGTAGCTACTTCCATGAAAGCTCCTGTGACATCCAACATCAATGTAGCTACTTCCATGAAAGCTCCTGTGACATCCAACATCAATGTAGCTACTTCCATGAAAGCTCCTGTGACATCCAACATCAATGTAGCTACTTCCATGAAAGCTCCTGTGACATCCAACATCAATGTAGCTACTTCCATGAAAGCTCCTGTGACATCCAACATCAATGTAGCTACTTCCATGAAAGCTCCTGTGACATCCAACATCAATGTAGCTACTTCCATGAAAGCTCCTGTGACATCCAACATCAATGTAGCTACTTCCATGAAAGCTCCTGTGACATCCAACATCAATGTAGCTACTTCCATGAAAGCTCCTGTGACATCCAACATCAATGTAGCTACTTCCATGAAAGCTCCTGTGACATCCAACATCAATGTAGCTACTTCCATGAAAGCTCCTGTGACATCCAACATCAATGTAGCTACTTCCATGAAAGCTCCTGTGACATCCAACATCAATGTAGCTACTTCCATGAAAGCTCCTGTGACATCCAACATCAATGTAGCTACTTCCATGAAAGCTCCTGTGACATCCAACATCAATGTAGCTACTTCCATGAAAGCTCCTGTGACATCCAACATCAATGTAGCTACTTCCATGAAAGCTCCTGTGACATCCAACATCAATGTAGCTACTTCCATGAAAGCTCCTGTGACATCCAACATCAATGTAGCTACTTCCATGAAAGCTCCTGTGACATCCAACATCAATGTAGCTACTTCCATGAAAGCTCCTGTGACATCCAACATCAATGTAGCTACTTCCATGAAAGCTCCTGTGACATCCAACATCAATGTAGCTACTTCCATGAAAGCTCCTGTGACATCCAACATCAATGTAGCTACTTCCATGAAAGCTCCTGTGACATCCAACATCAATGTAGCTACTTCCATGAAAGCTCCTGTGACATCCAACATCAATGTAGCTACTTCCATGAAAGCTCCTGTGACATCCAACATCAATGTAGCTACTTCCATGAAAGCTCCTGTGACATCCAACATCAATGTAGCTACTTCCATGAAAGCTCCTGTGACATCCAACATCAATGTAGCTACTTCCATGAAAGCTCCTGTGACATCCAACATCAATGTAGCTACTTCCATGAAAGCTCCTGTGACATCCAACATCAATGTAGCTACTTCCATGAAAGCTCCTGTGACATCCAACATCAATGTAGCTACTTCCATGAAAGCTCCTGTGACATCCAACATCAATGTAGCTACTTCCATGAAAGCTCCTGTGACATCCAACATCAATGTAGCTACTTCCATGAAAGCTCCTGTGACATCCAACATCAATGTAGCTACTTCCATGAAAGCTCCTGTGACATCCAACATCAATGTAGCTACTTCCATGAAAGCTCCTGTGACATCCAACATCAATGTAGCTACTTCCATGTAAGCTCCTGTGACATCCAACATCAATGTAGCTACTTCCATGAAAGCTCCTGTGACATCCAACATCAATGTAGCTACTTCCATGAAAGCTCCTGTGACATCCAACATCAATGTAGCTACTTCCATGAAAGCTCCTGTGACATCCAACATCAATGTAGCTACTTCCATGAAAGCTCCTGTGACATCCAACATCAATGTAGCTACTTCCATGAAAGCTCCTGTGACATCCAACATCAATGTAGCTACTTCCATGAAAGCTCCTGTGACATCCAACATCAATGTAGCTACTTCCATGAAAGCTCCTGTGACATCCAACATCAATGTAGCTACTTCCATGAAAGCTCCTGTGACATCCAACATCAATGTAGCTACTTCCATGAAAGCTCCTGTGACATCCAACATCAATGTAGCTACTTCCATGAAAGCTCCTGTGACATCCAACATCAATGTAGCTACTTCCATGAAAGCTCCTGTGACATCCAACATCAATGTAGCTACTTCCATGAAAGCTCCTGTGACATCCAACATCAATGTAGCTACTTCCATGAAAGCTCCTGTGACATCCAACATCAATGTAGCTACTTCCATGAAAGCTCCTGTGACATCCAACATCAATGTAGCTACTTCCATGAAAGCTCCTGTGACATCCAACATCAATGTAGCTACTTCCATGAAAGCTCCTGTGACATCCAACATCAATGTAGCTACTTCCATGAAAGCTCCTGTGACATCCAACATCAATGTAGCTACTTCCATGAAAGCTCCTGTGACATCCAACATCAATGTAGCTACTTCCATGAAAGCTCCTGTGACATCCAACATCAATGTAGCTACTTCCATGAAAGCTCCTGTGACATCCAACATCAATGTAGCTACTTCCATGAAAGCTCCTGTGACATCCAACATCAATGTAGCTACTTCCATGAAAGCTCCTGTGACATCCAACATCAATGTAGCTACTTCCATGAAAGCTCCTGTGACATCCAACATCAATGTAGCTACTTCCATGAAAGCTCCTGTGACATCCAACATCAATGTAGCTACTTCCATGAAAGCTCCTGTGACATCCAACATCAATGTAGCTACTTCCATGAAAGCTCCTGTGACATCCAACATCAATGTAGCTACTTCCATGAAAGCTCCTGTGACATCCAACATCAATGTAGCTACTTCCATGAAAGCTCCTGTGACATCCAACATCAATGTAGCTACTTCCATGAAAGCTCCTGTGACATCCAACATCAATGTAGCTACTTCCATGAAAGCTCCTGTGACATCCAACATCAATGTAGCTACTTCCATGAAAGCTCCTGTGACATCCAACATCAATGTAGCTACTTCCATGAAAGCTCCTGTGACATCCAACATCAATGTAGCTACTTCCATGAAAGCTCCTGTGACATCCAACATCAATGTAGCTACTTCCATGAAAGCTCCTGTGACATCCAACATCAATGTAGCTACTTCCATGAAAGCTCCTGTGACATCCAACATCAATGTAGCTACTTCCATGAAAGCTCCTGTGACATCCAACATCAATGTAGCTACTTCCATGAAAGCTCCTGTGACATCCAACATCAATGTAGCTACTTCCATGAAAGCTCCTGTGACATCCAACATCAATGTAGCTACTTCCATGAAAGCTCCTGTGACATCCAACATCAATGTAGCTACTTCCATGAAAGCTCCTGTGACATCCAACATCAATGTAGCTACTTCCATGAAAGCTCCTGTGACATCCAACATCAATGTAGCTACTTCCATGAAAGCTCCTGTGACATCCAACATCAATGTAGCTACTTCCATGAAAGCTCCTGTGACATCCAACATCAATGTAGCTACTTCCATGAAAGCTCCTGTGACATCCAACATCAATGTAGCTACTTCCATGAAAGCTCCTGTGACATCCAACATCAATGTAGCTACTTCCATGAAAGCTCCTGTGACATCCAACATCAATGTAGCTACTTCCATGAAAGCTCCTGTGACATCCAACATCAATGTAGCTACTTCCATGAAAGCTCCTGTGACATCCAACATCAATGTAGCTACTTCCATGAAAGCTCCTGTGACATCCAACATCAATGTAGCTACTTCCATGAAAGCTCCTGTGACATCCAACATCAATGTAGCTACTTCCATGAAAGCTCCTGTGACATCCAACATCAATGTAGCTACTTCCATGAAAGCTCCTGTGACATCCAACATCAATGTAGCTACTTCCATGAAAGCTCCTGTGACATCCAACATCAATGTAGCTACTTCCATGAAAGCTCCTGTGACATCCAACATCAATGTAGCTACTTCCATGAAAGCTCCTGTGACATCCAACATCAATGTAGCTACTTCCATGAAAGCTCCTGTGACATCCAACATCAATGTAGCTACTTCCATGAAAGCTCCTGTGACATCCAACATCAATGTAGCTACTTCCATGAAAGCTCCTGTGACATCCAACATCAATGTAGCTACTTCCATGAAAGCTCCTGTGACATCCAACATCAATGTAGCTACTTCCATGAAAGCTCCTGTGACATCCAACATCAATGTAGCTACTTCCATGAAAGCTCCTGTGACATCCAACATCAATGTAGCTACTTCCATGAAAGCTCCTGTGACATCCAACATCAATGTAGCTACTTCCATGAAAGCTCCTGTGACATCCAACATCAATGTAGCTACTTCCATGAAAGCTCCTGTGACATCCAACATCAATGTAGCTACTTCCATGAAAGCTCCTGTGACATCCAACATCAATGTAGCTACTTCCATGAAAGCTCCTGTGACATCCAACATCAATGTAGCTACTTCCATGAAAGCTCCTGTGACATCCAACATCAATGTAGCTACTTCCATGAAAGCTCCTGTGACATCCAACATCAATGTAGCTACTTCCATGAAAGCTCCTGTGACATCCAACATCAATGTAGCTACTTCCATGAAAGCTCCTGTGACATCCAACATCAATGTAGCTACTTCCATGAAAGCTCCTGTGACATCCAACATCAATGTAGCTACTTCCATGAAAGCTCCTGTGACATCCAACATCAATGTAGCTACTTCCATGAAAGCTCCTGTGACATCCAACATCAATGTAGCTACTTCCATGAAAGCTCCTGTGACATCCAACATCAATGTAGCTACTTCCATGAAAGCTCCTGTGACATCCAACATCAATGTAGCTACTTCCATGAAAGCTCCTGTGACATCCAACATCAATGTAGCTACTTCCATGAAAGCTCCTGTGACATCCAACATCAATGTAGCTACTTCCATGAAAGCTCCTGTGACATCCAACATCAATGTAGCTACTTCCATGAAAGCTCCTGTGACATCCAACATCAATGTAGCTACTTCCATGAAAGCTCCTGTGACATCCAACATCAATGTAGCTACTTCCATGAAAGCTCCTGTGACATCCAACATCAATGTAGCTACTTCCATGAAAGCTCCTGTGACATCCAACATCAATGTAGCTACTTCCATGAAAGCTCCTGTGACATCCAACATCAATGTAGCTACTTCCATGAAAGCTCCTGTGACATCCAACATCAATGTAGCTACTTCCATGAAAGCTCCTGTGACATCCAACATCAATGTAGCTACTTCCATGAAAGCTCCTGTGACATCCAACATCAATGTAGCTACTTCCATGAAAGCTCCTGTGACATCCAACATCAATGTAGCTACTTCCATGAAAGCTCCTGTGACATCCAACATCAATGTAGCTACTTCCATGTAAGCTCCTGTGACATCCAACATCAATGTAGCTACTTCCATGAAAGCTCCTGTGACATCCAACATCAATGTAGCTACTTCCATGAAAGCTCCTGTGACATCCAACATCAATGTAGCTACTTCCATGAAAGCTCCTGTGACATCCAACATCAATGTAGCTACTTCCATGAAAGCTCCTGTGACATCCAACATCAATGTAGCTACTTCCATGAAAGCTCCTGTGACATCCAACATCAATGTAGCTACTTCCATGAAAGCTCCTGTGACATCCAACATCAATGTAGCTACTTCCATGAAAGCTCCTGTGACATCCAACATCAATGTAGCTACTTCCATGAAAGCTCCTGTGACATCCAACATCAATGTAGCTACTTCCATGAAAGCTCCTGTGACATCCAACATCAATGTAGCTACTTCCATGAAAGCTCCTGTGACATCCAACATCAATGTAGCTACTTCCATGAAAGCTCCTGTGACATCCAACATCAATGTAGCTACTTCCATGAAAGCTCCTGTGACATCCAACATCAATGTAGCTACTTCCATGAAAGCTCCTGTGACATCCAACATCAATGTAGCTACTTCCATGAAAGCTCCTGTGACATCCAACATCAATGTAGCTACTTCCATGAAAGCTCCTGTGACATCCAACATCAATGTAGCTACTTCCATGAAAGCTCCTGTGACATCCAACATCAATGTAGCTACTTCCATGAAAGCTCCTGTGACATCCAACATCAATGTAGCTACTTCCATGAAAGCTCCTGTGACATCCAACATCAATGTAGCTACTTCCATGAAAGCTCCTGTGACATCCAACATCAATGTAGCTACTTCCATGAAAGCTCCTGTGACATCCAACATCAATGTAGCTACTTCCATGAAAGCTCCTGTGACATCCAACATCAATGTAGCTACTTCCATGAAAGCTCCTGTGACATCCAACATCAATGTAGCTACTTCCATGAAAGCTCCTGTGACATCCAACATCAATGTAGCTACTTCCATGAAAGCTCCTGTGACATCCAACATCAATGTAGCTACTTCCATGAAAGCTCCTGTGACATCCAACATCAATGTAGCTACTTCCATGAAAGCTCCTGTGACATCCAACATCAATGTAGCTACTTCCATGAAAGCTCCTGTGACATCCAACATCAATGTAGCTACTTCCATGAAAGCTCCTGTGACATCCAACATCAATGTAGCTACTTCCATGAAAGCTCCTGTGACATCCAACATCAATGTAGCTACTTCCATGAAAGCTCCTGTGACATCCAACATCAATGTAGCTACTTCCATGAAAGCTCCTGTGACATCCAACATCAATGTAGCTACTTCCATGAAAGCTCCTGTGACATCCAACATCAATGTAGCTACTTCCATGAAAGCTCCTGTGACATCCAACATCAATGTAGCTACTTCCATGAAAGCTCCTGTGACATCCAACATCAATGTAGCTACTTCCATGAAAGCTCCTGTGACATCCAACATCAATGTAGCTACTTCCATGAAAGCTCCTGTGACATCCAACATCAATGTAGCTACTTCCATGAAAGCTCCTGTGACATCCAACATCAATGTAGCTACTTCCATGAAAGCTCCTGTGACATCCAACATCAATGTAGCTACTTCCATGAAAGCTCCTGTGACATCCAACATCAATGTAGCTACTTCCATGAAAGCTCCTGTGACATCCAACATCAATGTAGCTACTTCCATGAAAGCTCCTGTGACATCCAACATCAATGTAGCTACTTCCATGAAAGCTCCTGTGACATCCAACATCAATGTAGCTACTTCCATGAAAGCTCCTGTGACATCCAACATCAATGTAGCTACTTCCATGAAAGCTCCTGTGACATCCAACATCAATGTAGCTACTTCCATGAAAGCTCCTGTGACATCCAACATCAATGTAGCTACTTCCATGAAAGCTCCTGTGACATCCAACATCAATGTAGCTACTTCCATGAAAGCTCCTGTGACATCCAACATCAATGTAGCTACTTCCATGAAAGCTCCTGTGACATCCAACATCAATGTAGCTACTTCCATGAAAGCTCCTGTGACATCCAACATCAATGTAGCTACTTCCATGAAAGCTCCTGTGACATCCAACATCAATGTAGCTACTTCCATGAAAGCTCCTGTGACATCCAACATCAATGTAGCTACTTCCATGAAAGCTCCTGTGACATCCAACATCAATGTAGCTACTTCCATGAAAGCTCCTGTGACATCCAACATCAATGTAGCTACTTCCATGAAAGCTCCTGTGACATCCAACATCAATGTAGCTACTTCCATGAAAGCTCCTGTGACATCCAACATCAATGTAGCTACTTCCATGAAAGCTCCTGTGACATCCAACATCAATGTAGCTACTTCCATGAAAGCTCCTGTGACATCCAACATCAATGTAGCTACTTCCATGAAAGCTCCTGTGACATCCAACATCAATGTAGCTACTTCCATGAAAGCTCCTGTGACATCCAACATCAATGTAGCTACTTCCATGAAAGCTCCTGTGACATCCAACATCAATGTAGCTACTTCCATGAAAGCTCCTGTGACATCCAACATCAATGTAGCTACTTCCATGAAAGCTCCTGTGACATCCAACATCAATGTAGCTACTTCCATGAAAGCTCCTGTGACATCCAACATCAATGTAGCTACTTCCATGAAAGCTCCTGTGACATCCAACATCAATGTAGCTACTTCCATGAAAGCTCCTGTGACATCCAACATCAATGTAGCTACTTCCATGAAAGCTCCTGTGACATCCAACATCAATGTAGCTACTTCCATGAAAGCTCCTGTGACATCCAACATCAATGTAGCTACTTCCATGAAAGCTCCTGTGACATCCAACATCAATGTAGCTACTTCCATGAAAGCTCCTGTGACATCCAACATCAATGTAGCTACTTCCATGAAAGCTCCTGTGACATCCAACATCAATGTAGCTACTTCCATGAAAGCTCCTGTGACATCCAACATCAATGTAGCTACTTCCATGAAAGCTCCTGTGACATCCAACATCAATGTAGCTACTTCCATGAAAGCTCCTGTGACATCCAACATCAATGTAGCTACTTCCATGAAAGCTCCTGTGACATCCAACATCAATGTAGCTACTTCCATGAAAGCTCCTGTGACATCCAACATCAATGTAGCTACTTCCATGAAAGCTCCTGTGACATCCAACATCAATGTAGCTACTTCCATGAAAGCTCCTGTGACATCCAACATCAATGTAGCTACTTCCATGAAAGCTCCTGTGACATCCAACATCAATGTAGCTACTTCCATGAAAGCTCCTGTGACATCCAACATCAATGTAGCTACTTCCATGAAAGCTCCTGTGACATCCAACATCAATGTAGCTACTTCCATGAAAGCTCCTGTGACATCCAACATCAATGTAGCTACTTCCATGAAAGCTCCTGTGACATCCAACATCAATGTAGCTACTTCCATGAAAGCTCCTGTGACATCCAACATCAATGTAGCTACTTCCATGAAAGCTCCTGTGACATCCAACATCAATGTAGCTACTTCCATGAAAGCTCCTGTGACATCCAACATCAATGTAGCTACTTCCATGAAAGCTCCTGTGACATCCAACATCAATGTAGCTACTTCCATGAAAGCTCCTGTGACATCCAACATCAATGTAGCTACTTCCATGAAAGCTCCTGTGACATCCAACATCAATGTAGCTACTTCCATGAAAGCTCCTGTGACATCCAACATCAATGTAGCTACTTCCATGAAAGCTCCTGTGACATCCAACATCAATGTAGCTACTTCCATGAAAGCTCCTGTGACATCCAACATCAATGTAGCTACTTCCATGAAAGCTCCTGTGACATCCAACATCAATGTAGCTACTTCCATGAAAGCTCCTGTGACATCCAACATCAATGTAGCTACTTCCATGAAAGCTCCTGTGACATCCAACATCAATGTAGCTACTTCCATGAAAGCTCCTGTGACATCCAACATCAATGTAGCTACTTCCATGAAAGCTCCTGTGACATCCAACATCAATGTAGCTACTTCCATGAAAGCTCCTGTGACATCCAACATCAATGTAGCTACTTCCATGAAAGCTCCTGTGACATCCAACATCAATGTAGCTACTTCCATGAAAGCTCCTGTGACATCCAACATCAATGTAGCTACTTCCATGAAAGCTCCTGTGACATCCAACATCAATGTAGCTACTTCCATGAAAGCTCCTGTGACATCCAACATCAATGTAGCTACTTCCATGAAAGCTCCTGTGACATCCAACATCAATGTAGCTACTTCCATGAAAGCTCCTGTGACATCCAACATCAATGTAGCTACTTCCATGAAAGCTCCTGTGACATCCAACATCAATGTAGCTACTTCCATGAAAGCTCCTGTGACATCCAACATCAATGTAGCTACTTCCATGAAAGCTCCTGTGACATCCAACATCAATGTAGCTACTTCCATGAAAGCTCCTGTGACATCCAACATCAATGTAGCTACTTCCATGAAAGCTCCTGTGACATCCAACATCAATGTAGCTACTTCCATGAAAGCTCCTGTGACATCCAACATCAATGTAGCTACTTCCATGAAAGCTCCTGTGACATCCAACATCAATGTAGCTACTTCCATGAAAGCTCCTGTGACATCCAACATCAATGTAGCTACTTCCATGAAAGCTCCTGTGACATCCAACATCAATGTAGCTACTTCCATGAAAGCTCCTGTGACATCCAACATCAATGTAGCTACTTCCATGAAAGCTCCTGTGACATCCAACATCAATGTAGCTACTTCCATGAAAGCTCCTGTGACATCCAACATCAATGTAGCTACTTCCATGAAAGCTCCTGTGACATCCAACATCAATGTAGCTACTTCCATGAAAGCTCCTGTGACATCCAACATCAATGTAGCTACTTCCATGAAAGCTCCTGTGACATCCAACATCAATGTAGCTACTTCCATGAAAGCTCCTGTGACATCACATCAATGTAGCTACTTCCATGAAAGCTCCTGTGACATCCAACATCAATGTAGCTACTTCCATGAAAGCTCCTGTGACATCCAACATCAATGTAGCTACTTCCATGAAAGCTCCTGTGACATCCAACATCAATGTAGCTACTTCCATGAAAGCTCCTGTGACATCCAACATCAATGTAGCTACTTCCATGAAAGCTCCTGTGACATCCAACATCAATGTAGCTACTTCCATGAAAGCTCCTGTGACATCCAACATCAATGTAGCTACTTCCATGAAAGCTCCTGTGACATCCAACATCAATGTAGCTACTTCCATGAAAGCTCCTGTGACATCCAACATCAATGTAGCTACTTCCATGAAAGCTCCTGTGACATCCAACATCAATGTAGCTACTTCCATGAAAGCTCCTGTGACATCCAACATCAATGTAGCTACTTCCATGTAAGCTCCTGTGACATCCAACATCAATGTAGCTACTTCCATGAAAGCTCCTGTGACATCCAACATCAATGTAGCTACTTCCATGAAAGCTCCTGTGACATCCAACATCAATGTAGCTACTTCCATGAAAGCTCCTGTGACATCCAACATCAATGTAGCTACTTCCATGAAAGCTCCTGTGACATCCAACATCAATGTAGCTACTTCCATGAAAGCTCCTGTGACATCCAACATCAATGTAGCTACTTCCATGAAAGCTCCTGTGACATCCAACATCAATGTAGCTACTTCCATGAAAGCTCCTGTGACATCCAACATCAATGTAGCTACTTCCATGAAAGCTCCTGTGACATCCAACATCAATGTAGCTACTTCCATGAAAGCTCCTGTGACATCCAACATCAATGTAGCTACTTCCATGAAAGCTCCTGTGACATCCAACATCAATGTAGCTACTTCCATGAAAGCTCCTGTGACATCCAACATCAATGTAGCTACTTCCATGAAAGCTCCTGTGACATCCAACATCAATGTAGCTACTTCCATGAAAGCTCCTGTGACATCCAACATCAATGTAGCTACTTCCATGAAAGCTCCTGTGACATCCAACATCAATGTAGCTACTTCCATGAAAGCTCCTGTGACATCCAACATCAATGTAGCTACTTCCATGAAAGCTCCTGTGACATCCAACATCAATGTAGCTACTTCCATGAAAGCTCCTGTGACATCCAACATCAATGTAGCTACTTCCATGAAAGCTCCTGTGACATCCAACATCAATGTAGCTACTTCCATGAAAGCTCCTGTGACATCCAACATCAATGTAGCTACTTCCATGAAAGCTCCTGTGACATCCAACATCAATGTAGCTACTTCCATGAAAGCTCCTGTGACATCCAACATCAATGTAGCTACTTCCATGTAAGCTCCTGTGACATCCAACATCAATGTAGCTACTTCCATGAAAGCTCCTGTGACATCCAACATCAATGTAGCTACTTCCATGAAAGCTCCTGTGACATCCAACATCAATGTAGCTACTTCCATGAAAGCTCCTGTGACATCCAACATCAATGTAGCTACTTCCATGAAAGCTCCTGTGACATCCAACATCAATGTAGCTACTTCCATGAAAGCTCCTGTGACATCCAACATCAATGTAGCTACTTCCATGTAAGCTCCTGTGACATCCAACATCAATGTAGCTACTTCCATGAAAGCTCCTGTGACATCCAACATCAATGTAGCTACTTCCATGAAAGCTCCTGTGACATCCAACATCAATGTAGCTACTTCCATGAAAGCTCCTGTGACATCCAACATCAATGTAGCTACTTCCATGAAAGCTCCTGTGACATCCAACATCAATGTAGCTACTTCCATGAAAGCTCCTGTGACATCCAACATCAATGTAGCTACTTCCATGAAAGCTCCTGTGACATCCAACATCAATGTAGCTACTTCCATGAAAGCTCCTGTGACATCCAACATCAATGTAGCTACTTCCATGAAAGCTCCTGTGACATCCAACATCAATGTAGCTACTTCCATGAAAGCTCCTGTGACATCCAACATCAATGTAGCTACTTCCATGAAAGCTCCTGTGACATCCAACATCAATGTAGCTACTTCCATGAAAGCTCCTGTGACATCCAACATCAATGTAGCTACTTCCATGAAAGCTCCTGTGACATCCAACATCAATGTAGCTACTTCCATGAAAGCTCCTGTGACATCCAACATCAATGTAGCTACTTCCATGAAAGCTCCTGTGACATCCAACATCAATGTAGCTACTTCCATGAAAGCTCCTGTGACATCCAACATCAATGTAGCTACTTCCATGAAAGCTCCTGTGACATCCAACATCAATGTAGCTACTTCCATGAAAGCTCCTGTGACATCCAACATCAATGTAGCTACTTCCATGAAAGCTCCTGTGACATCCAACATCAATGTAGCTACTTCCATGAAAGCTCCTGTGACATCCAACATCAATGTAGCTACTTCCATGAAAGCTCCTGTGACATCCAACATCAATGTAGCTACTTCCATGAAAGCTCCTGTGACATCCAACATCAATGTAGCTACTTCCATGAAAGCTCCTGTGACATCCAACATCAATGTAGCTACTTCCATGAAAGCTCCTGTGACATCCAACATCAATGTAGCTACTTCCATGAAAGCTCCTGTGACATCCAACATCAATGTAGCTACTTCCATGAAAGCTCCTGTGACATCCAACATCAATGTAGCTACTTCCATGAAAGCTCCTGTGACATCCAACATCAATGTAGCTACTTCCATGAAAGCTCCTGTGACATCCAACATCAATGTAGCTACTTCCATGAAAGCTCCTGTGACATCCAACATCAATGTAGCTACTTCCATGTAAGCTCCTGTGACATCCAACATCAATGTAGCTACTTCCATGAAAGCTCCTGTGACATCCAACATCAATGTAGCTACTTCCATGAAAGCTCCTGTGACATCCAACATCAATGTAGCTACTTCCATGAAAGCTCCTGTGACATCCAACATCAATGTAGCTACTTCCATGAAAGCTCCGTGACATCCAACATCAATGTAGCTACTTCCATGAAAGCTCCTGTGACATCCAACATCAATGTAGCTACTTCCATGAAAGCTCCTGTGACATCCAACATCAATGTAGCTACTTCCATGAAAGCTCCTGTGACATCCAACATCAATGTAGCTTACTTCCATGTAAGCTCCTGTGACATCCAACATCAATGTAGCTACTTCCATGAAAGCTCCTGTGACATCCAACATCAATGTAGCTACTTCCATGAAAGCTCCTGTGACATCCAACATCAATGTAGCTACTTCCATGAAAGCTCCTGTGACATCCAACATCAATGTAGCTACTTCCATGAAAGCTCCTGTGACATCCAACATCAATGTAGCTACTTCCATGAAAGCTCCTGTGACATCCAACATCAATGTAGCTACTTCCATGAAAGCTCCTGTGACATCCAACATCAATGTAGCTACTTCCATGAAAGCTCCTGTGACATCCAACATCAATGTAGCTACTTCCATGAAAGCTCCTGTGACATCCAACATCAATGTAGCTACTTCCATGAAAGCTCCTGTGACATCCAACATCAATGTAGCTACTTCCATGAAAGCTCATGTGACATCCAACATCAATGTAGCTACTTCCATGAAAGCTCCTGTGACATCCAACATCAATGTAGCTACTTCCATGAAAGCTCCTGTGACATCCAACATCAATGTAGCTACTTCCATGAAAGCTCCTGTGACATCCAACATCAATGTAGCTACTTCCATGAAAGCTCCTGTGACATCCAACATCAATGTAGCTACTTCCATGAAAGCTCCTGTGACATCCAACATCAATGTAGCTACTTCCATGAAAGCTCCTGTGACATCCAACATCAATGTAGCTACTTCCATGAAAGCTCCTGTGACATCCAACATCAATGTAGCTACTTCCATGAAAGCTCCTGTGACATCCAACATCAATGTAGCTACTTCCATGAAAGCTCCTGTGACATCCAACATCAATGTAGCTACTTCCATGAAAGCTCCTGTGACATCCAACATCAATGTAGCTACTTCCATGAAAGCTCCTGTGACATCCAACATCAATGTAGCTACTTCCATGAAAGCTCCTGTGACATCCAACATCAATGTAGCTACTTCCATGAAAGCTCCTGTGACATCCAACATCAATGTAGCTACTTCCATGTAAGCTCCTGTGACATCCAACATCAATGTAGCTACTTCCATGAAAGCTCCTGTGACATCCAACATCAATGTAGCTACTTCCATGAAAGCTCCTGTGACATCCAACATCAATGTAGCTACTTCCATGAAAGCTCCAGTGACATCCAACATCAATGTAGCTACTTCCATGAAAGCTCCTGTGACATCCAACATCAATGTAGCTACTTCCATGAAAGCTCCTGTGACATCCAACATCAATGTAGCTACTTCCATGAAAGCTCCTGTGACATCCAACATCAATGTAGCTACTTCCATGAAAGCTCCTGTGACATCCAACATCAATGTAGCTACTTCCATGAAAGCTCCTGTGACATCCAACATCAATGTAGCTACTTCCATGAAAGCTCCTGTGACATCCAACATCAATGTAGCTACTTCCATGAAAGCTCCTGTGACATCCAACATCAATGTAGCTACCTCCATGAAAGCTCCTGGTGACATCCAACATCAATGTAGCTACTTCCATGTAAGCTCCTGTGACATCCAACATCAATGTAGCTACTTCCATGAAAGCTCCTGTGACATCCAACATCAATGTAGCTACTTCCATGAAAGCTCCTGTGACATCCAACATCAATGTAGCTACTTCCATGAAAGCTCCTGTGACATCCAACATCAATGTAGCTACTTCCATGAAAGCTCCTGTGACATCCAACATCAATGTAGCTACTTCCATGAAAGCTCCTGTGACATCCAACATCAATGTAGCTACTTCCATGAAAGCTCCTGTGACATCCAACATCAATGTAGCTACTTCCATGAAAGCTCCTGTGACATCCAACATCAATGTAGCTACTTCCATGAAAGCTCCTGTGACATCCAACATCAATGTAGCTACTTCCATGAAAGCTCCTGTGACATCCAACATCAATGTAGCTACTTCCATGAAAGCTCCTGTGACATCCAACATCAATGTAGCTACTTCCATGAAAGCTCCTGTGACATCCAACATCAATGTAGCTACTTCCATGAAAGCTCCTGTGACATCCAACATCAATGTAGCTACTTCCATGAAAGCTCCTGTGACATCCAACATCAATGTAGCTACTTCCATGAAAGCTCCTGTGACATCCAACATCAATGTAGCTACTTCCATGAAAGCTCCTGTGACATCCAACATCAATGCTCTCTGAACCCTGTGCTACTTCCATGAAAGCTCCTGTGACATCCAACATCAATGGTAGCTACTTCCATGAAAGCTCCTGTGACATCCAACATCAATGTAGCTACTTCCATGAAAGCTCCTGTGACATCCAACATCAATGGAAGCTACTTCCATGTAAGCTCCTGTGACATCCAACATCAATGTATGCTACTTCCATGAAAGCTCCTGTGACATCCAACATCAATGGCAGCTTCTTCCATGAAAGCTCCTGTGACATCCAACATCAATGTTGCTACCTCCATGAAAGCTCCTGTGACATCCAACATCAATGTAGCTACTTCCATGAAAGCTCCTGTGACATCCAACATCAATGTAGCTACTTCCATGAAAGCTCCTGTGACATCAACATCAATGTAGCTACTTCCATGAAAGCTCCTGTGACATCCAACATCAATGTAGCTACTTCCATGTAAGCTCCTGTGACATCCAACATCAATGTAGCTACTTCCATGAAAGCTCCTGTGACATCCAACATCAAT